>CM069133.1:21713924-22181424 GCA_035221665.1 Okamejei kenojei
GGCCAGGATGTGACAACACACACACAGGGAGACACATACACAAAGAAAGACACACACACAGACAGGTCGACACACACAGACAGGTCGACACACACAGACAGGTCGACACACACACACAGGTCGACACACACACGCACACAGGGAGACACACACAGGGAGACAGACACACAAGCACACACACAACGTTCCTTCCCCCTCCCTCCATCCTCCCCTTCCTCCCTCCTACCCCCATCCCTCCCTCTTTCCCTTCATCCCCTTTCTACAATCCCTCCCCGTCTCTTTGCCTCCATCCTTCTGTTTTTTTCTTTCCCTCACTCGGTCTCTCTTTCCCCCCTCCCTCTCTCTCCCCGGTAGCCCAATGGGGAGTCTGGCGGGCACGGTGTAGCGTGGATTGGCGGCAGGGGGGGGGAGGGAGGGAGCGAGGCTGCAGCGGCGGCCGGCAGCACAGCGTTCGCAGCCGGCACACAGAGGTGCTGACACCCGGCAGCTGCACATCCAACCAAGTGAGAAGAGACGCGACGTCACTCACAGCCGTCAACCGACGCGCTTCCCCAGACCACGCAGATCGCTGTCATGTGGCACAAAGAGACAAATTGTGCAGCAAAGATCGTATAGCTCCGCTCTAGGATCCTTGCTGTGCAGGGACTGAAGATAGCGTGAGAATTCTTTCATCTGCGTGATGGCGTGAGAATTTGCTGAAATGAGTGAGTCTCACGCTCAAAGCGTGAGAGTTGGCAGCCCTGTTTTAACGCTCCTGTGAAATGGCGTAGCAGACCATTGAATTCAAGTAAGATTCATAAATTGATGTTTTTGTCAGTGACTCCCAAATGAAACTTTTCAGATAATAAGCATTACAATTATCAACTTTTAAAGTGAAAATAGTTTCAACACTAATGTTTCCTTTTGTTCACTGTTGATAGGATTTCTAATACCTTCAAGATTTTCCTTCACTCTTCAAGATTCCTTGTATGTGAATACTTGGCCAATAAGCTTACTTACTTACTTAATCATTGCCAAATTTGAAAGTCTTTTTCAGAAATTGAGGAATTGTGTTTCTACTTCACTTTCTATACTGCTGGATTACCTTAATCTCAAATGGGAAACTTTAATTTCTCGTAACAATTACCAGTATAAAACATAGATTCGCTGGAGTTGTGGTACCTGAAACCCGAATACAAGCATGTCGTAGAGTTGTGTATATAGCTCAATCCGCCACACAGAAGAAAATTTTCCACCATTGACCGCTTTTACACTTCTCAATGGAGACGTGTAGATGGAGTCTCGGGAAAGCAGACGGCACAATGAAAGCCCTTTCCCACCCCAGTCATTCCTTCTTCTCTCCACTTCTGTCGGCCAGAGGATATAGAAGCTTGAAAGCGCAAACCACCAGACTCAGGAGCAGCTTTTTGCCCACTGTTGTCAGGCTCCTGAACAGTTCTTCCATAACTTTGGGTATTGTCGGATTTACCTCGACCTCATTGCAGATATTTTACATTGTCACTGGAACTGTTGTGCTATAATGCTGAGATCTACATTCTGCCCTCTGCATCTTTTCCTTTGGTCTACCTGCAGCATTTGTGTTTGACTTGATAGTATTTGTCTATAGTCTTATCTGATTTGATTGCATGCAAAACAAAGCTTTTTTGCTGTATCTTGGCACACATCACAAGTAGATTAGCATGTCACTAGGATTTAAAGAGTTCAGTTACAGGAGACTGAAATAGCCGCGACTGTTAAAGTAAGATTCAGGAAAAAGGGTGCTTAATAGTATTATGTTTTGTTAAAATAAGAAACGGCTTCCAATGACAAAGATTTATGGCAATTGGCAAAAGAACAAGAGAGCACTTGTGGAAAATATTTATACAGCAAGCGGTTATAATGCGTATCTGCTGTTTACATGTGCTTTGGTGGAAACCGATTCAATCACAATCTTCAAAAGAACAAATACTTTAAAGGGGAGCGGGGGAAGAAAAACATCTCTCTGGGGAAAGAGCATAGGGTGGGGATTGGATACCTTAGATGGGAAAGGAAGAAAATTAAAACATCCACGAGAACCTTTCCTCAAAACCCTCCAAATCTGAAACCAAGTCATTCCAAAATCTCCAGGCCAGGTTATAACTAATCGTCCAAGCTACATTTAGCTGTCTGCTGCAAACACTAAATGATAGCTACCTTGGCAGGTTGTTTATATGTACTAGTGCAATGATTCTTGATTGTTGGTAACAGCAATAGCTTAATTGTTCAGTTGTATAAGACATTGGTGAGACCGCATTTAGAATACTGTGTTCAGTTTTCAGTTTCGGGCACCATGTTATAGGAAGGATATTGTCAAGCTTGAAAGGGTTCAGAAAAGATTTACGAGGATGTTGCTTGGACTGGATGGTATGAGCTTTAGGGAGAGGTTGAGTAGGCTGGGTCTCTATTCCATGGAGCGTAGGAGGATGAGCAGAGATCTTATACAGAGGTATACAAAATCATGAGAGGGATAGATTGGGTAGATGCACAGAGTCTTTTACCAAGAGTAGGGGAATTGAGGACCAGAGGACATGGGTTCAAGGTGAAGGGGAAAAGATTTAATACAAATCCGAGGGGTAACTTTTTACACACAGAGGGTAATGCGTGTATGGAACAAGCTGCCAACGGAGGTAGTTGAGGCTGGGACTATCTCATCGTTTAAGAAACAGTTGGACAGGTACATGGATAGGACAGGTTTGGAGGGTTATAGACCAAGCGCAGGCACGTGGGCAAGTTGGGCCGAAGGGCCTGTTTCCACACTGTATTAATCTATGACTCTTTGTTCCTTTCTGAAAAACATTATACTCCAGACATGCTACCATTGGAACACCAAATCCAAAATCTGGTCATCAAGATGCAAAATAAACAATTAAACTCATATGTGCTTATAAGATTTCAATGTAACAAACACCTCAAAATAATGTACATTTTGAATAAGAGATCATTACATTTCTAAGGATTCCAGTCCGGGCACCTGTGTTGAGGACTATTGTAGAGGATGATGTGTCACTGATTGTGGTCTGTTGGTCAGGACGTCGAGGATCCAGTTGCAGAGGCAAGTGCTGACTCCAAGTTCCACGAGTTTGGAGATGAGTGTGGATGGGATAATGGTATTGAAAGCATGCCTGTAGTTTATGAAGAGAAGTCTGGTGTCTCTCTTATCCAGGCTTTGCAGAGATGAGTGTTGGGCCAGGGAGATGGTGTAGGGCCAGGGAAATGAAAAATCATCTTCGTCATCAAAGAAACAAAGTACATTGATGCGTTTTCTTGATCATCTCATCAATGTGAAGGGGCCTTGGAACTTCAACCTGTCAATCATTGCCATAGCAGGTCCATTTACAAGGACAGGATTGTGATCACTGCCTTGCTTCCTTATGTCAATAACCAACTCTTTCATCTTGCCGACATTAATGGCTAGATTGTTATCCTGACACCATGACTCGGGGTCCTGGGTCCGTTTTCTCTACTTTGAGTCATTCTGTTATAAATATGGGAGAATAACAGTGATATCATTGGTGTATTTAAAGATCATGCTGGTGTTATACCTGGCCACACAATCATGGGTATACAGGCAGTAGATCCAGGGACTGAGCATACAACCCTGAGGGCTACCAGCATTGAGGATCAGGGTTGACGAAGTGTGACCAGTTCTGACCAATTGACTGACTGAGGTCGGTCAGTCAAGAAGTCCAGAAGCTTGTTGCTGATGGAAGCTCCAAGGCCAAGATCCAGAAGTTTAGGGATGAGCTTATTTGGTAAAATATTGCTTTGAAGGCAGAGTTGTAAGCCAAAGAATAGCTTCCCAATGTAGGTCTTCTTATTTACTTGACTTTAGAGATACAGCAAAGAAACAGGCCCTTCGGCCCATTGAGTCTGCGTCACCATGTGTACACTATGACGATTCTAGGCACTTAGGACAATTTTCAATTATACCAAGTCAATTAACTGACAAAACTGTATTTCTCTGGCGTGTGGAAGGAAACCGGAGCACCCGGTGAAAACCCACAGTCACAGGGAGAATACAAAATCTGTGCAGACAGTACCCATAGTCCCTACCACTGCGCAACTTTGCCACCCTAATTATTGTCAAGAGAGATCATAAGCCTATTTTTCCTGAATGCAAATTGCAATGGGGGGGGGGAGAGAGAGCAGAGAGGGTTTAAGATTGTCTGGAAGACTGGTATAAATGTAGGGGGGGGGGGGGGGGTGTAAAGAGAAGAAAAAGCTGACGGGGAAGGGAGGGACCTGGTAGCAAGTAATAGAACAACACAGGTGGGTGATAGCCAGCTGATTGGAATAAAGGCCAAAGATAAGTAAGGAATGACGGTGTGAGAGGTTTGAGGCAGAAAACTGGTGGGGGGGGGGGGGGGGGGGGGGTAGATGAATGGAGGTGAGAGACAGTTAAATAGTCCAGGTGGGGCACAGGAAGGGTAAGGGGTGGGGGTGGGGGGGTTGAGTGGTTGTCTAATGTTGGAGAAATCAATGTTCATGCCATTGGGAAATAAGCTACCCAGGCGGTATATGAGGTGCTATTCCTCCAGTTGCATGCCACATATTACATATATTATTTGGTAAGCTACTTTGCCCACTCCTGATTAAATGTCATGAGGGGAAAAAAAAATTACTTCAAGTCAAATCCTATTGCTCATACTAATATATGATAGCTTGTGAAGGTCATGATGTCATCAAGTCCGCAAGTTAACAAAATCTGGTCACAAGACAAAAGTAGTTAAACAATAACTTCTACTAGTCTAGAATGATTAAACTATAGATAATTCCATTGATGATCAGCCACAAATGAAAAGTCACACTGGTGAAAAATAAAAATGGAGCAGTTTATTACTAAGAATTGTAAAGTGGCAGGAAAATATTGATCCAATCTTTATACTCATTAGATAGTTACTTTTTAATATTCAGATTAAAAAGTTAAGGTTTTAACAAACAAAAAACACCAACATTTCTCATTGTAACTCTGTGCATTTATTTATCATGGCTCCATGCATTAAAAAAGTCCCAAACAGATGCTGCTACCATGTGTAGAGCATATATACTGACAAGAAACTAAAGACAGGATGAAGTAAAATGGTTCCATTGAGGGGGAGGAGTGGGAACAGAGAGTGAAGAGGGAAGTTATTCCAACGTACACATTAAAAATGGTTCCAATCAAAAGATCATGGAAGCACATGACATCTTTGACTTCAGCAAAGTTTTTAACAATGTCCCACAAGGGAGGTTGGTGTCAAAGATTAGATCACGTGTGCTGGCAACTGGATTCAAAATTGGCCGAGTGGAAGAAGTCAGTGTGGTAGTGGAGGTGGAGGCCTGTGACAAGTGGCGTGCTGACAGGATCTGTCCTGGGTCCACTGCTGTTTGTCATCGACATTAACAACTTGGTTGACAATGCGGTTAACTTGGTTAATACATTTGGGGATGATGCCAAAATTAACATTAGATTGGAGAGTGTGGTAAGCTAGATCTGGATCAACGAGGAAAGTGGGCCAAAGAATGGCAGATGAAATTTAGCTCTGACAAGGGTTGGGGTGGTACATTTGGATGTCGAATCAGGGAAGGACTTGTACTGTAAATAATGTTGCTCTGGAGTGTTAAAGAACAGAGAGATCTAGGGATACCTAGACCACCATGGGAGACCTATGCATGGATTTTGTTTGTGGGTTTTAGCTCTGCATTCAACACCATTGTGCAAGAGCTACTACACTCCAAACTCTCCCAGTTGACTGTGCCTGAACCACTCTGTCAGTGGATCATCAACTTCCTGACAGACAGGAAGCAGTATGTGAAGCTGGGAAAGCACATCGAAGACCCGCAGCATAGGAGTGCCGCAAGACTGCATACTCTCCCTTCTCCTTTACTCTCTCTGCACCAACGACTGCACCTCCACAGACTCCTCTGTCAAGCTTCTCAAGTTTGGGGACAACACAATCCATATTGGACTGATCCAGGATGGGGAGGAATCTGCCTACAGACAGGAAGTGACACAGCTGACGTCCTGGTGCCATCGCAACAACCTGGAGCTCAATGCTCTTAAGACGGTGGAATTGATTGTACAGCTCCCCCTCCCCTCACCCCACTCATCAGCAACAACACCACAGTCACATCTGTGGAGTCATTTAAGTTCCTTGGAACCATCATCTCCAGGGACCTTAAATGGGAGGCCACCATCGACTCCACAGCCAAAAAGGCCCAACAGAGGACGTACTCAGCTGCGGCAGCTAAGAAAACACAATCTGCCACAGGCAATGATAGTCCAATTCTACACTGCCATCATAGAGTCAGTCCTCACCTTCTCCATCATGGTCTGGTTTGGCTCAGCCACCAAGCATGACAACCGGAGGCTTCAGCGCATCGTTCGATCAGCCGAGACGGTTGTTGGCTGCAATCTTCCCATCTACGAACTGTACACTGCAAGGGCCAGGAAGCGAGCGGGTAAGATCATCTCTGACCCCTCTCCTCCTGGCCACTAACACTTTGAAGCATTTCCCTCTGGAAGGCGACCCTGTACTGTCAAAGTCGCCACAGCCAAACATAAAAACAGCTTTTTTTCCCCACGAACAGTAACACTACACAACAGCCAAAAGTCTGTTGCCTCCTTGTGCTCTGGTATTTTAATTTATTTGTCACATGTTTAAATTATAATGTTTTATTTTTAATTGCTACTGTATATCGTGTTGTTACTTGTGAGCAAAGCACCAAGGCAAATTCCTTGTATGTATACATACTTGGCTAGTAAAATTTATTCAAATCAATTCAATGCATGTATAGGAACTGCAGTTGCTGGTTTAAACCTAAGATAGACACAAAAAGCTGGAGTAACTCAGCGGGACAGGAAGCATCCCTGGAGAGAATGAATTGGTGATGTTTCGAAGAAGGGTCTCAACTCGAAATGTCACCCATTCCTTCTCTCCAGAGATGCTGCTTGTCCTGCTGTGTTACTGCTGCATTTTGTGTTTCTTAGGGATGCATGTATATAGTTTGCCAAAAGTCATTTATCAGGAAAGGTCTCATCATGAAGTTTTGTACAGTTGACCAAAAACTGGAATTTAGAAGAAAAGGTGATCTCATTGAAGCACAAGATTCTGATGAGCAAGATTTTAACAGGGTTGCGGCTGTGACAATATTTCCCTTGGGACAGAGGGCAGCATCTCAAAATAAGTGTCATCCACTTTATATAGTGATATATAGAAACATTATTTCTCCCAGAGGATTATTCAAAAATTTCAAAATTTTCTGACAGATCTGTTAATTTGAAATATCAAGTTTCCCCCTCCCCCAGTTCAAGTTTACACTCCTGACAGGAAAAATGAATTGTGGCTCAAAATCAGCTCTTTCATGATCTTACCGAATGGTAGCAGCACAAGGGGCTAAGTGGAGAATACATGCTCCCATTTCTCGAGCTCAACACATGGGCCTAAAGTTATAATTGGAATTCAAATTTTACATTATTTTTTTTTAGCATTGAATGCAAACTTGCCACAAATCAGTAATCCCATTATTTACATAGAGTTATTGCAGAATTACATAGGATCTTTTTAAATTAAAAACCTAAATAGGATTGGTAACAGAGGTTCTTTTTAAGACTCAACATGCATTATACATAACAAACTAAATTAAATTTGAATTGAATGGCAAGTTTGTGAGCATTTGATTCTCCGAAGTAACCAAATTAATTGGCGCTATTTAATCCAAGAAAAATATACATGTAATCCCTGCTTATTTGCGTACAATTTTGCAAAAAGATATAGACAAAGGCAGCATTGGTTAGGGATGAACTAACTGTGTGTATACCTGCTTTGTTCAACATGCAGGGAACCCCATATAGTAGCTGATGAGGTTTATGGATTGGCTTTCAACTCTACTCGAGAACCTGGTTTGATTATGATGATTGAGGGACATTCCACACTACGTGGCTAGTGAACAGGGTAGCATATAATCTGCTGCTGGTGATGATGGGCTCCTATTCTCAAATCTTATGACGGATTAAGCTTCATCTGCCCCAATTAGTATAGCAATGCTAATAACAATTGAAATATCCCCAAGAATAAACAAGAGTATTATTGAACGATAAATATGGTAACCATCTCCGTAAAACGGCATCAAGGCAAAACATACGTACGAGGATGCGTGGAGTTCCTCAACAACCTGTAACCCAGTCTTTTTAAGTTTTAGCTGCGCTAGGTGGTGGGGGAAAGAGTGAAAAAAGGATGTGTGGAGTAAATAGAATGCGACATATTTGAGATTAACTTGCTCAATTATAAAAAATACATTCTATTGTTGTTGGTCCTCTTCAACCTTCCCTCCCTGAAGAAGATGCTCAACAAACACAAGGTTTAGCTCCAAAAGACTACCAGCAGCTAATTCATTTTTCTGATTTGATACACTTCATCTCAACTTGAAATACCAGGAGTTACACATGATCAGCCACTGCCTTGGAAAACAATAAAAAACTATACCATTACCACACTTACTGATTTTCCCCAACAGCCCATCAAACATTACATGCCATGCTGTACCAAGCATAAGGGATATTCCTAACCTACATCAAGATAATATGCAGGCAATTTGGCCAGTCTCCTCCACAGAAGGAAAATAAAAGGAGTTGGCCTATGATAAATTGAGTTAAGTACAATCTATTAATTCTTTAACCTAATGTACCACATTATGCATTTTTTGAATCATTTCAATTCAATTCAATCTTTAATTGTCATTGTGCAGTGTACAGTACAGAGACAACGAAATGCAGTTAGCATCTCCCCAGAAGAGCAAACGTAGTATAATGAACGGTAAAAAATATATGTACAAACAGTATCAGTAGTGCAATTATACTGGGGGAAGGAGTGGCCGGGGGGGGGGGGGGGGGGGGGGGGGGGGGGGGGGGGTGACTGGCAATCACCGAGGTGCAGAGTTAAATATTGTAACAGCCGCAGGGAACAAGCTGTTCCTGAGCCTGCTGGTCCGGCAACGGAGGGACCTGTAGCGCCTCCCAGATGGGAGGAGGGTAAACAGTCTGTGGCTGGGGTGAGACCAGTCCTTGACGATGCTGCACGCCCTTCGCAGACATCGCTTGCTATGGACAGACTCAATGGAGGTGAGTGAGGAACCGGTGATGCGTTGGGCAGTTTTCACCACCCTTTGCAATGCTTTCCGGTCGGAGACAGAGCAGTTGCCATACCATACTGTGATACAGTTGGTAAGGATGCTCTCGATGGTGCAGCGGTAGAAGTTCACCAGAATCTGAGGAGACAGGTGGACCTTCTTTAGTCTCCTCAGGAAGAAGAGACGCTGGTGAGCCTTCTTGACCATTGTAGAGGTATTGTGGGTCCAAGAGAGGACATCAGAGATGTTGACCCCCAGAAACCTGAAGCTAGAAACATGTTCCACCTCTGTCCCGTTAATATGGATGGGGGTGTGCGTGCAGCCCCTACAGCTTCTGTGGTCCACAATGAGCTCCTTGATCTTCTTGGAGTTAAGGGCCAGGTTGTTGTCAGCGCACCATGCTGCTAAGAGCTGAACCTCCTCCCTCTAGGCCGACTCATCGTTGTCGCTGATGAGGCCAATCACCGTTGTATCATCTGCATACTTGATGATGGTGTTAGTACCATGTACAGGTGTGCAGTCGTAGGTAAAGAGGGAGTAGAGGAGGGGGCTCAGTACACAGCCCTGTGGAACGCCAGTGTTCAGGGTGAGGGTTGAAGAGGTGTGGTTGTCGAACCTAACAGACTGTGGTCTGTTGGTCAGGAAGTCCAGTATCCAGTTGCAGAGGGAGGGGTTGATGCCCAGGTCGCCGAGTTTGGTGATCAATTTTGAGGGGATAATGGTGTTAAATGCTGAGCTAAAGTCAATGAACAGCATTCTCACGTAGGTGTCTCTGTTATCGAGGTGGGAGAGGGCGGAGTGGAGTGCCGTTGAGATGGCATCCTCCGTACTCCTATTCTTGCGGTAGGCAAACTGATAGGGGTCCAGTGTGGGAGGTAGGCAGCCTTTGAGGTGTGCCAGGACCAGCCTCTCGAAGCACTTGGTGATGATGGGGGTAATTGCAACTGGGCGGAAATCGTTGAGGCTCGCCGCAGTGGAGTGTTTTGGCACCGGCACGACGGAGGTGTTTTAAGGCACGTGGGACAACTGCTTGGGCAAGGGACAGGTTGAAGATGTCAGTCCAGACGTCTGTCAGCTGCGCAGCACAGGTCCTGAGGACGCACCCGGGGATGCCATCAGGGCCAGCAGCCTTACGTGCATTAATCCTACTCAGTGCTAGATACACGTCGTAGGGGGTGAGTTTCATTAGTTACATTCCACTGTAAGGGTTGCCAAATATGACATTTGCTTTCGATGTTTGTCAGTCACTTTTCAAATCCTAGATTTTTTTTTTAAGTATACAATATCTGAAACATTATTTATTCATAGGTTTACTGTAGTGAAGACGCATCCTTTAGTAAACGAGGGAGGCCATTCTAAGATACATGACAGTTTCTCTCTATCCCATCTCCATTGATGAAGGTTAGGGGCGGCACAGTAGTGCAGCAGTAGAGTTACTGCCTTACAGTGCCGGAGACCCGAGTTTGATCCTGACTATGAGTGCTGTCTGTATAGATTTTTTAATGTTCTCCCTGTGACCATGTGGGTTTTCTTTGGGAGCACCCATTCCCTCCCACAATCCAAAGAAGCACAGGTTTGTAGATTAATTTGCTTTGGTTAAAAAAAAAAAAAAAAATTGCCCCTATTGTGTATGATGGCACTAGTGCACAGGGTGATCACTGGTCAGCACGGACTGACCAACACTGGGCCGAAGTGCCTGTTTCCATGCTGTATCTCTAAAGTCTAACTAAAGAATCTATAAATATTCTTCTATTTTTATGCATGAGCTAGCAAATTTACAAATAATACAGGGCCTAATGTCTTATGTATGCAGTAATGCTATTCACTATTCAAAGATGTATTAACTTTAATAAGAAAAGTAGACAAAATAGAAAGACAGGATCGTTTTGATTCCAGGACAAAGACAGTGGAGGGGAAGAAGCTAAAAAAATACGAATCAGTTTGGAGTTGAAAAAAGACAAGAAGCATAGAGCTTGCTGGGAATTGTCTAAAGGAGCTGAGCAGGTGTAATTTAGGAAAATCTATCCAGCCAAGGCCATCAAAAGATGTTATAAAGACAAGATTAGATCAAAGAAAAAGAGCTTACAATGTTTCCAAAGCCAAGGACAGGGAACATGTCAAAACTCTGCAAGAGAACAACAGCGTTGATAAGGAAATGAAAAGCAGAGTACAAGTTTGGTCTAGCACGAAGCAGACATAATAAAAAAATTCATAGGAACAAGGAAATCATTAGGTAAAGTTTACACACAGTCCTTACAAACTGAGAAAGGGAAGTTATATTGAAGAATATAAAAGTACAAAATAAATTGTATGTCTGTATGTACAGAAGGTGCTAAAATGCCTTAGAACAGGTCGAGTGAATCTCCAGAACATGAAGACTATGTCAAGAATTAAGGTGGTGTTTCCTACAGATGCGACCTGACCTGCTGAGTAATTCCATCATTCTTTTTTTAATTTTAGATTTCCAGCATGTAATTTTCTTTATGTTAAGGTTTATTATTGTCATGTGTACATGTACACCTAGTACAGTGAAAGGCTTTGTTTTGCATGTTGTACAAACAGATCAGATATACCATACATAGATACAACCAAGTTAAATTCAAGTACAATAGAGCAAAGGGGCGATACAGAGTGCAAAATATGGTTCTTACCATTGTAAAACATCATTTCCACAGACATGGTCCAATATCTAGAGTTAGATAGAGCTTTAGGGGCTAGTGGGAAGAAGGCACGCACAGGTTATTGATTGGGGACGATCAGCCATGATTGCAATGAATGGCGGTGCTGGCTCGAAGGGCCGAATGGCTTCCTCCTGCACCTATTCTCAATTTTTCTATCTGTTGAAGAGTTGAGTCGGACAGCACCTTAGTTTTATGGAAGGAATGTTCAGAAGCCTGATAACAGACGGGAAGATGTTGTTACCGAGTCTGTTGCCGCGCCTTTTCAAGCTTCTGTACCCTCTGCCAAATGGGAGCAGGAAGGAGGTGGAATGACCAGGTGGAACAAGTCTTTGATTATGTTGGATGTTTTTCCGAGGCAGCATGAAGTGCAGATAGATTTAATTCTGGGAAGTCTGGTCTGTGTGTTGGACTGGATGCAATCTACAACTCTTGAAGTCTTGGACAGAGCTGTTCCCAAACCAAGCTGTGACGCAACCCGACAGTAGGCTTTCTACGGTACATCTGTAGAAGTTAGTAAGAGTCACTGGAGACATGGCAAATTTCTTCAGTCTCCTCAGGAAGTAGAGGCGTTGGTGTCCTTCTTGGACGTTGCACAACATATCATTGGTAACAATGATACCAATAGTAAGGAATTTGAAGCTTTCAATCAATTCCAATTTAACAACATCGATGAAATTGTGGTGTACTCCCACCCCACTTCCAAATGTCAATACCTAGCTTCTTCATCTGAGTGGCATTGAGCAAGAAATTACTATTCAGATACCTTGTCAACAAATTCTCTCTATCCTTCATAGGCCTGTCTCATCGTCGTTCGTGATTCAGCCCAACACAGTGGTGTCATCTGCAAACTTGTAATTGGAATTAAGAGTAGAATTCAGCTGCAGTTATGTGTAAAGGGGGTATAGTGGGGGACCGAGAACACATTTTTGCAGCGTTGAGAATTATTGCGGAGGAGATATTGTCACCTATCCTCACGGATTGAGGTATGTGGTTCAGAAAGTCAAAGGTCCAGTGGCAGAGGGGGGAAGCCGATTCCTAAATCCAGGCGTTTGGAGATGAGTGTGGATGGGATTATGGTTCTGAAGGCAGAACCATAGATGATAAAAATGAGTTTACATAAGTGTCATTATTACCTAGGTTTTCCAGAAGAATAATGGAATTCTGCTCCAAATCTATGGGGCCCTGGTGATGCTGTACCTGTAATGTTGTATGCAGACCATGGCTCCCTAACCAAGGACAAGCTTCCGATTCAATTTCTCTTGCTCTTATGCGACCAGTGTTTTTAAAAATATACCATTATTAACTTAAAATGATATTGCATTGACACAAACTCTTTGGCCCACCTAGTTTTCAACACAGTCACACCAATCTAATCCAACTTTAGTAAGGGTTTGGACACTTTAGAGGCAAGAAACATGTTCCCGATGTTGGGGGAGTCCAGAACCAGGGGCCACAGTGTAAGAATAAGGGGTAGGCTGTTTAGAACGGAGATGAGGAAAAACTTTTTCACCCAGAGAGTTGTGAATCTGTGGAATTATTTGCCTCAGAAGGCAGTGGATGCTAATTCTCTGGATGCTTTCAAGAGAGAGTTAGATAGAGCTCTTAAAGATAGCAGAGTCAAGGGATATGGGGAAAAGGCAGGAACGGTGTACTGATTGTGGATGATCAGCCATGATCACAGTGAAGCGTGGTGCTGGCTCGAAGGGCCGAATGGCCTACTCCTGCACCTATTGTCTATTATCACATTTGAGGTCAGGTTTGCACCCAGCTCTCTAGCAATGAGGCAGCAGCAACTCCACCAGCTGTGTCATTTTGCTACCTCTGTAGAATACGTCAGCCAATTGATAATTTATAACACCAGTCATTGTGAAAATGCAATTGCCAGAGCCTGTCATAGTGGAATACCAAGTTTAAAAAGGATAAACAAATACAAAGTTGAATAGGATCAACATTAAACAAAAAATGTATTTAAATAGTCCAAGAAAGGCTCCCATTTCATTGTGCAAGATAATTTTGCATGGTCTGAAAAATGAAATTGAAAATTTGCTCAATGCCCATATGAGGTAGATGTTACCTCAAGAGTGGACAAAAAAACAAATAGCTTCGCTCAACACACATTAACAAGCACAGCAAGACAAAGAATAATTCAATCCACACAATTTTCTATCTCAAGATCTCAATGTCCATAAGATCTTGTAACATTATGGCCATCGAAGGGTACAAGAAATTAGAATGCTTGAAGGTATGCAAGAACTCTAAAGATATGATTGAAGAGGAGAAAATCTGTTACCATAAAACTTTTATTGAATGAAACTAGCAGCCAAGAGAATCTAAATGAATGTGTTGCATTTATTCTTCTTCTTCAAGATTAATCTACTTCCATTCAAGGAGCCTGTACAATTTTAAATCTTATCTCTTTGATCAGACTGCTGATAATGCAGCATTTTTGGTACCGGACTGACCAAATTTTGTGCCGTCCACCACAATGATGAATGCTGTGGTAGATGTTTGTGTCAAATGTTTTAGTGTGTTTTTGTGTGTTCTTTATCATTGTCCCGCTGCTGGCAAATTCATTTCACTTGCACTTTATGTGCAATGAAACTGATTGTTGATTGTTGTTGTTGACCTTCATGATATGGACAAGGCCGCACCCTGGCCACTCCCTCTTCTCCCCTCTCTGATCGGGCTAAAGGTATAGAAGTGTAAAAGGGCACACCTTCTGATTCAGGGACAGTTTCTTCCCAGCTGTTATTAGGCAACTGAACCCTGAATGGAGACCCTCGGACTATCTTCGATTGGACTTTACTGGACTTTATCTTGCACTAAACATTATTTCCTTTACCATGTATCGGTACACTGTGGATGGCTTGACTATAATCATGTATTGTATTTTGCTAACTGGTTAGCACGCAACAAAAGCTTTTTACTGTACCTCAGTACACGTGACAATGAATAAAACCACAAAATGGCAGCCTTTGAAAAATTTGGACTGAGGCGAGAGTGCTATTGCTGAGTCAAGGGTAACACTTGGCAAAATTAGTGTAAAAGTCTGGAGAAAAGGCTTAATAGTAGCTATTAAACATTTTCAACGGAGGTTTCTACATGATGCACTATTCAGTCTCAAAGCCTCAGAGACATGGGTTCAGTCCTAACCTCCAGTGCTATCCGTGTGGAATCTGTACAATGCCCCCAACACGTGTGGGTGTCCTGTGTGCTCTAGTTTTCTCCTACATCCCTCAGATGAGTAGATTTGTAGGTTAAGCTGTAATTTGCCCTTGGTTAAAGGTGATCACTTGCAATATGTTTAAGAATCAACGTGCTCTTGGTCACACTGAAGTAATACAGAGCATACCTTCATCAACACTACATCCAAATAGTACCATGGAAAATAATGTTCATTTTACATAAAGCATAGAACAGTACAGCACAGGAGTGGGCCCTTTGACCCACAATCTTTGTACTGAACATGCTGCTAAATTAAACTGATCTCATCTGTCTGCACATGATCCATATCTCCCTATTCCTTGCAATTCCATGTACCTATCTAAAAGCCTCAAACACCACTATCTCATCGGCCTCTGTCACTGCCCCTGGCAACGTGTTCCAGGCCCCTACCATGCTCAGTGTAAAAAAATGCCACTTACTATGGCTATGCCCTCTCATGTCGGGCATTTCCACCATGGGAAAAAGATTCTGACCATCTACCCTATCTATGTTTCTCATAATTTCATACACTACCATCAAGTCTCCCCTCAATCTTCCTTGGAAACAGAATGGCCGAAACTTGTACTCCAAATGATAAAAAAAAGCCTTGCTTGCATTATTTACTTCTTGCGGTTTCCATTCATTTATGTTTATGTTTACATAACCATTTAGAGTTGGTCAGTGCATTGAAACAGACCCTTTGATCTCACTCGTCCATGCCAACCATGTCCCATCTCAGCTAGTCCCATTTGTGTGAGTTTGGGCCATATTTCTCTAAACCTTTCCCATCTACATTTTTGTCCATTATTACTGAAACACTTCAACCAAGTCAGAACTGGTATTATCAACTCAAAGCAAACAAAATTATACATGTTGGAAAATAGAAATAAAATAAATAACTAAAATAAATACTCAGCAGGTTAGGCAGAATTTTCAAAGAGGAAGAATCCAGCTTTTAAAATCAACAAACATTCAGAATTTTTACTCAATCTAGGCCTTTTAACCTAAATTAGCACATTGAAGTTAAAAATAGAAATATTTATCTTTAGAATTGAGGAATCAATGTACACCAATAGTCAATTAACAACAGAATTATTTTTATAATTTCCAGTGCTTCATTCAGTTTTAAATTGTGCATTTTTACCAAGAAACAACCCAGAGGTGTATCTGCTTCACCAATTGGAACTTTTTAAACTTTAAAAACTTAACTTAAAAGTTGAAAAAAACCTTCAGATACAAGGCTATTAAAAAAAAACTCTTGGATTTCTTTTGGGGGTAACTTTTTCACACAGAGGGTGGTGGGTGTATGCCAGAGGAGGTAATTGAGGCTGGGATTATCCCAACGTTTAAGAAACTGTTAGACAGGTACATGGATCGGACAGGTTTGGAGGGATATGGACCGAATGCAGGCTGGTGAGGCTAGTGTAGCTGGGGACAGTGTGGTCAAGTTGGGTTGAAGGGCTTGTTTCCACACTGCATCATTTTCAGGCAAAATCTTTGCAGAGATTTAGTTATTGTTACAGGTAAAAATTATTTACCCAAAATATTAACGAGATTTTTCAAGCCACATGAATCTTTTGGTGTTTTCATCAAAACAAAACGAGCAAAATTTGAATTATGATCCAGCTAATCAAGCATTGTAATAAGCCAAGAGGTTCAAGACAATTTACAAGCAAAATTAATTCAACCAAACAAAAGAAAGGGACCAAGAAGAAAAAACTCTAGAAGAACCTAAAAAGAACATAAACCAATGGATGCAAGATTAAGGTTTCAGGTAACTTGAGATACCTTCCTGCCTTAGTTCTATGTCACATGTGTGGGTAAAAATATACAATATTCTGCATTGAACAAAATTCTGCATCAAGCTGTCTGGGAGGCTGGAGTTTATGTGCAACATCACCAGTCCCTCAAAGCCAATGTATCCAATAATTGTCCAAACATATTTTCACATATTCACAAAATCATGTTTATCTTGCTTGAACTTTATGCCCCAGCTCTAATGTATTGAAATAGCTTCTAACATTTTCCCTCCAGCAGGTGGTTAGGTCATTTCAATTTCAGCTCAACACTGCTTACCAATGTTTTTTGGCAATATATGACATCCAATGTTATTAGTCAGAAAGATTGCAAAACCCAGTTACAAAGTTATTGGTCTGTATGTTATTTTACTGCAAGTATAAGATGGAGAAGAATTATGCAGGGCAATGAATTGGAGGACGGTGTTCATTAATGACTTAATCAGGAGGGACAAGGCTGGAAAAAGGCAACATGTAGTCGCAGATGCTGCTTCTTGCATTTTTCTTGGAGCCAACATGCAGCGAATGTTGTGGAGCTGTCTGGAAGACAGGTTTTTATGCTGAGGACTTCATCTTTACATAGCCTTTGTCAGGTAAGGAAAATCTACAATATAAATCTACACCAAGTCTGGCGGAAGTGTTTTGGTACTGGAAGGAAGCAATTGAGGAGGCAATGCATTTCCCCATGAAAGACATTGGCACTTTGAAGGTGATGGTGAATTTCTTCTTCCATGATGTGAGCATACATGCAGTATAATGAACAAATAGCCTCAATGGTAAAACATACACCAAACATTCAAAGATCAGTCTGAAGAAGGGTCTCAACCTGAAACATCACCCATTCCTTCGCTCCAGAGATGCTGCCTGACCCAGCATTTTGTATCTACCACCAAACATTCAACAGCTTTCCTGCTAAACAGAATAAACCAAATCGTAAATTGAAAACTTAGACTGCAGATGAAGAATTAACTTTGGCACACGCCTTTTACAACCCTTTAAATCATCTAAATATTACATTTTTGGTTACACCAATTATAATATCATTCTTGGTAGAATGTATCACAACTTCTTACATGTCCTTGGACCGGCCTTCAAAAGCAATTTATTATTTATTGTAGGGTGCTAGGAAAATGACAAGACTATAAATACAGATTGGTTAAGTGGATGGATGAGGATGAGAATGTGGCTGAGGGGAAATAATGTGAAAAAAAAATTGAGTTCATTTTGATTTAAAATAGAATGTTTTTTTTTAATGCTGAGAGATTGAAAGGTGTTATATTCAAGGGGAATTGGGTGTCCAGCACATGAACCATTTAAAGTTAACATGCATGTGCAACAGGCAATAGACCTATATTACAAGAGTACAAGAACCTTTTCCAATTACATAGGGGTTAAAAAAGGAACTGCAGATGCTGGGGAATTGTGGGTACACAAAAGGCTGGAGAAACTCAGCGGGTGCAGAAGCATCTAAGGATCGAAGGAGATAGGCGGTTTCAGGTCGAGACCCTTCTTCAGACTGGTCAAGGATCAGGGAAACGAGAGATATAGATGGTGATGTGGAGAGATAAAGAACAATGAATGAAAGATATGCAAAAAAGTATCGATGATAAAGGGAACAAGCCATTGTAAGCTGTTTGTAGTGTGAAAATGAGAAGCTAGTGTAACTAGGGTGGGGGAGAGAGATAGAGAGAGAGGGAGTGCCAGGGCCCCGAGGGCTGAGGGAGAGGTGGGAAGGGGAGGAAACAGCAAGGGTTAACAGAATTGAGAAAATTCAATGTTCAAGCCCAGAGGATGCAGACTCCCCAAGTGGAATATGAGGTGCTGTTCCTCCAACTTGCAGTGTTGCTCACTCTGGCCGTAGAGGAGGCCCAGGACCGAGAGGTCGGATACGGAATGGGAGGGGGAGTTGAAGTGCTGAGCCACCGGGAGGTCAGGATGGTTAATGCGGACCAAGCGGAGGTGTTCGGCGAAACGATCGCCAAGCCTCCGCTTGTCTCACCGATATAGATCATCTGGCATTTGGAGCAGATGATGCAGTAGATGAGGTTGGAGGAGGTGCAGGTGAACCTCCGTCGGACCTGGAAGGACTGCTTGGGTCCCTAAAAGGAGTGGAGGGGAGAGGTGAAGGGACAAGTGTAGCATTTCTTGTGGTTGCAAGGGAAAGTGTCCTGGGGAAGGGGTAGAGCGGGAGGGAAGGGAAGAATTGACAAGGGAGTTGCGGAGGGAGCGGTCTTTGCAGAAGGCAGACGGGGGGGGGGGGGGGGGGGGGGGGGGGGGGGGGGGGGGGGGAGATGGGAAGATGTAGCGAGTGGAGGGGTCACGTTGGAGGTGGCGAAACTGGCGGAGGACTATGTGTTATATTAGTCCTCCGCCAGTTTCGCTATACAACATAGTCCTCCGCCAGTTTCGCCACCTCCAACGTGACCCCTCCACTCGCCACATCTTCCCATCTCCCCCCGTCTGCCTTCCGCAAAGACTGCTCCCTCCGCATCTCCCTTGTCAATTCTTCCCTTCCCTCCCGCTCTACCTCTTCCCCGGGCACTTTCCCTTGCAACCGCAAGAAATGCTACACTTGTCCCTTCACCTCCCCCCTCCACTCTTTTCAGGGACCCAAGCAGTCTTTCCAGGTCCGACAGAGGTTCACCTGCACCTCCTCCAACCACATCTACTGCATCCACTGCTCCAGATGCCAGATGATCTATATCGGTGAGACCAAGCGGAGGCTTGGCGATCGTTTCACCGAACACCTCCGCTCGGTCCGCATTAACCAACCCGATCTCCCGGTGGCTCAGCACTTCAACTCCCCCTCCCATTCCGTATCCAACCTCTCGGTCCTGGGCCTCCTCCACAGCCAGAGTGAGCAACACCGCAAGTTGGAGGAACAGCACCTCATATTCCGCTTGGGGAGTCTGCATCCTCGGGGCTTGAACATTGAATTTTCTCAATTCTGTTAACCCTTGCTGTCTCCTCCCCTTCCCACCTCTCCCTCAGCCCTCGGGCCCTGGCATTCCCTCTCTCTCTATCTCTCCCCCACCCTAGTCGCACTAGCTTCTCATTTTCACACTACAAATAGCTTACAATGGCTTATTCCCTTTATCATTGATACTTTTTTGCATATCTTTCATTCATTGTTCTTTATCTCTCCACATCACCGTCTATATCTCTCGTTTCCCTGATCAGTCTGAAGAAGGGTCTCGACCTGAAACGTCGCCTATCTCCTCCGCTCCTTAGATGCTGCTGCACCCGCTGAGTTTCTCCAGCCTTTTTGTGTACACCCAATTACATAGGGCGTTGATGGGACTGCTTCTGGAATAAAAGCCTGCTCTCCCTGTCCAAAGGCAGATTTAGAACAGTACAGTGATAGGGGGGTTGACATATAAAGAGAGATTAAGAAAGGGCAGCCATGTTTTCTTAAGGAGATTGATGACTTCCTTCTGTTCATTATGCTTACATTCTTATTTAATAGATATGGATCGTTTTTAAGTTCAGAAAAATACGATACTATTACATAAAAATGCGTGAGATTTTGCAAGGGCTTGACAGAGTAAATACTTGAGGAAAGTTTCTCCTGGCAGATATGTCGAACCAGGGTTCGTAATCTCAAAATAAGCGCTTAGTTATCTGCCATAGGAGAGAAGATAAGTCATCACTCAGAAGGTGCCATTTCTTTTGAATTCTCTTAACAGGGCTGTCAGGGCTCAGTCATTAAGTATATTCAGAAAAGATTGATGAACTTCAGCCATTACAGGATTGCGGTAGGTGCTAAAACGTGGTGCAAATTAAAATATCAGCCATGATCTTATTTAATGATGTTGAAGGCCCCCGGCACCAATGACCTATTCTTGCCTCCACTAATGTTCATGTGGCTACAATAAAAGCACACGAGTTAAATGCTTCATCAAAATAATGTACCAAAAGTACCAGACTAATTCAGAAGGCCTACTGCTTCAAATGGAAAACTCAACAAATGGAAAAACTAAATGGACGTACAAGTGACTGTAGCTGCTGATATCTGTAGCAACAAAAAGAGCAGCTGGAGGATCTTGGCGGGTCAGGCAGTATCTGTGGAAGGAAATGATTAATCAAAGTTTCGGGTTGAGAGTAAGGGGGAAGTAGCCAGTATAAAGATGAGTGGAACAAGTGCTCACAAGTGCTAACTGGATAGTCAGGGAGTAATTGAGTGGTAGGCAAGTCAGGTGGGGGTGGGTAGGAACAGCAACAGAGGTTGGGAGGAGATGAGTGGTAATGTGGAAGATGATAATTTAGTACGAAGCTAAATGCAAGTGGAGTACACAAGGTTGCAGATTTTTAATCTGATAACAATGGAAAGTGAAGAATGGAATCAAATGTGGAAGGTTGGTGACAGATGGGAACAGTGGAAGGGGAGAAGAGAGCAGTGATAAGGAGGTCCATTGAGATGTGATTGGATGGGGTGGGGTGGGAAAAGAAAGAGTGATAAGGGGCTGGTGACTAAGAAGAGTGTGTGTGAGAAGACTAGGGTAGATAGGAGGAGAGAGAAAAAGGACAAAGGCAGTGTGGAAACTGGAAGAGGAATTAAAATGGCTAGCAACAGGGAAATGCAGCAGCCACGGAAGACAGAGCAGAGTAACTCATTACATTTGTCGCCTAGTCTGCATTTGGAATGTTCACATAGGTATATGGAACGAGCTGCCAGAAGAGGTCATTATGACAGGTACAATTACAACATTTAAAAGTGTTTTGGACAGCTACATGGCTAGGAAATGTTCAGAGGGATGTAGGTCAAACACAGATAAATGGAAATAACATAGATGGGGCATTTTGGTTGGCACGGATGAGTTGGGCCGAAGGGCCTGTTTCCATGTTGTATGACTCATAATATCCCTGCACGTCGTGTAACCAAGTTACCAGGGACTATAGAAATTACTCCGTGACAGATCAGCCCCATACATCTATTAATAAGAGATCACATTCCATAGATACAATCAATCCATTTCATTAGAACTCTAACCAAGCTCAATGTTGACAACCTAATATAGGAAAGGATTAAAAGGGCTCCCACAGCTGCAGGAGTGTATTCTACTGCATTAACTATCATTTTATTTGTATAATTAGCGATACCACAACTTTAAGCCTTATTTATTTATATTTAAATATTTCTTTTAAACAAACATATCCACCTTCTAAAACAAATGTGGAAAAGAACTTGCCACATCAGCGCGTATATTCAACCATCAGTGCAGTATCATGCACCATTTACATATTACATTGTCTGACTATATTAACCCATAGGATCTAAGTACGAGGTGGATCTATTAAATCCCACCCCATGATTTAATGTCCCAGGTCTTCTTGTAGAGGAATTATAAACAAATTTTGCACAATCAGAATAGGGTGGGAAGGAGAGATCCTTGCTTAATAATCATTTAGGATGCAATTATAATCACATCAATGCTCTCCTCGTGACTGATGTATAGTCACCACTTCAGTTTTCGTGCAAAATGCCCATTTGTATAAATTACTTGAGGGCTTTCAAACGCTGGCATGTTACCCACTAAAATAATTAAGAAAAACTTAAGTTTAAATTAACAATGCTTTAACATTTTAAAAGTGTGCAACTTTATTAGACTTGATTCCGCTGCAATGTTTAAGCTGTATTAAATTAAAAATAAGTCAAATTGAATAGACCAATTCTGTAATACGGTATACAGTACCTGTAAAATAACATTATACCTGTAAAATAACTATGGTAACAATAAATTACTTCCATAAACCTCAGCATTTTGCCTGCACTCACAAGAGTAGGCAATACTACAAACAGTTTAAAAGACTGATATTACAGACACTCCTAGGACTGCATTAGCCGTGACTCATGAAGCCATGTGAGAAGGACATTGGCTGTGGATCCTCTGCTTCCTTCCATGGAGCCAATTGTAACCCCTTTCAGAATTAACAAAATCTAGATTCATACTTCATAGTTCATACTTCTGTGCAACATTTCCTCAGTACCATCACAGGTGGATGCCTTCCAGAAAGACTCAAAACTGAGGTCCTGTCTGCCATCCCTAATGGAGATGTTACCCCATTAATAGCAGTTGAGTTTTCACTGAATTTTAACCACTATCTACCTCTCCATTAACTTAACTAGAAATAGTAAATTAGTCATTCTCACGTGGCTATTTGTAAAGCCTGTTGCTTTTATGTCACAACAAGAGTCAAATTTTAACAAAGATGCAAATATAAATTGCAATGCTTATAAAAGGTATTGTTTTAATTAAAGATAGACACAAAGTGCTAGAGTAACTCAGCTAATCAGGCATCATCTCTGAAGAAATGGATCGGTGACGTTTTGGTTCAGCAACTTTCTTCAGTCTGATTGTAGGGAGAGGAGCTGGAAGCAAGGACACTTTCTCAACCATTAGGGGGAATTTACAGAGGTCAAATTAACCTACAAACTGCATATCTTTGGGATGCGGGAGGAAACCGGAGCACGAGGAGGAACCACACGTGGTTACAGGGAGAACGTACAAATTCCATATAGATAGCACCCAATGTCAGGATTAACATAGAAAAAAAAGGTGCACGAATAGGCCATTCAGCCCTTCGAGCCAGCACCGCCATTCAATATGATCATTGCTGATCATCCAAAATCAGTAACCCGTTCCTGCTTTCTCCCAATATCCCTTGTTTCCATTAGCCCCAAGAGCTATATCTAACTCGCTCTTGAATACATCCAGTGAATTGGCCTCCACTGCCCACTGTGGCATAGAATTCCACAGATTCACAACTCTCTGCATGAAAAAGTTTTTCCTCATCTCAGTCCTAAATGGCCTACCCCTTATTCTTAAACTGTGACCCCTGGTTTTGGACTCCCCAACAACAGGACCATTTTCCCTGAATCTAGCCAGTCTAATTCCTTAGGAATTGTATATGTTTCTACAAGATCCCCTCTCGTCCTTCTAAATGCCAGTGAATATAAGCCCAGTCAATCCATTCTTTCATCATACGTCAGTCCCGCCAACCTGAGAATTAACCTGGTGAACCTATGCTGCACTCCCTCAATAGCAAGAACTGCCTTCCTCAAATTAGAGACCAAAAAGGCACACAATACTCCAGGTATGGTCTCACCAGGGCGCTATACAACTGCAGATTGAACCCAAGTCTTTGGTGCTGTGAGGCAGCAGCCTTTCCAGCTGCACCACCCTTTTCAGGAAAGATCTTTTGCCACTACTCTATATCTCAAGAAGAGTGTTTATTAAAAATGAAAAGTGTTCATTACTGTTGGGCAGTATGGTAGCACAGTGGTAGAGTTGCTGCCTCACAGCACTGAAGACCCAGGTTCGATCCTGACTACAGGTGCTGTCTATATGGAGTTTGCACTTTTTGCTTGTGATCGCACAGGATTTTTCCGGGTTCTCCGGTTTCCTCTCACATTCCACAGACATGCAGGTTTGTAGGTTAATTGGCTTCTGTAAATTGTCCCCATTGTAATGCTGAGCAGTGCAGGTAATTGCTGAGCAGTGGTACTCAATGGGCTGAAAGGCCTGCTTCCATGCTGCATCTCTAGACTAAATTAAAAAAGCCTGTTTAAATATACCTCACAGTTGAATAGACAAACAAGGTATTTGCAATATTCCACATTAAATCACGAATAATCTGAATTGTACAAGAACCATTAAAGAATGTTAAAGTATTTCAGCTATCCCCTGGCAGCAGACCTGGCTTGCCCACCGCAGAACCGGGAAACCCACCCTGAAGGGGGAAGCCACCGAGGCTGGCACCTGCTCCTCCCCGGAGACCTTAGAACTGGAGAGGGTGGAGAAGGAGGAGTCAGTGGACACAAGAACAAAGGGCCAGTAAGATCTTACCTTCCGCGCCCTCAAGGCCGGCTGCAGGAGACGCCTCCTGAGTAAAAAGGCTGAATGGTGGCCAGGTGAGGAGAGGGACGACGGTCTGGAACGAGGTGATGGCTTGAGGCCCTGCAGCAGTCTGGGGCTCAACTGGAGCTGCTTCAGGAGACCGAGCGCGCAGACCAGACGTGGCCTGCAACAGCACGGTTGTGGAGGATGCCCACAGCTTCGCTTGGCCAGGACAACCCTGCAATGCCACCAAGACTGCAGGCCTTTATGGCCAACAACTCACAGCAACTTCAACTTTGAAAATAGCATCAACACCTGGTAACTCTTGTGTATGGTCTCAGTGGACTATTTCTATGTACTTAGTACTTAATCTGGGATTGCATTTACAGATAATTTACTCCTGTGCGATAATTTACAGAGCTGTGTGCCAAAACGAACTTCACTGTACCTCAGTACGCGATAATACAGGACCATTGAACCATATGCAATATTAAAATGAAAGATAGCAACATGGCTCCTATAAAATGCAATTCCTAACATCTTTTCGCTTAAGGCTTTTTATCTCAGCAACTTGTAAAAGACCACAAATATCGCTGTCATATGATATCATGACTAAACACATTAGCATTAAAGGTGCCCAAGTACAAGAACAAGTTCATTTTCAGATTCTTTTCCAGGCACCTAGATTTTTATGTTCTAACACAATTTCATTTCAAAAGTACAAAGTTAATTTTAAAATATTACACTAAATAAATTATAGAATCAAGGTTCTACAGCACAGACATAGATCTTTCAGCCCATCCATGGAGACCAAAGTGCCCATCTGAGCTTGGGCCCATATTTCTCTAAACATTCCTTATCCACAAACCTGTGCAAATACCTTAAATAGTCAAGCAGCTTGTTCTGTATGCTGACCATCATGTGTGCAAAAACCTGCTCCCAAGGTCCCTTTTAAATCTTTTCTCTCTCACCATAAAATGATATCTTCTTAGTTGACTTCCCTCATCTGAGGAAAAGACAGTGTCCATCCTTATCTATATCCCTCAATTGTATAAACCTCCGTAAGGTCACTCCCTAAGCCTCCTTCACTCTAGAGAAAACTGTCCCAGCCTGTCCAGTTAAAAAAGATTCAAGCCCTCCAGTCCCAGCAACATCCTTGTGAATATTTTTTAGCAGTCTCTCTAGCTTAGTCACATTCTCATCCTTGGCTCCAGTCTAGGCCCAGTTTCCGGGCTCGGCCCGCGGCACCACCCTCCCCACCAGGTACTGGGCGGTCGCAGCGCCTCGGACGGCGGCGCCACTCCTTCACCATGGCGACCTCCAGCCGATTGACAGCGGACGCGTCCAATCAGTGCGGCGATAGTGCCAGGAAAGGGCATCGCTGGGATGGTGAGGCCCCTTCCTGACTGACAGGTGAGACGACCAATCTGCGTGGCGGCGACTGACAGCAACCTGCGCATGCACGTTTTTTTGTTTACAATTTTTAAAGCTTAATAACTTTTACAATATATCATTGATTGGAACTAAACTTGTTGCACTCGCTGCACAGGAGAACGGCGAGTAAGCTGCCGAAAAATCATAGCGCTATCGTGTACCGTTTTTGCGCAGATAGAAAAACCACGCAAACTGGAAGAGCACAAGATCAGAGTTTTAGTTATGTATGGACTGTGCCCAGAACTGAACACAATATTCTAAATGCGGACTTACCAACATCTTATACAACTGCAACATGACCTTCCAACTTTATACTCTATACTCTGACTGATGAAGGCCAATGTGCCAAAAGCCTTTTTGATCACCATATCTAACTGCGACTCGACCGTCAATGAACCATGCACCTGCACTCCTCGATCCCTCTGCTTCACAACACTCCCCAGAGGCCTACCATTTACTGTGTAGGTCCTGCCCTTGTTAGACATCCCAAAATGCAACACCTCATACTTCTCTGTATTAAATTCCATCAACCATTCCTCAGCCCACCTGGCCAATCGATCCAAATCCTGCTGCAATCCTTCACAGCCATCTTCACTATCTGCAAAACCACCCACTTTTATATCATCAGCAAACTTGCTAATCTTGCCCTGTATGTTCTCATCCAAATTATTGATGTAGATGACAAATAGTAACGGGCCCAGCACCGAACCCCGAGGCATACCACTAGTCACAGGCCAAGAAGCAACCTTCCACCATCACCCTCTGCTTCCTTCCATGGAGCCAATTTGCTATTCATCCAGCTATCTCTCCTCGGATCCCATGCGATCTAACCTTCCAGAGCAGCCTACCATGCGGAACCTTGTCAAATAGAATTCCATGTACACAACATGTACCATATAACCATATAACAATTACAGCACGGCCCTTCTAGTCCGTGCCGAACACTTACTCTCACCTAGGCCCATCTACCTGCACTCAGGCCATAACCCTCCGTTCCCTTCCCATCCATATACCTATCCAATTTACCACCACCACTTCCACTGGAAGCACACTCCACACAGCTACCACTCTGAGTAAAGAAGTTCCCCCTCATGTTACCCCTAAACTTTTGTCCGTTAATTCTCAAATCATGTCCTCGTTTGAATCTTCCCTACTCTCAATGGAAAAAGCTTATCCACGCCAACTCTGTCTATCCCTCTCATAATTTTAACAACCTCGATAGGCCCCCCCCCCCCCTTAACCTTCTGCGCTCCAAAGAATAAAGACCTATCTTGTTCAACCATGTACAGCTCTGCCCTCTTGGATTTTTTTTTTTTAAATCGTGACCAAAAAGGTCTTTTTTTTTTTTTTAAATCGTGACCAAAAAGGTCGGTCAGATTTGTGAGACACAACCTCCCACGTACAAAACCATGCTGACTATCCCTAATGAGCCCTTGTCCGTGCAGATGCCTGTATAACCTATCCCTCAGAATACTCTCCAGTAACTTTCCAACTACAGATGTTAAGTTCACCGACCTATAGTTCTCAGTATTTTCCCTGCAGCCCTTCTTGGAAAGAGGCAAAACATTTCCCAATTGATCTACATCTTGTTGTAAGCCTGGACAACCTTCTTCACTGTCTACTACATTTTGGTGTTAATCAACACACTCACTAATCATGTCATCTATATTTGCATCAAAATTGTTAATATATATGACCAATAACAGGGAACCCAGTACAGATCCCAGTGGCGTACCACTGGTTACAGATGTGAAAAACAACTCTCAACAACAATCCTCTGACTCCTTCTACACAACCACTTTTGTTGCATCCAATTTACTAGCCCATCCTACATGCCTTGTGTCCTCATTTTATAGACCAGTCTATCATACAGGATTTGTTAGAAGCCTTGTTACAGTCCATGCAGACAACATCTACCACTCTGCTCCCATCTGTCCTCTTGGACACCTCGTCAAAAAACTCAAAGGTAGATAAAAATGCTGGAGAAACTCAGCGGGCGAGGCAGCATCTATGGAGCGAAGGCAAAGGTGACGTTTCGGGTCGAGACCCTTCTTCAAACTCAATCAGATTGTACTTCTACAATCAGACCCAAAACTAGCGAGTTACAACTGATAAAACAGTCGTGTGATTTTTGCGCTCAGATAAGTTAAACAAAAGTTATTTGGCAATGTTAAACTATGGAATATTTGGACAAAGATTGCCCACAGTTGACCATATTGCATCAACCCAAGTTCATGACAGGGGAAGGGAGAACAATCCAATCAGTACATAAAGTCAGTGAGGAACAGTGTTTAAATATATTAAAACCTTCTTAGCCATACATATTTTGCAGGGGCATTGACAACACTAAACACTCAACTGACCATGTAAATGTATTAAATATTGTACAATGTATAGGATTATTAACATCAATGAAAACAAAAACTTACAGTAATGACAGCCTTGCTCAGACAGATTGAACCCCTACAACCGTATTCCGTTTCATCCTCAGATTTGTAGTAACTTAGGGTATTGGCTTTTAAAACCACCCATCGGTCCTGCCAGCCATGGATATAGTTGGTCCACTGAAAATATAACACAAGTAATAAAACGTTTGATTCGGCCTAGATTGAAAGATAATTTTACCTGTCAAAAAAAACCCAGACTTTTTCTCATTCTGTAATGTCGATATACGATATCATTTAGTAAAGTCACAAGAAAACGTATGGCGAAATAATCAGGCCGGTTCAGCCAATTTCTGGATGATTTCGGGAGATGAGCAAATTACTCACTCCGCCGAGTGTTGCGACAACACGAACACACCCGAGTTGACAGGAAAGTTAAAAAACCATCGAGCGCATCAGCCAACACACACACTTCGGACTCGGGGTCAAATTGTAACTCAGGAGATATAAACAACGTACAAGTTTGGCAGAAACTGAACAAGTCATTTACACACACACACCCACCCACACAGACAAATTACACCACACACTCTCGGTCCACCATTGGTGACTTTTACTTTAAAAAACGTTTGAAAACACTACTCGACGAGCATGTCTCGCCACACCACCCATCGGTGCTGAGAGTAGCTGACAGGCCCTGGGAGCTGCGAGGCAAAACCTCCCCGTTACCGGGGAGACAAGACAGCCTGAAGTGGGCGCGGCGGCGCCAGAGACCCGGGTTCAATCCTGACCTCGGGTGCTGTCTGGACAGAGTTTGTACGTTCTCCCTGTGACCGCGTGGATTTTCTCCGGGTGCTCCGGTCTCCCCCCACACTCCGAAGACGCAAGTTAACGTAGGTTTAATTGGCTTCGGTGAATATTGTAAATTGTCCCGAGTGAGTGTGCGTGCGTGCGGACTCGGTGGGCTGAGTGAAGGGCCCGTTTCCGCGCTGTATCGTTAAAACTAAACTAGTTAAACAGATAGAGGTGGTTTACTGTCTGCTCCCCTGCTTGGAGAGAAGAGCAGCAGGAGGAGGAGGGAGCCGTGTGGACGTTAATGGGCCGTGGCCGACACACAAGCAATAAGGGAGAGGGAGAAAGCCGTGAGAGTAGTCTGAGGGGAAGCAGTGATGGTAGTGGTGAGGAGATTCCCTCAGAGGGAGGAGGAGGAGGGAGGGAGGGGGCTCACCTTGCTCAGTATCCCGCACAGCTCAACAGGCGGCCCCGACTCGGTGTCCAGATCCTCGGAGGAGGAGGAATTCCAGCTCTGGTTGTCCGACATTGAGAGAGGAGGGGGGAGGGTGTGTTGTCTTGGTCCAGGAGGAGGAAGAGGAGGCGGCCGTGTTGTCGTTGCCACTGCTGCTGCCGCCGCCGCCGCCAGAGCTCAAGACGCCACCATGTTTGTGACATCAGCCGCGAGGGGCGCGGGCGCGGGCACGAGCGCGCGGCCGGGCCGTGGCGGTTGGGCGCGCGCGCAGGGGCGCGGCGGTTGGGCGCGCGCCCTCAGGGCGCTGGATGCCGTGACGTGGGGGGGGGGGGCAGATCTGGGCCAAGGTTCGACAACAAACGGCGCCAGAGAACCGGGTTCGATCCTCATCACCGCCCCCCAAGGGAGCTCGTCTCTGTACGGAGTTTCTACGTTCTCCAAGTGCTTCCCAGCCCCCAAAGGGTGTGTACTGCCAGGTTTGTATAAATGGGTAAATTGTCCCGTGTGTGTGTGTGTGTGTGCGCGCGCGTGTGTAGGATGGTGTTAATCGCTGTTTTAAGAAGGAACTGCAGAAGCTGGAAAATCTAAAGTGCACAAAAATGCTGGAGAAACTCAGCGGGTGCAGCAGCATCTATGGAGTGAAGGAAATGGGCAACGTTTCGCCTATCTCCTTCGCTCCATAGATGCTGCGGCACCCGCTGAGTTTCTCCAGCATTTTCCTGGGCCTTCGGTGTTAATCGCTGGTCGGTTTGGACCCAGTGGGCCGAAGGGCCTGTTTCGGAGCTCGTCTCTCGAAACTAAACTGCAGCGGGAGGAAAGCCCTGCAAGATCTACCTCTGAAACCTCTCCTCGACACTTTTGATTGCCCAAAGAGAATGTCTGTCAGGGAAGTCGTTCTCCAAGTGTCCAATCTGCGAGGAAACTCCACTAGACAACTAATAAGCAGAGACAAATATAAAACCACACTTTATATTTTTGGTCACATGTTTCTACTCGCATGTACTAAGGAAGAGGCAAATTATCTCCCAGAAATACTAGGGGACCGAGGATCTAGAGGGAGGGTGGAACTGAAGGGAATCCACATTAGTCAGGAAATTGTGTTAGTTAAAATGTAGGGACTGAAGGCAGATAAATCCTCAGGGCCTGATGGTCTGCATCCCAGAGAACTCAAGGAGGTGGCCCTAGAAATCGTGTATGCATTGGTGATCATTTTCCAATGTTCTCTCAACTCTGGATCAGTTCCTTTGGACTGGTGGGTAGCTAATGTAACTCCACTTTTAAAGAAAGGAGGGACAGAGAAAACGGAATTTAGACCAGTTAGCCTTTGACAAGGCCCACACAAAAGATGAGTGTGCAAAATTAGAGCACATGATGCAGCACATTTGGAAAGAGGTGAAATCATTGGACAAAGTCAGCATGGGTTTATCATGGTAAATTATGTCTGACGAATCTTATAGCATTTTTCGAGGATGTAACTAGTAGAGTGGATAATGGAGAACCAGTGGATGTGTTATATCTGGATTTTCAGAAGGCTTTCGACAAGGTCCCACATAAGAGATTAGTATGTAAACATAAAGCACACAGTATTGGGGTTCAGTATTGATATGGATAGAGAACTGGTTGGCAGACAGGAAGCAAAAGAGTAGGAATTAACGGGTCCTTTTCAGAATGGCAGGCAGTGACTAATGGGGTGCGCTGGCTCGAAGCTGGGATCCCAGTTATTTACAATATATATTAATGATTTAGACGAGGGAATTAAATGTGACATCTCCAAGTTTGCGGATGACACAAAGCTGAGTGGCAGTGTGGGCTGTTATGAGGCTGCAGGGTGACTTGGATAGGTTGGGTGAATGGGCAGCTGCACGGCAGGTGGAATTCGGGGAAATTGTAATTGGAATTAGACAGGTACATGGATAGGACCGGTTTGAAGGGATAGGAACCAAGTGCACGCAGGTGGGACTAGTGTAGCTGCGACATGTTGGCCGGTGTTGGGCCGAAGGGCCTGTTTCCACACTGTATCACTCTATGATTCCCTGACTAAGAGAAATTATTTTGGAGCTGTGGACTGATAAGTCTCTGGATTCTAATGGACTTCATCCCAGAATCTTAAATATGAATTGGATAGTTAATGTATAGGTTATAGATTTGCGGAAGGCTTCGTTAGATTGGAAAACAATCCCTTTATTCAAGAATCCCTTTATTTTTGAATGGTGGGATAAAGAAAACAGGAAATGATAGACTAGCTATTTAAAATCTATCATTGAGCCAATGGTGGAAGTAGTCAAGCAAAATCAAATTTGTTTTTAAGAGATAACATGTGTAAAATATGTATTAGATTCAACTTTCCAGAAGATATTTGATAAGGTATGCATTAAAAGTTATTAAAGCTCATGATGTTGAAGCTATCATGTCAGTGCAAATAGAATGTTTAAGAAAGAACTGCAGATGTTGGAAAAATTGAAAATGCTGGAGAAACTCAGCGGGTGAGGCAGCATCTATGGAGCAAATGAATAGGTAACATTTTGGGTCGAGATCCTTCTTCAGACTGATGTGGGGGGGGGGGGGGCGGGAAGAAGAAAGGAAGAGGCGGAGACAGTAGGCTGTCGGCGAGCTGGGAAGGGTAGGGGAAGGAGGGAGAAAGCAAGGACTACCTGAAATTGTAGGTCCAGGTTCATGTCGCTGGGGTGTAAATTGCCCAGGCGAAATATAAGGTGCTGCTCCTCCAATTTGCGGTAGGACTCACTCTGGCCATGGAGGAGGCCCAGGATAGAAAGGTCTGATTCGGAATGGGAGGGGGAATAGAAGTGCTGAGGCACAGGGAGATCAGGTTGGTTAATGCGAACTGAGCAGGGTGCGACGGGCCACAATGTACAAGTCAGCAGACAATAGGGGTAAATGCGTGCCCAACGTCGCCCTCATTCTGATGGCCACCTTCGTGTGTGGCTGCATCAGGTAGAGTGTAGAGCCAAGGCACGTGGGCACCAAGTGTCACTACCTGCTGAGGTTCTACCTGTCCCCGGTGTTGCGAAGGATGGGCCTGGCGCAGGTGCCACGCAATGTGCCAGTCAGCTGGACATTGCCGCCCCGTCTGTCGTCTGTGGAAGGGTTCTTCCGGACCAACACCTTTGACCACATGTCCATTGGGCAGTGGTCAGCACAGAATGTCCTGCAGGCACTGCAGGGAAAGGACTCTGTGGACCTGGTGGCGTGGTTCCCTGAGCAGACTGCCCAGCTTGTCTTGCAAAATGCCTCATCCCCAGAACTCACCAACAAGCACCAAGACCTGGCTTGGCTGGCGGTGAGGGGAGCCCTCCCAGTCAGATCCTTCCAGCACCGTCAGAACTTCACTACCAGCGCACGCTGCCCTCGGGACGGCTGCTATGGAGATGAGACGGTTGCCCACCTCTTTACAGAGTGTGGTTTTGCTAAAAGAGTCTGGAGAAAAATGCAAGGGTCCCTGGTACGCTTTATCCCGAACAGCTCCGTCACAGAGTGATTTACAGACTGTTCCCAGGGACACATTCAGAGACTGACATCGAGTGCTGCTGGAGGGTCATCAACTCGGTAAAAGACGCCCTTTGGTCTGCCCGAGCATTGTTCACCACCCAGCAGAGCGAGATGTCCGTCAGGGAATGTTGCCGACTGGCCCGCTGCAGACTGAAGGAGTACGTGCTGAGGGACGCACTGAAGCTCGGTGCAGCCAACGCCAAGGCTCGGTGGGGGAGGGCCACAGTCTAAGGTCCTTCCGCTGCTGGACATGGGGGGGTACGGTATGGTGGAGACGCCCCTCAATATAAGGGAAGGTATCCCACGCCATTCTGCCACATGAGTGGCACGAGTGGGGGACTGATTTGTGGAAATTCTGGGAAAAGAAATGTCTAAACTGTATTCATCAATTTGTACAGCCTCCGAAAATGTCGGATGGATTTTCCGCAAGGTTCATGTATTGTATATATTTATCACTTGAATAAAGTATATTTTGAAATAAAAAAAATATTGCGAACTGAGCAGAGGTGTTGGGCGAAGTGATCGCCAAGCCTGTGCTTGGTCTCATCGATGTAGAGCAGTTGACACCTAGAACAGCGGATGCAATAGATGAGGTTGGAGCAGGTGCAGGTGAACCTCTGCCTCACCTGGAAAGACTGCATGGGTCCAAGGATGGAGTAGAGGGGGGAGGTAAAGCGACAAGTGTAGCATTTCCTGTGGTTGCAAGGGAAAGTACCAGGGGAGGGGGTGGTTTGGGTGGGAAGGGACGAATTGACCAGGGAGTTATGGAGGGAACGGTCTCTGTGGAAAGCCGAAAGAAGAGGAGATGGGAAGATGTGGCCAGTGGTGGGATAGAGTCCTTACAGGAAGCAGGGTGGGAAGAAGTGTAGTCCAGATAGCCATGGGAGTCAGTGGGTTTGTAGTAGTTGTTGGTCAGTAGTCTGTTCCCTGCGATGGAGATAGTGAGGTCGAGAAATGGTAGGGAGATGTCGGAAATGGTCCAGGTGAATTTGAGTGCCGGATAGAAGTTAGTGGTGAAATGGATGAAGTCAGTGAGTTCTGTGTGGGTGCAGGAGGTAGCACTGATGCAGTCGTCAATGTAGCGGAGGTAGAGTTCGGGGATAGGGCCACGGTATGTCTCGGAGGAAATGGGTACGATTTGGAGGAAATAGCAGTCAAATGAAAAGTTGTTGAGGCTAATTACCAGCTCCGCTAGGCGGAGGAGAGTATTTGTAGACAGGGATTGGTTGGTTCTGCGGTCAAGGAAGAAACTGAGGGCTTTAAGACCCTCCTGGTGGGGGATGGAGGTGTAGAGTGACTGGACATCCATGGTGAAGATGAGGGAGTGGGGGCCTGGAAAACAGAAGTCATGGAGGAGACGAAGAGTGTGTGAGGTGTCTTGGACATAGGACGGGAGGGATTTGACCAGGGGGGGATAGGATGGAGTCGAGGTATGTGGATAGAAGATGGCAGAGAGTCATTTTCTGTTGGGCAAGATGCAACAGTGGGTGCCAGACAGACTGTTGCTTGGGTCTCAACTTTTTAAATTTATGTACATAAATTGGACAAAGTAATTTTGGTCGGCAAATTTTCTGAAGATGCAAAGATAGGAAATTTGTGAAGAAGTCATTAGGTGACTACAATGGGGGAAAAAGCTAAAGTGAGTGGACAAAGTTGGCAAATGGAGAATGAGGAGGAAAACATGAAATGTTCCCGTTAAGTAGGATATAATGAAAAGTGTGCGTATTATCTAGATGTTGAGAGGTTTAGTGTTCTAGTGCAAGATTTGCAAAAGCCAAATATGCAGGTCCAGCAAGTAGATAAGTAAGATTACAATGTCCGTGCTTATTGTGAGAGGAATTGAAAACAAGTGTATCAGCTGAATAGGGAATTGGCAAGATAACACCTTGAACTCTGTAGTAGACACAAAATGCTGGAGTAACTCAGCGGGACAGACAGCACCTCTGGAGAAAAGAAATGGGTGACGTTTCGGGTCAAGACCCTTCTTCAGACTGAGTGGGCGGGACAGAGATAGAATGTAGTCGGAGACAGTAAGATTGGTGAGAGAACTGGGAAGGGGGAGGGGATGGAGAGAGAGAGAAAGGGCTATTTGACGAGAGATGTCAATGTTCATACCGCTGGAGTGTAAGTTACCCAAGTGAAATACGAGGTGCTGTTCCTCCAATTGGTATCACTGCGAATGGTACCACTTATTTAAGGATGTTTTAACGCATTGGAAGCAATTCAGAAAAGGTTTACTGGATGATACCATGAAAGGGTGGTTGTCTTATGAGAAAATGTTGGACAGAGTTGGCTGATACTGGCTGACGTTTAGAGGACTGTGAGGACTTCAATAAACAGAAGGCCTTTTGGGGTCCTTACAGAAGAGCTTGTGTGGAGAATTTAGAACTGAGAGGTCTCCGTTTTTAAAAATAAGGCCTCAAAATCAGCAGAGATAAAATATTTTTTGTTCTTGGAAGGCCACGTGTCTTTGGAACCATTATACCTCAAATGGTATATGTGTGCATGCTTGGCAAAGCAAGGTTCACAATGTCTGAAGAAGGGTCTCGACCCGAAACATCACCCCTTCCTTCTCTCCAGGGATGCTGCCTGTCCCACTGAGTTACTCCAGCCTTTCATGTCTATCTTCACAAATTCAACATGATTCTCCTTCAATAAGTGCAGAAGGACAGCACAGACAAGTATGGAGGATTGATTTCCTCATGGCCCTGTCCCACGGTACAACTTCATGCCAAGAGTTCTCCCAAGTTTGCCCTGATTCGAACTCGGAGATTTACGGTTATGGCTGCTCGTCGGTACTTGGGGCTCTCGTGGACATTTTTCAACGTGTTGAAAAATCTTCCCGAGTTTACCTGCTGTTAGCGTTACGAGCCGCTAAGAGACGTCCCCGAGCTCCGATGTACCCGCTACGTTCATTCTCCGTGCTTACTACGAGTTTGATTTTTTTTTAAACTCGGGAGAGCTCTTGGAATGAACACGTACTGTGGGACAGGGCCATTACACTTGCCCTTATGTAGCTTCAATTGAAAATGGCTTTAAAATAGAACTACGAAGTAGACAGCCTGCTTCAGCCGTCCATATATATGAGTCCCCATCTTCAGGTAAGTGTTGTACTATTTGCTGAGTGCATGGCTCAGACTTGGATTATGCCGGATCAGAATAAAGCTTCTGTTCTTATGCATATTTTATTGTGTTTTAGGTCGTCTCATTAGGGTTCTGACATGTACTCCACAAGTTGACCCATGTGCATGAAATCCAGTTTCATTTGACCCAAAACTCGATTATGAACGCAAAGTATCAAGTTAGCTAGCCCACAATAAACAATGAATCCCTTTTGTTGCTTTATACACAGAAAATTGAATTATTTTTCTATTTCCTGAGTTCAACGATAAAACACTCAGTATCTCACAGGTGCAGGGAAAAGTGTAACGTTAAGATTTGTGTGGTCATTTTGCATGAATCTTTGTCATGTGTTTAACTGTTGCAGATTTGCATACAACAGGCTGCAGTTCCAGTTAAGTGGCTGATGCATTAATGACTTGTTCCTTGATGGCTTTATATAGGCCATTTTGGACTGAGATGTGGAAAAACATTTTCACTCGGGGAGTTGTGAAACTGTGGAATTCTCTGACACAGAAGGCAGTGGAGGCCAATTCACTGGATGTTTTCAAGAGCTAGTTAGATATAATTCTTAGGGCTAACTGAATCGAGGGATGTGGGAAGAAAGCAGGAACGGGGTAATGATTTTGGATGATCATGAAGGGCAGTGTTGGCTCGAGTGGCCTACTCCTGCATCTATTTTTCTATGTTTCTAATGTGTATGATGGGAGTGAGTGAATGAAAAGCTGTTTTGTTTGGTAAACCTGTGGGAGAAGCGGTGAATACATTGAATGACGGTGCTGGTTCGATGGGCCGAATGGCTTACTGCACCTATTTTCTATGTTTCTATAAACCACTTCTCTGTAGAATACAATGCAGCATGCTTTAGTTCTATGCTTCTCCCAATTATAATTTAAAGTGGAATTTAACTTTTCCAGATATTTAAACGTCTTGTGTGTGATACTTTTTTTGTGAATGTGTGTGCATGCTGCTCTGTTCTCGTGTTTTGGAATGATTGTAAGAGGGGTGGGGCAGTGCTGCTGCTTTCCATCCACTCATCCTTACACCCACTCCTGTTACCATTCCTTTAACCACCACTAACCACTCCTTGGCATGGAACAAGGTACTAGATTTCGCCGACTATTGACCGAAACCAGCTTCCGCTCACATTATTGGTAAACCGATGAATAGTAATAGCGGAACAGCTTTTTCAGGACCAGATTAAAGTTTTTCACCAATTGCTTTAGCCTGAGCAGGAAGAACAGGAAAGGTTAATCATTAGCTTGCATCTCTAATCTGATTTGAGCACATTAAATAGCCTGGTCTGGCTGTCACTGGTAATATCTTATAAACATGCTGTAAGTAATTTCTAGTTTAATGGTCCTACATAGATTAGCATGTCTTATAAATTATACTCTTTATCCCATATATGTACACTGTGGACAGCTTGATTGTAATCATGTACAGTCTTCTCGCTGACTGGTTAGCACGCACCAAAACAGATTTTCACTGTAAGCTAAACTTCTCAGTATGGGGGGGAGGAAATTAAAATAAAATTAAAGTATTTGAATAGCTAACTATCTATCAATCTATCTGAATGTGATCTGGGACCTACGCCAAAACGGTACACGGTAGCGCAAACATTTTTGCACCACCTTGCTCATCTTTGTTCCGCGGTCATTCCTATAAAGTTTTGTTCACATTGATGTTATATTTCACGTTATTCATAATTTTTGTTTAAAATTTCAAGTTTGAGAAGAATTTAACAGCTAAATCCTTGCTGGCCCAGCTTGCAAGAAAGTTGCATACGAAGTCGCAATTGAGGAACACTCAGTCCTTCCACCAAGTATTTACCTGAACAGGAGGGGGAGGGGCAATTGCATTCTTTTTTTAAAGTCCTCGAAGCAAGAGGAGAGGGAGGCAGTGCTGGGGATATGCTCCTGCACAGTTGGGGGCTATGGGTGAGTGCTGGAATATGGTAGAACGGGTGAGTGGTGGAATATTGCCTTTGAGGAACAGGTTGAGTTTGGGGACCAGGCCTCCCGTTGGGGAAACGGGTGAGTCGTGGAATATTGCCTTGGGGAACGGGTTGCGCTAGGGGAGCAGGCCCCTCGTGGGGGCTATGGGTGAGTGGTGGAATATTGCGTTGGGGGAACAGGCCTCCGTTTGACAGGGCCAGTTGGTCTAGTGATTCATAAAAGTCACGCAACACTTTCAGTAATATTGCTAAATTAAATCCCCTCAGGAAGTCTGCTCAGATGTTCATTGAGGTCATAAATGATATTCTGTCGCAATTCCAAATTCCCCAAAATGCGAATAAATAATTTCTCCTAGTTTCCCAAAACTATTGATCTAAGTTTTAAACAGTCACTGTTGACTGGGAGAGAGCATTCCAAATATACTTTTTTGTGAAGAATATCCTGTTTCAATTGGATATAGTTGGCCCTTTTATATTAGAAATTAGTTTTTCATTGCTTTACTGGCTGTGCTTATAAAGGTTTCAAAGGTCTTTTTATTGTCACATGTACCAAAGCTACAGTGAAACTCAATTACCATACAGTCATACTAAAAAAAGCAACAAGAAACACAACTACATAAAAGTTAACATAAACATCCACCACAGCGGATTCCCCAAATTCCTGTGATGCAAGGCATTGAAGTAATTTTCTTCCCTCTTTATTCTCCTGCGGTTGGGGCAGTCGAACCATCCGCAGTAGGTGCATTCGAAGCTCCCGCGATCAGGGCGGTCGAATCTCCTGAAGCTTGGAGCTCCCAAAGTCAGTCCCTAACCAGGGACCGCGAGCTCCACGATGTTAAATTCCTCGGGCTCTGGAGCTCCAAGAGGAGTTGGAGCTCCAGTGTCGATCCCTGACAAAGGGACCGCCAGCTCTACGATGTTAAGTCATAGTGCGGACGGAGATACGATGCGGAAAAAAATCGAATCTCCGTCGAGGTAAGAGATGAAAAAAAGTTTCCCCCCCCCCCCCAACATAATACAAGCTAAAGAACACAAAAAGTTTAAGAAAGAGCTGCAGATGCTGGAAAAATCGATGGTAGACAAAAAGCTGGAAAAACTCAGCAGGGTGAGGCAGCATCTATGGAGTGAAGGAATGGGTGACATTGCGGATCGAGACCCATCTTCAGAAAGAACTTTAAAACACACTTTAACACATACTAAACAACAACAAAGAAGGAAAAAGACAAGACAAACTGTCGGCGAGGCAGTCATTGCAGGCGCCACCCGGTGGATGATTGTATGCCTCTGAAAATGGTATTTCCATGAAACCACTATTAATATCTATGAAATGAGAAATAAGGGCACACCCTTCTTGGACCCTCCTTGTAGGACAATCTTTTCACTCCACAAATATCGGTCAAAATGAGGCCTAATCCTGTTGTGAGAAATTGAAATATAACATGGGTTAACTATATGTAGTCCACCAACAAATGTGTCATGTTGCTGAAGATAAATTAAACGGCTTGGATGATACATGTAGACTTAAACAATCTCATAGAACTATTTAAAGAAAAATAAGAAGGGTCTCGACCCGAAACATTGTCCATTCCTTCTCTCCAGAGATGGTGCGTTCTACTGAGATACTCCAGCATTTTGTGTCTATCTTTGATTTAAACCAGCATCTGCAGTTCCTTTCCCACACGTTTTTTCTGCTCCACAGTGAAGTCTTCACAAGGTATGTCTACTTTGAAGAAGTTCTCCTCCTCTCTCCGAGATGCTGAAGATGGGTCTTGACCCGAAATGTCACCCATTCCTTCTCTCCAGAGATGCTACCTGTCCAACTGAGTTTCTCCAGCATCTTGGGTCTTTCTTCAAAATAATACGTCTGTTTGGTTAGCAAATTATCAACATAAAATCATCTTAAAATGAAAAAAGTTAAGGATGTGATATACAAACTGAAAATAGTGACAATGATCAAGAGGTGAGACGGTATCCTCGGAGTTTACTTTTGCATTTATAGTCGCTATTATCAAATCTTCACCATCCTTTTTCAGTTGGCACCACCACTTTCCTTATTAGTCTCCCTAGGTTTCTGTCACAGTCATTCCTGCTCTCTATCCATCTCTTTAATGTAACTTAAAGGATGTTTGATTTCTAACTTTATTATTTTGATGAAAGGTCGTGGATATGAAATATTAAAACTATTTACACAGCGTGAGCAAGGAATAACAATTGTTGAGTTGAAAATATGTACAATGTATTGAATTATTTTTATAAATATATCAGAAGAGATATATACACCTCGTGCATGCCAGTACAGGAAGTAAAAGTAACTTGTTTTTAGTTGTGGCAAATGCATTGGTGAGTTACTAGACTAAGTGGGACCCGTTGGGTCCCAGCTTCACACGGGAGGGCTGGACCCCCAACGCAATATTCCACCTCTCCACCAATTCCAATATTGTAGGCCAGTGGGGGGGGGGGGGCTGAGTACGAAGGCCAAAAATCACAGTCATACGTGGTAAAATTTTTTTCTAAAATCAATATACAGCGCAAACAGGAAGTGGTCAGGATTAGACTTTAAATTATATAGAAGGCAACACCACTTTTCAATAAGGCAAAGGCAACACTACTTTTGCATTTTCAAACCAAACCACTTTTGCATTTTCAAACCACATTTTCAAACAACATTAAGGGCACTCACAGGTCAGTAAAACCACTCACCGTTTAGTAGACGTGTTCAGTGTTATTCACAGCTCAGACTGAGAGTTGTAACCTCTCGCTCCCCCATCTTGCAGAGACTGAGGCAGTCCACACTTCCGGGTTTTATAGTTCCCCCCCCCCCCCCCCCACCGGAAGGGGCATGGCCTTCATGGCGTGATTGACAGGAGAGAGAATCGCAACATTTTTTAAACATTGATAAGTCTCTTACTTTTCATCGATGGGAAAAATCCTCATGTCCTGCACAGTGGAGGGGGACTCTGGGTAAGATAGCCAAAAATCACAGCCGCAAGTGGTAGCGTTTTTTCTAAAATCAATATGCAGTGCAAACAGGAAGTGGTCAAGATTTGAGTTTTAATTATATAGATGAATGACAACATACCACTTTTTCAAACAAATTATTATCTTCATGGATAGGACAGATTTGAGGGATATGGACCAAGTGCTGGCAGGTGGGACTAGTGTAGCTGAGACATGTTGTCCGGTGTGGGCAAGTTGGGCCGAAGAGCCTGTTTCCACACTGTATCACTCTATGACTATCTTCATAAAATATAAGACAAGGATTGGAAGCAACCTGGTTATGAGGAAAGCGATAAGAGACAAAAATAAGGATATATAAATGATATCAGAAAGTTATGTAGCGAAAATTTCTTGGTGAATATTAATGGTCTACAGAAGCTGGAATCTTGAGCAATCTTGGATTCGAAGAAAGGTCCCGACCTGCAAAATCGCCCATCCAATCCTACAGAGAAGCTGTCTGTCCCGATGCGATGCTCCAGCACTTTGTTGACACAAGGAACTGCAGAAGGGTCCCGACCTGAAACGTCTCCTGTCCATCCCCTCCAGAAATGCTGCTGCCAAGTTATTCCAGGACCTTGGGGTTTTGGTAAATATTAATATGTTTGAATAGAATTTGAGTAGGATAATCGTACTGTGGGCGTTTCACGGGTTAAGCAATTTCCAGAATTTCACACGTGTGTCAAAGGGATTGCGCTTTCTTGAGATGTGGCGCTCAGTGAGGGGACATTTTAAAATTAAACCAGCATCTACAGTTCCTGATTACTACAGTGACTGGAGTCACTGGAATCTGTAGGATAACTGACTGTGAATAAAGCTGCCCTCTCTAGGTAGGCACAAAATGCTGGAATAACTCAGCGGGTCAGGATGAAGAAGTCTGACCCTTCTGAAGAAGGGTTGCGACCCAAAACGTCACCCATTCTTTCTCTCCAGAGATGCTGCCTGTCCCACTGAATTACTCCAACAATTTGTGTCTATCTTGGGTGTAAACCAGCATCTGCAGTTCTTTCCTACACTGTCCACTCTGAGTACTGAATAGAAAGGGCTGAGACAGAACCGTGCCCGAACTGCAGAAGGGTCCAGAGCTGAAACGTTGCTTGTTTATCACCCTCCACAGATGCTGCCCGACCCTCTGAGCGCCTCCAGCACTTTGTGCTGAATGCAACCCTCCTCTGGCACCAGGATGTGGGTCATTGGTTGCAAGGAATTGCTAGTCAGATCTGAACGGGACGCTGGCTGCCAATGGCGACAGAAATGTTTGGGGCTTTTACTAAATAACATTTCTGGTCAAACAGATCGCTTTTCGCAAAGTGACCTTCGCAAAAGGCCTTCTTTGCTCAGCTTCTCCTCTATGGGGGAAATGGAGCAACCAGGAAATGGAGATGCTGGTGGACACAAAAGGACTCAAAGTGCTGGAGTAACTCAGCGGGTCAGGTAGCATCTCTGGAGAACATGGTTAGGCAACGTTTTGGATCGGGACCCTTCTTCAGACCTTTCCAGTCTGAAAAAGGGTCTCCACCCGAAACGTCACCCATTCCTTCGCTCCAGAGATGCTACCTGTCCTGCTGAGTTACTGCGGTCGTGCAGTTCTTGGAAGTTTTGCAATTGGCAGACTCGATAGACTTGTACACAATTATAAGAGTCATTGACAGGATAGGCAGCCAGAAACTATTTTTTCCCCAGGGTGGAAAATCAAAGACCAGAGGGGCATAGCCTTAAGGTGAGAGGAACAAAGTTCAATAGACAATAGGTGCAGGAGTAGGCCATTTGGCCCTTCCAGTCAGCACCGCCATTCAATGTCATCATGGCTGATCATCCCCAATCAGTATCCCATTCCTGCCTTCTCCCCATATCCCCTGACTCCGCTATTTTTAAGAGCCCTATTTAGCTCTTTCTTGAAAGCATCCAGAGAACCTCTGAGGCAGGGAATTCCGCAGACTCACCACTCTCTGTGAGAAAAAGTGTTTCCTCGTCTCCGTTCTAAATGGCTTACTCCTTATTCTTAAACTGTGGCCCCTGGTTCTTGACTCCCCCAACATCAGGAACATGTTTCCTGCCTCTAGCGTGTCCACGTCCAAGAGATGTGCGGGGAAAGTTTTTTACACAGAGGGTAGCAAATGACTGGAGCACTCTGCCTGGGTTAGTGGTTAGGGCAAATACAATAGTGCCATTTAAGCAGGGAATGGTGAGATATGGATTATGTGCATGCATATACGAGATGGCCTTGGCATCATGTTTGGCGCAGACATTATAGGCTGAAGAGCCTGTTCCTGCTGAGGTGGAGACACAGGGAACTGCAGATGCTGGAATCTGGAGCAAAGTGCTGGAGGAACTTAATGGGTCAGACAGCATCTGTGAGATCCCATTTTGTGCCGGGATCCTTCCCCAGACTGATAGTAGCAGTGGGCGACAGAGAAAGCTCTAAAAGAGAAGTGGGGGCAGGACAAAACCTGGAACTATTAGGCGGAACACAGTGCTGGAGTAAATCAGTGTGTCTGGCAGCATCTTTGGATGACTTGGATAGTGGTAGATGGATACAGGTGAGAGATTTTTGGCAGCTGAGCGGAGTAAGTAAGGTCAGAGAGAGGGATGTTTATCGAAGGGGATGGGGGGGGGGAAGATAAAGAGGGGATGAGGAATAAAAGGGAAATGAGACTCGAGAATGGGAGACGAGGGTATTGGCAGTGACTGGAAGTAAATCTCTTTCATTGTAAGTTACACAACTGTACATGGACAGGACAGGTCTGGAGGGGCATGGGCCAAATGCTGGCAGGTGGGACTAGTGCAGCTGGGACATTTAGGCCAGTGTGGGCAAGTTGGGCCGAAGGGCCTGTTTCCACCTTGTATCACTCTATGACTAAGTTCTCTATGTAGATACTGGGATCTTGAACAAAACACAACTGCCAGAGTAAGCCAGCAGAACAGGCAGCAAGGAATATGCATCAAAACTGACTGAAGAAGGGTGCTGATCTGAAACGGGCACCTCCACAACTGCCTGACCCCTGAGCTACTCCGGCGCTTTGGGTTTTGATCATTTTATGTTAGTTTAGGACCCGAGTCTCCCTTCAACATTACTATTGAGGCAAATATCACTCATTAAGTAGACCCCATGAATGTTCAAATCTCCAATGAAATCGGGTCGTATTTGGACATGGCTGCCTTTTTTTGCCATCGTCTGACTCTGCCATATTTCAAGTCATCTATTGCTCAAACCATCGTTCATGATCTTGCTACTACCTAGATATGAATACTCAGAACATTTCCTTTGCCATGTTCGCATTTGCAGAGAGACGTCCTCATCCTTCACGACATACTTGCTGCCCCACAAAATATTCCACCCTTTGAAGTGCTACTGTTTCTCTGACTAAGCTTTTGGTCACGTGTCCTGATGACACCTATGTGGGATGCCATTAATTTTATTTTGATAATACTTATTTGAAGTGCCTCAGGTTTTTGCTATATTTTAAGGCAGGGGTTCCCAACCTTTTTCGTCCCGTTTACGCAAGGCAATAGCACATAACAATGTTATTTCACTTATTTATGAATAGACAATAGGTGCCGGAGTAGGCCATTCGGCCCTTTGAGCCAGCACCGCCATTCAGTGTGATCATGGCTGATCGTCTCCAATCAGTACCCCGTTCCTGCCTTTTCCCCATATCCCCTGACTCCGCTATCTTTCAGAACCCTATCCAGCTCTCTCTTGAAAGCATCCAGAGAACCTGCCTCCACTGCCCTCTGAGGCAGAGAATTCCACACACTCACAACTCTCTGTGAGAAAAAGTATTTCCTCGTCTCCGTTCTAAATGGCTTACTCATTCTTAAATTGTGGCCCCTGGTTCTGGACTCCCCCCAACATCGGGAACATGCTTCCTGCCTCCAGCGTGTCCAAACCCTTAACAATCTTATGTGTTTCAATAAGATCCCCTCTCATCCTTCTAAACTCCAGAGTGTACAAGCCCGGCTGCTTCATTCTCTCAGCATATGACAGTCCCGCCATCCCGGGAATTAACACCCAATACTCCAGGTGTGGTCTCACTAGGGCTCTGTACAACTGCAGAAGGACCTCTTTGCTCCTATACTCGACTCCTCTTGTTATAAAGGCCAACATGCCATTTGCTTTCTTCACTGCCTGCTGTACCTGCATGCTTACTTTCATTGACTGATGAACAAGGACACCCAGATCCCGCTGTACGTCCCCTTTTCCCAACTAATGATGAACGGATACCGGTATACCAGAACCAAACACAGTCAGTCAATGAGAAAAAATATGTACAAATCCAGAATCAACGAATTTACCCCCTGGGTAGGCAAAACTTACCCCCTGTGGGTAAATTCACCCCAGGTTGGGAACCCTTGTTTTAAGGTGTATATAAACAAAATATGTTAAATAGCACCATTTCTGAATGTTTTCTCCAAAGAAATGTAAATTTTCAGGACCATCCATCGTACCTTTATAACCATTGGATGTTTTTGTGTAGTCATGGTGAATTTTTCCTACACACACTATTTCACCTGTTGGGACAAAGAAATCCTGCAGTTAATTAAGCACACATTGATGGACAATGTGTTACTCTGTGGTTGGCTTTGTGAAAACGGCAACTTGTCAATATCTGCGTCACTGGATATGGTGTGTTTACTTTGAGCAACTAAATTCATCACAAAGATAAACTGAAACTTTACAGTGCAAGTATTTTCCCAGGGCTGGGACATTAAGTGTTATTGCAAGAGTGTAAATGTATGGTTCAGAAAGAGAATTGTTTGGACTGTGGAGTCTCTTCCTACAGGTAGCATCTGAGAAATTGTGTTTGTCCTCCTTTGCTTTCCTGTCTCTTACTCTTTTGATCTGACGATCTTTCTTTCTTTCTTTGTCATTTACTTCTGTCTGAAGAAGGGTTCTGACCTGAAATATCATCTGTCAACCAGTCTGAAGAAGGGTGGAGGAAGGAACTGTAGATGCTGGTTTCAACTGAAGATACTGTAGACACAAAAAGCTGGAGTAACTCAGCTCGGGTCAGACATCGTCTCTGGAGAGAAGGAATGGGAGAAGGGTCTGAAGAAGGGTCTCATCAGTCTGAAGAAGGGTCTCGAACCGAAAACGTCACCTATTCCTTCGCTCCATAGATGCTGCCTCACCCGCTGAGTTTCTCCAGCATTTTTGACTGTCTCGACCTGAAACGTCACCTATTCCTTCTCTCCAGAGATGTTGTCTGACTTGCTGAGTTACTCCAGTCTGAATAAAGGTCCTGACCCAAAGCATCATCTGTCGATCAGTCTGAAGCGAGTCCTGGCCCAAAGTGTCGCGTGTCCATTTCCCTCCACGGACGCTGCCTGACCCGCTGTATTCCCTCAACGCTTTTTTTCCCACAAGATTCCAGCATCTGCAGTCTCTTGTGTCGCTTTTTTTTCTGTGCCTGATTTAACTAACATCCTATTTACTCCATCATTCCTCCGACTCTTTCTCAATCTTTAAATCTGTCAATTAAAGAAATGGCCCTTTCATTGAACAATGTTCCATTAACCCACAATTTTTCCTGCAACAATTTTGAGCTAAAGTGAGATTGTGTGGACAAATTTGTCTCTAACTCCATCTACAAGTTTGCAGATGACACCACAGTGGTGGGCCGGGCCACAAGCAATGACGAAAAAGAGTACAGGAAGGAATAGATAGAATTTATTAACATGGTGTCAGGAGGACGACATCCACATCCTCAAAGTGAGCAAGTCAAAGGGATAACATTACCAACAATCTGGCATGGACCAACCACGTTGAACCAACAGCCAAGAAGGCACACCAATGCTGCTACTTCCTCAGGAGACTCCGGAAATGTGGCATATCTCTTGGCTGTTGACTCTTATAAACTTTTACAGATATACCATAGCAAATCATACTGTCGGATTGCATCCCAGCTTGATTTCAGAACAGCTCTGCCCAAGATGGCAAGATATTGCAGAGAGTTATAGTCGTGGCCCTGTCCATTACACAGACCAGACTGCCCACTATTGACTCCCTCTGCACATCACCTTGCTTCGTATAATTACCCGACATAATCAAATACTTGTCCCACCCAAGTCATTCCCACTTCTCCCCAATCCCACCGGGGGGGGCGAAGGCTCAGAAGCTTGAAAGTGTGCACCACCAGACTCGGGAACAGCTTCTTCCACTATCTTTTTCAGCTTTCGTAAAACCTTCCATAAGCCAAGGTACTGCCCAGTTGATTGCTCCCCCCATTGCCTTTGGAACTGGTACGCCTCAAATACAAAGACTTATTTTCTGCACTCTAGATCTTTCCCTTTATTCTATCAATTGTGCTTGAATTTGGCTTGATTATATTTATTTATAGTATCTGATTTGATTGGATAGCATTTAAAACAAAGCTTTGCACTGTACCTCCATGCACGTGATAATAATAAGCTTATACCTATTTTTACTGTGCCTTTAGGACTGGAATATTAAAGAAAGGTTCAAGGTCCGACCAAATTGCAAAAAAAAGCCATAATGGAACTTGATTCCGAAGGAAATGCAGATAGCTCTGCTGCTAATGATGCCACCATTCTTTCCAGAATGGCACTTAATGATAACAAAGCTGGAATGGAAGGTTTGGATAAAGAAAAAATTAATAAAATAATTATGGAGGCATCTAAGGTAAGTTAAAACTGATCTTCTTACAAAGCAAGGGTAAGCGCGATATGAGGTGCTAACCATTTTAAACAGTTAACAAAATGCTAACCATTTTAACTCCCCTTCCTATTCCTACACTGTCCTTTCTGTCCTAGCTTCCTCCATTGCCAGAGTGAGGCCACATACAAACTGAGAAAATCACACCTCGTATTCCACTTGGGTAGCTTACAGCCCAATTGTATGATCATAGAATTCTCCAATTTTAGGTACCCTCTAACAATCTCCCCCTCTCCTTTTTCCTCCAGACATCCCTGCCTTATGCCCCACCTAGACTTCCACCTGTTTCTCCCCTCCACCTACATTCCTTCCTCTGGCTTCACAACTTGCAGTGGGGTGGAAGATTGCAACCTTCATGTGGTCTGCCCCGTTTCGACGAATGCAATCAACATAAGATCAAATAGAACAAGTTGTCCTACAACTGTAGGCTGTGCACGCCATACGCAAGAAGAAGACTTGCAGTTCTTAAATCCTTTTGTCACGCACCTTATTTCATCTCTGGCCTTTGTCCAACCATCTGCCTATAGAAACATCCCCCTCACCTCTGTTTATCTATTACCAGCCATGCTATGACCTGCCCCTCTTCTCTTCTAGTTTATATCACTCACCCCCCCCCCCCCCCCCCCCCCCCCCGCAACCAGTCTGATCCTGCCCCGAAACGTCACATTATCCAGGTTTTCCACAGATGCTTTTTGAGGTACTCCAGCACACTTCTGTGTCCTTTTAAAGCAAGGGTAAACATTGTAAATGCTTTTCCAATCTGTTGGCTGAGTTATTTTGAATGTAGACTCTAATCCTACTTACGCTGTTTTGTTTTGAATAATACAAATTAATGTTTTCTACTATTACCCCTGGCATTGCAATCCCATCCTGACAAATATCTTTAAAACAAGATTTCCTCTGCTCTTCTGGTTCTTCTGCCCATCACCCAACTGTCCTAATCATATTGATTATAGTTAATAAAATAAACAGCATATCTACCTACAAACGTTATGATAGATGAATGAAATTGATTTCCACCTTTGCACCTAGTGTGAAAATATGCTCAACTGGAAACATTTAGCAAAAATGCACTTGTGATACAAGAAGTATTAATACTGAAAATGGTTTAATGAACAAAGGTATGGTTCCCAGTGATCGGAGATTCATTATGAAAATTGATTATGAGGACATTGCCAAGACTTGAGGGCCTGAACTATAGGGAGTGTTTAGGCAGGCTGGGACTTTATTCCTTGGAGCACAGCAACCAAAGGAGATATAATGTTGATTAAAATCATGAGGGGAATAGATAGGGTGAATGCACACAGTCTTTTACCCAGAGTAGAGGAATCAAGAAAATAGAAGACATAGGTTTAAGGTGAGAAGGGAAAGATGTAATAGGAACCTGAGGAGCAATTTGTTTCACACAGAGGGTGGTGGGTATATGGAACAAGCTGCCAGAGGACGTAGTTGAGGAAGATACCGTAAGCAACATGTAAAGGCGATCAACCACTCTGTGTTTCTTCAATGTAGACGAGACCACATTTTGAACACCAAATGCAGTGGACTAAAGAGTGCAAATGTGAAAGTGAATAGCTGCTTTACCTGGACTAATTGTTGGACCTTGAATAATTGTGTGTGTCGTCAAGAATGTTTCATGGTAAATAGACACAAAAAGCAGGAGTAACTCAGTGGGACAGACTGGACAGAACAAATGGGTGACATTTCGGGTCAAGGGCCTTCTTCAGACATGTTTAATGGCAATATGTATCGACATCGGAACAATTAAATTCTTTTTGGCTGCAGCTTAACATGAACCCTAATTGCAATAATACACAGATAAATATATTTTTAAGAAAGAACTGCAGATGCTGGAAAAATCAAAGGCAGACAAAAGTGCTGGAGAAACTCAGTGGGTGAGGCAGCATCTATGGAGAGAAGGAAAGACAACATTCCGGGTAGAGACCCTTCTTCAGACTGAATATATAATAATCAATAATGTCATAAATTAATAACTGATACCAAGTAACTATAATAGTGCAAAACCAATGCCTATAATGCTATTTAAAAATAACCATACCATCAGTACGATCATGTGGTAATATAGTTGTATGGATTTCAAGCCATTTATTGACATAGTACCTTCATATTTTGTTGGTCAACCCTGAATTTAAAAATTCAACGTGTTGGAGGTTGAGCGGAGATCTGATAGAGTAAATACAATTATGAGAAACATAGATAGACAGAATCTTTTTCCACAGGTGATAATGTCAAAGACTTGAGGGCATGACTTTAAGGTCAGAGGGGGCGAGTTAAGGAGTAATGCCCCTGTCCCACTTAGGAAACCTGAACGGAAACCTCTGGGGACGTTGTGCCCCACCCAAGGTTTCCGTACAGTTCCCAGAGGTTCCCGGAGGTTTTTGTCAGTTTCGACCATTAGGGACCTTGGGTGGGGCGCAAAGTCTCCAGAGGTTTCCGTTCAGGTTTCCTAAGTGGGACAGGAGCATTAAGGGGCAAGTTTTTGTTTACCAGAGTGATGCCAGGGATGGGGTGATAGTGGAAGCAGATAGGAAAGTAGTATTTAATGATGGATATGCAGGGAATGGTGGGGTATGGATCATGTGCAGGCATAGAAGTTTAGTTTAACTTGGCATTGTGTTTGATACAGACATTGTGTGCCAAGGAGGCCTTTTCTATGGTGTACATTTCTGTGTTCTATGTTCATTTAAACAGTATTTGTATTCAATGTTATTATTAAGTAAATCATTTTAAATTCTATCCCATGGTCCAGCTAACAAAGAGCTCACTGTGCAGAATCACAGATTTAGACTTATTGACCATCAATTGACAGTTGTTCTTTTCCTTCTCCATAATTATTTTAGCTCCAGACTCGCTTCTCTCTATTTTCTTTTGTTACATTGATTTTTGTTTTCAACTGTTACGTGTTGCATTGAAGTCAGTAATAGAGTCTGATTATCTCCTCTCTGCTAACACCCCGTCATGAAGGTCCACGGTAAAATAGGCAAGTTTTGAAGTTGTTGCTCATCTCTACTGATTACTTCCCCCCCCCGAATGACATTTTCCGGGAGTTCATGTGAGTGCAGCATATTCGGTCATAAGGTCATAACGATTAGGAGTAGAATTAGGCCATTTGGCCCATCATTCAATCATGGCTGATCTATCTCTCCCTCCTAACCCCATTCTCCTGCCTTCTCCCCATACCCTCTGACACCTGTACTAATCAAGAATATATCTATCTCGACCTTAAAAATATCCACTGACGTGGTCTCCACAGATTCACCACCCTTTGACTAAATAATTTAATACGGTATATGATACGTAAACATTGTGCACTTCATGGCCTTCTAGCACTTGGTGGTTGATAATTTTCGGCATTATTTTTGAATGTTCTCAGTGATGTCCTTGGAGGTTAAAAAACAAGAATTTTGCCATTTTGTTAACGAACAGTTTTAATTTTAGTACTTCCGAACCTAGTGGGAAACGTCATTTCTCATATAATTTCTGTTGTGCTATTATTTAATCATTCTTTAATTGCAACCATGGGCCAATATAAAGTAGCATTGTGACTTTGCAGTGTTCCAAGCACCACCTTTCAAAATAAAAGCAAAGAATGAATGAATGAATACTTTATTGTCACATGTGACGAGTCACGGTGAAATTCTTTGCTTGCATACCCAAGGTATGCAAATGGTCGCCACATAAAGGGTGTTGACATAGTTACAAAGTATAAACAGTATCCGTGCCAGGTCTCCCTTTGCTCCACCCCTCCCTCACCCCCATACACTTTTTCTAGGTATGTTACAAAACCTACCTTTAGCAGCGCTGCAGTTCTGCCGCTCCCCGTGTGCACGACTTTGGCGCCTTTCAGAGGGAGGGCGGGTTTAAAATGCCGTTTTTCCCTAGACGGTCCAAATCGATCCGTCGGGCGATTTCGTCGCTGAAGAGAAATCACTCCGACATTTCATTCATGAAGCTATTTTTAAACTACGCTAGATTATTTATTAACTAGAGTAGTTTCGAAATCATCTTCTAAAGCTCTGAACGCTGACAGCAGAACGGACGTAACGTAGGCAATAAAAGAAGCTACACAGTTTATTTTTACATAAAAACGTGGTTTTTAGGAAGCATTTAATCACATTTTCATCATGCGAAAAGGGGACAAAAAAAATGTATGAACCGGCTGTATTTTCCCTGCCGACTGTGGGTTAAATTCACCGCAATTCACATGCGGTTCCAATCCACCGCATTCCACTAAAACCCACTCGCAAGTTGATTTAAATGACCATTAATTTACAGGCATTAAACACTAAATTCCTTCCATTTGGCCTATAAATTCATGAAAATGAGATTTAAAAATCATGTTATATTGTGGATTATTGTGTGAATGTTATTTGGACACTTAGGCAATTAAAAAATGTTTATCATTTCTTAAGAAATGGATAGATGTTTAGATCTAGTAATTGAATTTTGTAATTAGCTACAATTAGATAACTAACTAATTATATGCTTTAATTTCAGGTCATCCAAGTAATATTGTTTCATATTTGTTTCAGAATGCGTCAATCTATAATAACTGAAAATTTCATTGAGTTCTCTTAATTTTTAAGAAAGTTATGGGCTTTTGACTGTTCTAGATCACAGCTTTTGCGTTAACTCAATGGAAAGGCAATGGGGAACAAGATGCTAATTTCCAAGTATGAAAATGGCCATAACTTTTTTAATACTGAAGATATGAAAGTGAATTGGGTGTCAAATTAAACTTCTTTTTATGCTTTATCTGATGGGATAAATTGCAGACTTGATTTTTTAAATCTCAAAATTTTGTAACATTGCTACTTTTTGAAATATGCCCACAAGTTTGGCAGAAAACAGCTGGTCACCCAGAAGATGCACTGCTGAACATGTTTGACTGGCAACGTGCATGGCAAGGAATACTCAGAAATTTGGGAATGCCTTTAGTATTGGTATTGGCATATCGTTGTCATGTTTACCAAATATACATTCAAAATCTTTGTTTTGTGCGCTAGTGCCAGGCAACTCATTCCACCAATGAGTGCAACAGGTGGCTCAAAATGAGAAAGGAAACAGAATGCAGAATATTGTTTTACAGAGTGCAGATTAAAAAAAAACCATGGTTCGCAATGAGGTAAATTGGAAGATCGGGAATATTTCCTTGGCATTTGAGAGGTCCGTTCAAGGGTCTGATTACAGCAGGGAAGAAGTTGGCTTTGAATGTGGCGGTACGTGCTTTGAAGATTTGGCATCTTCTGCCCGACAGAAGATAGAGAGATGAGAGAATGACTGGGCTGTGAGTGGCCCTTAATTATATCGGAGGCCTTCCTGGGAAAGTGATGTAGAGTTGCTGGAATGTGAAGGGCGTATGCACAGCAGTGGGCGAAGGGCAAAGCTGGTTTGCATGATGGAAGAAAGCAGACCTTCTTGGCAATAATTGATGGGAACAGATCCTAGTAGCCTTTAAGAATTTTACTGGCTTTACCTTGCACTAAATGTTATTCCCTTATCATGTACCTATACATGGTAAATGGCTTGATTGTAATCATGTAACGTCTTTCCGCTGAGTGGTTAGCACGCAACAAAAGCTTTTCACTGTACCTCGGTACACGTGACAATAAACTAAACTGAACCAAAATGAATATAACAGTGTCTTTGAGACAATTACAGATTATGTTTGTAAGTAGGAAGGTAAATAGTTTATCCTTCAAAAGCTCGTGATAGACGATTATTTCATATCTGACAAAGTACAGTACATCTGAAGTTGGATCACTATTATGATATAAAATAAAGTGACGGGCAATTTGTTAGATTTAAAGTACAGTAACAGTAATGAGTGCATCACTGAGGCACAGCTGTACCATACATGTCTTCCTCATTGTGCATTTCACATTAAAACTACTCATAAGAAGAAATAAAGTTCAAACATCATGCTTTTCTCATTTGCTCAGGTAAAGCAATTTAGGCATACAGGTTATTTGAAATGAGTGTGTCGGGTCTGAAGAAGGGTCTCGACCCGAAACGTCATTCATTCCGTCTCTCCAGAGATGCTACCTGTCCTGCTGAGTTACTCCAGCATTTTGTGTCTTTATCTTCTTTTATTTGAAATTAGATCAGCTAATTTTTCCGAGGAGATAGATACAAAATGCTGGAGTAACTCAGCAGAACAAGCAGCATCTCTGGACTGAAGGAATGGGTGACATTTTGGGTCGAGACTCTAACACGCTGAAGAAAACAATCCACGTTTGACCACCAAAATATGAAGTAAGGTTCTATGTCAATATATGGCTTAAAATCCATTTTAACACATAATGGTACTGATGGTATGGTTATTTTTAAATTGCATTATAGGCATTGGTTTTGCACTATTATAGTTGGTATCCGTTATTAATTTATGACATTTTTGATTATTATATATTTATCTGTATTATTACAATTAGGGGCCATGTTAAGCTGCAGCAAAAAATAATGTAACTTTTCCGATGTTAATACATATTGCCATTAAACACGTCTGAAGAAGGGCCTCGACCCAAAACGTCACCCATTCCTTCTCTCCAGAGATGCTGCCTGTCGCAATGAGTTACTCCAGCATTTTGTGTCTATCTTCAATGTAAACCAGCATCCGCAGTTCCCTCCTACGCAGATTTTCCAAGCAAACTGATTGAATCACTCTGTGTTTACATTTTCCAAATCTGGTCCCATTTTTTAAAAAGTGGGCTCTTTTGTTTCCTGCTTGTAAATCAAGAAAGAGAACTTTGAGTGAATTGCTTTTCTAGAATACAATACAACCAGTCTGATTTTCTTCTTAGGTTGTCATCTAATCCATGTGATCTTGTGTTTGTAAGCGCGGAAGGTGACGTTTCTTATCAATAACTGTTTTAAACCTTTTCATGTAATTTGTTTGTATAGAATGTGTTTAAAATATTGAACCATCCCAAGAACCTTAACGGAAGAGACGTATTTTCACCTGATTTGAATTTTCATTCCTACTACAACTGAGTGGTGAGCGGAAGCACAAACACTGACACAGACCATTATGTACCCTTTAAAAATTATGACTATTAAACGCAAAGTCATCCAAATCCTCTTGTTACTAAATATCATTTGCGAGGTCTTAGCTCATTCCCTTAGAATCAGAAGATGAAGATTCTCATTCAAATATTGTAATCCTAGGACTCTAGCTCCATTATTGCTGCAGTTAATTTTAGGAAGGAGATGAGGAGGAATTTCTTTAGTCAGAGGGTGGTGAATCTGTGGAATTCTTTGTGGATGCCAAGTCAGTGGACATTTTTAAGGCAGTGATAGATACATTCTTAATTAGTATGGGTGTCGGAGGTAATGTGGAGAAGGCAGGAGTATGGAGTTAGGAGGGAGAGATGGATCAGCCATGATTGAGTGGCGGAGTAAACTTGATGGGCCGAATGGCCTAATTCTGCTCCTATCACTTATGGTCATGATCTTAATTATTTATTCTGTGAACTATCAAAACTATTTATAAAAGCACTTTAAAATTGTATAGATGACCAAAGTTTTCTCTTTGGTAGACAAAATTTCTGGAGAAACTCAGCGGGTGAGGCAGTATCTATGGAGCGAAGGAAATAGGCAATGTTTCGGATCGAGACCCTTCTTCAGACTGACAAAAAAAAAAAATTCTCTTTGATCATCTACCAAAAAGTATGGTATAATAATGGCAGGTTCTTACCTCTGCCCAGAATTTGCAGAGGAGTTCTTGTCATAGATCTGAAGGTTCTTGGCAAAACTCATACAATGCAGTTCCGTAACCTAATACCCTGCTTTTTTGTGCTTTATCAATTGTTCTGGAGAATGCACAGAGTTAAATATTCAGTTGCTACAGCAACAATTTTGCTTATTTGTTGGGCTTCCAGAACAAATAACCACATCTTCAAAGGTCTAGGTATGTTTGTTTTAGATCCTTAAAGGTAAAATGGTCCCATTTGCATTCTAGTTCTCTTGAGACCTTAAAAATTATTTCTTGTAGCTCTCACCATTTCAGTGATTTCAGGGTATAGAACTTTAGCCTCTGCCCTTCTATAATTTCCATGTTCCAATCAATTGAAAAATGTAATTATCTGCCTTTCCTATAGTCATACAGTCATAATCATGGAGCCATACAGCGTGGAAACATGTCCTTCGGTCCAACTTGCCCACACCGGCCAACATGTCCCATCTCCACAAGTCCCACCTTCCTGCATTTGGCCCGTATCCCTCCAAACCTCTCCCATCCATGCATCTGTCTAACTGTTTCTTAAACAATTTCTTTATTTTAGAGATATAGTGCGGAAACAGGCCCTTTCAGCCCACCGGGTCCGCGCCAACGTGCGATCTCCGCACATTAACACTATCCTATACCCACTAGGGACAATTTTTACATTTACCAACCCAATTAACCTACATATCTGTACGTCTTTGGAGTGTGGAAGGAAACCAAAGATGTTGGAGAAAACCCACGGAGGTCACGGGGAGAACTTACAAACTCCGTACAGACAGCACCCGTAGACGGGATCGAACCCGGGTCTCCGGCGCTGCATTCGGTGTAAGGCAGCAACTCTACCGCTGCGCCACTGTGCCGCCCGTTGAAGGCTTGTGTTGAAGGTGGATGATTTCACACTTTCCCCAGATTGAACTGCGATTGTTGAATTTGTGAATTGATTTGTGTTTGATAAGTGTACTCTTTCTTTGCAGCATTCGTGAGTATTATCTTTGAAAAGGAGCCTCTCATCTCACATAATTTTGCATTAATCGCAACCTGATATGAGAATTGACTGTCAGAAATGGAGCAATGTTGCATTGCGTGTAAACAGATCATGAGTCTTTGAGATAGACACAAAACGCTGGAGTAACTCAGCCTGTCAGGCAGGATCTCGGGTCTGACGAAGGGTCTCGACCCGAAACGTCACCTATTCCTTTTGTCCAGAGATGCTGCCTCTCCCGCTGAATTACTCCAGCATTTTGTGCCTACAGTGTAACCAGCATCTGCACTTGCTTCTTACACAATGTGTCCTTGATATTTTTTAACTCAAAAATGAATAGTTATTTATATTTGGTTCTAGGGATCAAGATTCTATGAAAGTGAACAAAAGAAGGAGCAGCAGGTGAATCAACGTATTGAGAAAATGTTGCAGCAAAAAGCACAGATTACAGAGCGCCAGCTAAAGAAACGCCAGCAGCAGGTAAGGGCCATGGAAGTAAATGGAACTAAATGTTTTTAATCTGGATTTCCAGCCACGGTGTCTCACATTTTCAGCATTTTTTTGTTTCCCCAATTAAAATTCCTTCCTTTCACCTTAAACCTCTGCCCTCTTGTTTTTCATATTTCTACCATAGGAAAAAAAGATTCTGACTATCTACCCTATCCATGCCTTTTATAATTATCTATATTACTAAAAGTAAGATCTTGACCACTTCCTGTTTTTCTGTTTCATGATTTTAGAAAAAACGCTGCCACTTATGGCTGTGATTTTTGGCCACCTTACTCAGAGCCCCCCTCCACTGAGCAGGACAAGAGGATTTTTCCCATCAATGAAACATAAAAGAGTTATTAATGTTTAAAAAATGTTGACATTCTCGCTGCTGCCCCTGCTGGTGGGAGGGAGAAGGGTCTATAAAACCCGGAAGTGTTGTGCCTCTGTCAGTCTCTGCAAGTTGGGGGGAAGTGAGAGGGTCACGTCTCTCAGTTTGAGCAGTGAATAACACTGAACACATGTCTACTAAACTGTGAGTGTGGTTTTACAGACCTTGAGTGCCCTTAATGTGGTTTGAAAATGAAAATGTGGTTGGTTTGAAGTAAAAGCACTGCAAATGGTTGGGTGGGGCTTTGGGTTGAAGTAAAAGCACCGCAACTGGTTGGTTGGTTGGGACTTTGGATTTATGTAAAAGCACTGCAACTGGTTGGTTGGGTGGGGCTTTGGGTTGAAGTAAAAGCACAGCAACTGGTTGGTTTGGGTTGAAGTAAAAGCATTGCAAATGGTTGGTGGTCTAAACTTGACAACTTCCTGTTTGCACTGTATATTGATTTTAGATAAATCGCTACCACTTATGGCTGTGATTTTTGGCCATCTTACTCAGTCCCCCTCCGCTCATCAGGTGCAGAGGATTTTTCCCATCAATGAAAAATAAAAGTGTTATTAGTGTTTAAAAAATATTGAGAATCTCTCCCCTGTCAATCACGCCATGAAGGCCACACCTTTTCCGGTGGGAGGGATTATAAAATCCGGAAATGTGGGTGTGGCTCAGTCTCTGAATGATGGGGGAGGGAGAGGTCACGACTCTGAGCTGTGAATCAACTGAACACACTGAATGTCTATTGAACTGTGAGTGTGGTGTTTTGTGTGGTTTTATGGTGGTTTCACCCTGCTTGAAATGGTATGAAACTGCATGTGAATGTGGTGGCCTTGCACCCTGCATGAAATGGTATGAAACTGCGTTTGAATTTGGTGGCATTGCACCCTGCTTGAAATGGTAGGAAAATTGATTTGAATTTGGTGGCCTTGCACCCTGCTTGAAATAGAATTTCAAGGAATAGCCATGAGTAAACTGCCAGCCCACCAGCCATGAGTGAGCTGCCAGCACATCAGGCTTGAGGGACTGAGCTGCCACTCCAAGCATACATTTGGCCCACAATGACCATACTAGCCCTCTGGAGACCAGTCCCTTCAGCCCACAACACCCATGCCAGCACTCCAGAAAACCCCCTTCCCTCCTCCCCACTGGCCACCAATATTGGAATTGGTGGAGAGGTGGAATATTGCGTTGGGGGACCAGCCCTCAACTGGTCCCACTTCGTCTAGTATATTTCATGTCGAGGAAAACAAACCCAACCTATAATCTGTCCCCATAACCAAAGTCCTCCAATCCAAGCAACATCCTGGTGATTCTCCTGTACAGTCTCCTCTGTTACCACAACCTTTGTACATTGTGGTGAGTTAAATTGCACACAATGCTCCAGCTGTAGTCTGACGTTTTTTTGTTGCAAAGTTGTAATGTAACATCCAAAGTTTTATGTGTAAGAAAGAACTGCAGATGCTGGATTGAAATCAAAGGTAAACACAAAATGCTGGAGTAACTCAGTGGGCAAGGCAGCATCTCTGGAGAGAAGGAATGGGCGACGTTTTGGGTCGAGACCCTTCTGCAGAAGAAGAAGAAGGGTCTCGATCCAAAACGTCACCCATTCCTTCTCTCCAGAGATGCTGCCTCACCCACTGAGTTACTTGAGCATTTTGTGTCAACATCCAAAGTTTAATTCTCCGTGCCCTGACCTATGAAAGCAGGCATACCACATGCCTTATTCACCCTTTCTTCCTCTTTCAGGGAACTTGAATGCCCAAGACCCTCTGTTCATCAATGTTGCCTAGCCCTCTACCATATATGTCCTACCACTCTATTTGACTTTCCAAAATGTCTCGCCATGCACTTCCATTATTGTCTTTCTAATTGCTTGCTGGACCTAGACATTAACTTTCAGCCATTCATTACCTTGAGAGATATATGGAAATCCTCTGAAAATAGTGCTGCTAAACAGCTATATGAACCTACTGCAAGTGAGTTTTAGGTAATAGACAAAGTATGTTGTTTCTTTCAAATTTGTCTTTATTTATTACACACGCACACCCCCCCCCCCCCCCCACAACCCGCACAAAAGCAAATTATATTCTGTATTGCGGATTTTTGGGAGGTAATTTATGAACTGCGCAGCAAAGGCACACTTCCGTAACCCGGACAGCAGTAACACAGAGTTCACCACTAATTTTTCACTGGCCTACATCAAGTCCACGAGATCTCCTTTTGTCCAAGATGTTCTTGGTCCTGATCACTGCTTCTACTTTTATTCAATCTCCTTAATGTAACGCTTCATGCTCATTGATCAATTGAAATTGCTTGATCAATGGTCTTTTATCATTAATGTATTATTATGAATGTTTAGTGTTTTCTGAGTCAATCGTAACTGTCACTGTATGTCATGTGGTTACTTGTGGGCGGAGCACCAAGGCAATAATAAAAGTACTTACTTCATTGTATTAAGGGACTTCTTAACATCTAGTCCTGTGTATTTGATTCTTATTCTGAAAAGTATAACCTGAAGTCATGTGCAGGGGCTTGATACAAATTGCAGTTCTTGGTAATGTTTGTAGAACATACTGTGAAATTGTATCTATAATGAATTCTTTGTCAAATAAGTGAGTGAGAGTTGGTTAGTGATCTGCTCGTGGTATGAAGTAGATCATGGGTTTCATAGTGAGGAATTTGCAGTGAGCATCCAAAGGGCATGATGTTACAATATCATTCACATGGTAACAGTTAGTCCTTTCATTCCAATATTAATTATAATTTCTGAACGCCTGCAATATAAGAGGTAGTGGAAGATCATATTGGGTTCAATTGTTTTTAAAACTTAATCTGTCTTTGCCATATTGTTATAAGTGAAATAGGAGCAGAACTACAAGTACAGCAGTCTTTAATCTGTGTTCCATGTCAACAACACTCCTTCAGTTATTTCTGGCAATACTTATTTTCCTGAAATATTCTCCTGAGCAATCTTTTATGTTGTTGGAAACTGGAGCAGTAGATATTGAAACTGCAATTTTTAAAAACAAATTTTAACATCTCTGCCAATGAATTGAAAAGTAAATGGAGTTATTCTGGAATTAAAATGGCACTGGTCAGAAATTGTATCTTATGATTGATAATGGATACATTAGATTCCGGAAATTCAAGGATGACGGCCAGATGAACATAGAAAATAGGTGCAGGAGTCGGCCATTCAAGCCATTCAATATGATCATGGCTGATCATCCAAAATCAGTACCCCGTTCCAGATTTTTCCCCATATCCCATGGTTCCCTTAGCCCTAAGAGCTAAATCTAACTCTGACTTGAAAACATCCAGTGAATTGGCCTCCACTGCCTTCTGTGGCAGAGAATTCCACAGATTCACAACTCTCTGGGTAAAAACGTTTTTCCTCATCTCAGTCCTAAATGGCCTACCCCTTGTTCTTAATTCTTAAACTCCCCCAACATCGGGAACAATCTTCTTGCATCTAGCCTGTCCAACCCCTTAAGAATTTTGTAAGTTTCTATAAGATTCCCCCTCAAACTTCTTATTCTAGCGAGTACAAGTCGAGTCTATCCAGTCTTTCTTCATATGAAAGTCCTGCCATCCCAGGAATCAGTCTGGTGAACCTTCTCTGTACTCCTATGACAAGAATTTCTTTCCTCAGATTACAAGTTCAAAACTGTACATAATACTCCAGGTGTGGTCTCACCAAGGCCCTGTACAACTGCAGTAGAACCTCCCTGCTCCTATACTCAAATCCTTCAGCTATGAATGCTAACATACCATTTGCTTTCTTCACTGCCTGCTGCACCTGCATGCCTACTTTCAATGACTGGTGTACCATGACACCAGGTCTCGTTGCATCTCCCTTTTTCCTAATCAGCCACCATTCAGATAATAGTCTACTTTCCTGTTCTTGCCACCAAAGTGGATAACCTCACATTTATCCACATTATACTGCATCTGCCATGCATTTGCCCACTCACCCAACCTATCCATGTCGCCTTGCAGCCTCCTAGCATCCTCCTCATAGCTAACACTATGCTTCGTGCCATCCGCAAACTTGGCGATGTTGCATTCAATTCCCTTGTCCAAATCATTAATATATATTGTAAATAGCTGGGGTCCCAGCACTAAGCCTTGCGGTAACCCACTAGTCACTGCCTGCCATTCTGAAAAGGACCCGTTTACTCCTACTCTTTGCTTCCTGTTTGCCAGCCAGTTCTCTATCCACATCAATACTGAACCCCCAATACTGTGTGCTTTAAGTTTGCATACTAATCTCTTATGTGGGACCTTGTCGAAAGCCTTCTGAAAATCCAGATATAACACATCCACTGGTTCTCCATTATCCACTCTACTAGTTACATCCTCGAAAAATGCTATAAGATTCGTCAGACATAATTTACCATGATAAACCCATGCTGACTTTGTCCAATGATTTCACCACTTTCCAAATGTGCTGCTATCCCATCTTTAATAACTAACTGTAGCATTTTCCCCACTACCGATGTTAGACTAACTGGTCTGTAATTCCCCGTTTTCTCTCTCCCTCCCTTTCTAAAAAGTGGGGTTACATTAGCTACCCTCCAATCCTCAGGAACTACTCCAGAATCTAAAGAGTTTTGAAAAACTATCATTAATGCATCCACTATTTCTGGGGCTACTTCCTTAAGCACTCTGGGATGCAGCCTATCTAGCCCTGGGGATTTATCGGCCTTTAATCCATTCAATTTACCTAACACCACTTCCGGACTAACCTGGATTTCACTCAGTTCCTCCATCTCATTTGACCCCCGGTCCCCTGCTATTTCCGGCAGATTATTTATGTCTTCCTTAGTGAAGACAGAACCAAAGTAGTTATTCAATTAGTCTGCCATGTCCTTGTTCCCCATGATCAATTTACCTGTTTCTGACTGCAAGGGACCTACATTTGTTTTAACTAATCTTTTTCTCTTCACATATCTATAAAAACTATTGCAGTCAGTTTTTATGTTCCCTGCCAGTTTTCTTCCATAATCTATTTTCCCTTTCCTAATTAAGCCCTTTGTCCTCCTCTGCTGGACTCTGAATTTCTCCCAATCCTCTACTAGGCTGCTTTTTCTGGCTAATTTGTATGTTTCATCTTTTGTTTTGATACTATCCCTGATTTCCCTTGTTATCCATGGATGCACTACCTTCCCTGATTTATTCTTTTGCCAAACTGGGATGAACAATTGTTGTAGTTCATCCATGCGGTCTTTAAATGCCTTCCATTGCATATCCACCGTCAACCCTTTAAGAATCAATTGCCAGTCTATCTTGGCCAATTCATGTCTCATACCCACAAAGTTATCTTCCTTTGAGTTCAGAACCCTTGTTTCTGAATTAACTATGTCACTCTCCATCCTAATGAAGAACTCAACCATATTATGGTCACTCTTGCCCAAGGGGCCACGCACGACAAGACTGCTAACTAACCCTTCCTCGTTACTCAATACCCAGTCTAGAATAGCCTGCTCTCTCGTTGATTCCTCTACATGTTGGTTTAGAAAACTATCCCGCATACATTCCAAGAAATCCTCTTCCTCAGCACCCCTGCCCATTTGATTCACCCAATCTATATGTAGATTGAAGTCACCCATTATAACTGTTTTACCTTTGTTGCATGCATTTCTAATTTCCTGTTTGATGCCATCCCCAACTCCACTACTACTGTTAGGTGGCCTGTACACAACTCCCACTAGCGTTTTCTGCCCCTTAGTGTTTCGCAGCTCTACCCATATCGATTCCACATCCTCCAAGCTAATGTCCTTCCTTTCTATTGCGTTAATCTCCTCTCTAACCAGCAACGCTACCCCACCTCCTTTTCCTTTCTGTCTATCCCTCCTGAATATTGAATATCCCTGGATGTTCAGCTCCCAACCTTGGTCAGCCTGGAGCAATGTCTCCGTGATCCCAACTATATCATATTCATTAATAACTATCTGCACATTCAACTCATCCACCTTATTACGAATGCTCCTTGCATTGAGACACAAAGCATTCAGGCTTGTTTTTACAACACTCTTACCCCTTATACAATTATGTTGAATAGTGGCCCTTTTTGATTTTTGCCCTGGATTTGTCTGCCTGCCACTTTTACTTTTCACCTTGCTACCTATTGCTTCTACCCTCATTTTACACCCCTCTGTCTCTCTGCTCATGCTCCCACCCCCCTGCCACATCAGTTTAAATCCTCCCCGACAGCACTAGCAAACACTCCCCCAAGGACATTGGTTCCATTCCAGCCCAGGTGCAGACCGTCCTGTTATATTCCGTCATATTAACGATTTAAATCCTGTGACAAATTCTCCCCTAATTGGAGACTGAATTTGAAACATTGGTGATCTGTCACAAAATTATTAGTACAGGTGTCGGAGGTTATGGTGAGAAGGCAGGAGAATGGGGTTAGGGGGGAGAAATAGATAAGCCATGATTGAATGGCGGAGTAGACTTCATTCTACTCCGATAATTTATGAACTTTTGAAAATTAAGGACGTTTTTTAAAAATATACCGTTCATGAGTTGTGGCTTCAAGTTGTCAGTCTTCTATGTCTCTTGTTCGCTGCAGCAGGCAACCTCAGAAAATACTATTAAGGATAATTAGAATAGCTATGTGATTCTAAAAAATATGAAATAAATCAAATTACACCGTATCTGAGGCGAGCCAAGGTTAAGATTAGCATTGAAGATTTGTAATGTTTGACAAGCCAGAAGATGTTACAGGCACATTGTTTTTAAACAAGTACAAAATTAAGGAAAAGGGGAAATGAAATGGAACAAGGAAATGACATGCATTGGGTGGGAAATAGTAAGTAATTGAACTGATGTTTGTGCAATGCAAAAGGCTGTGAAAATGAGAGATCTCAGAGAAACGTAATGTTTATAACAGAGGTGCTGAGGCACTAGTGTTTGCAGCACCGCTGCATGAAGAGGGAAATTTGGAGAGTTGTTGAAGCTAGAACCCAGGACTCAACGATCATAAGAAAGCAGACCAGCAGACAAAAATTGTAAACTCTTCCATCAGCTCCTCCCATGTATGTCTTTCCGCACCAGAGTTGTTTAGGGCAAACAGGAGAAGTTTCTTTTTACCCATAAGATGGTGGTAAGTGATTGGACTAGGGCAGCCGGAGAGCTAAGGAAGCTCGATCACTGAAAAGTAAGATTAATAGAATTGTGGAAATCAAATAGTTAGACTCCTAACTATACACTTTAATTCACGATCCTTGGCCTCTTACTCTTTTTTACTGGACGCTGAACAGTGTAATAACCAAACCATTCTATTTAAATATCAAACCCATGGTTCCCATTCTAATAAAGGATAGGTAAGAAGTAGGAACAGGTGCAGACCACAGCACAAAGTATGCAGTAAATAAATAGGGGCATCAATGTACAGTAGGATCTGTGGGTGCAAGTCTGTAGCTCCCTGAAAGTGGCAACATAAGTGGATAGGGTAGAAAAGATGATGTAAGGCATGCTTGCCTCCATTGGTCATGCTTGCCTTCATTTAAGTACATGGATAGGACAGGTTTAGAGGGATATGGGCCAAACGCAGGCAGGTGGGGCTAGTATAGATGGGACATGTTGGCCGGTGTGGGCAAGTTGGGCCGAAGAGCCTGTTTCCACACTGTAAAAGCCCTGTCCCACGGTACGAGTTCATTCCAAGAGCTCTCCCGAGTTTGCCCTGATTCGAACTCGGAGATTTACGGTAATGGCCACTTGTCAGTACTCGGGGCTCTCATGGACATTTTTCAACATGTTGAAAAATCTTCACGAGTCTTCCCGTGCTTACCTGCCGTTAGCGAGTCTTCCCGAGTACCTGCCGTTAGCGTTACGAGCCGCTAAGAGACATTCCAGAGCTCCGACGTACCCGCTACGTTCATTCTCCGTGCTTACCACGAATTTGATTTTTTTTTTAACTCAGGAGAGCTCTTGGAATGAACTCGTACCGTGGGACAGGGCTATAAGACTCTATGATTCTCAGATCTGGGCATTGTATATAAACGTTAGGAAGTCATGTTGCAGCCATAGACAACTTTACATACCCCAAATATTAAAAAAAACAGTCACCGCTGTGGAAACATAGAATAGGCTCACCAGGACGTTACCTGGACCAGAATGTATTAGCTACCAGGAGGGGTTGTCAAACTTCGCTTGTTTTCTGTGGATTGTCAAAAGCAGAGGGGCAACCTGATAAAAATATATACAATTATAAGAGGCATGGGTAGGGTTGAAGAGTTACCCCCCCCCCCCGGGTGGAAATGGCAAATTAGTATTTGCCATTTAGGTCTTAGGTCCAGAGGGCTTAGGTTTAAGGTGGCGGGGGTAAAGTTTAAAGGAGATTTTGGAGGCAAGTACTTTGTTTCCACAGGGAGTTGTAGGTTCCTGGAATGCACTGTCAACTGAGGTGGTCGCGTGCTGGTGGCGCACTTTTTCCAACGGGGCCGCTGCCTTCAAGGTGGTACGTGGATCCCGATGGTTGGCGTCAGCTGTGGTGTCTTGCTGGATGCCCGGCTTCTACCGGGTCTTGCTGAGAGTCTGGAACCAGGTTGCCGTCGATTGGGCCCCCACTCCGCCGACGGAATGCGCCGGCCCGGGCCTGAGAGCAGCCAGTCCTTGTCCCACTCCACCGGGTGTCGGGGGAGCTCAAATGTGTGGAGTACTTGCGGATTCCGGTCGCGAGGGGGGCCCCCGGTGTGGGGGTCCGTCTATGCAGGGATTCTCCCCCTCTACATCGGGGACCTGGGGTGTAGGGTATTGCACCGAGAAGTCCCCTGCAATCTGTTTCTCTCGCGGTTCGCATACTTGCCAGTCGCCGGCCACTTTTGCGGGCTGGAAGAGCCTGTGTACGTGGAGTGCGTGAGGCTGCAGCCCCTGTTCCATTATCTAAAGGGGCTGCTCCTTGCCTTCTGGCTGCATTTCGCACGCACCATCCTCATTTTTGGACACCCTCTGCGAAGGGGAGAGGGTAGGGCCAAAGATGTCCTGGTCCTGGGTCTGGCCAAGCTGGCTATCTGCGAGTCACGGCGCCAGGCGGAAGAGGACTCTGCCCGACCCAGCTGCCTGTGCCTTTTCCGGGGTTATGTCCGCGCCCGGGTGATGTTAGAGAGGGACTGCCCGCTGTCCACGGGCACCCTGGGAGATTTCCGGGACCTCTGGGCACCGCGGGGGTTTTAATGCATCCTTGACAAGGATTGTAACATGGTTGTATAATGGTTTATTTAGTATATTTGTTTGTCTTGTATTATGGTGGTGGGTTCCATTTTGTTTTGTTGTATTGTAAATATTTTTAATAATTGAATATATTTTATGATTTAAAACAAAGCGAGGTGGTCGAGGCAGACACAATAGCAACATGTAAGAGGCAGTTTGACAGACATGCGAACAGGCTGAGAGTAAAGGTATACAGATCATGGGCAGGCAGATGGCATTAGTTTAGATTGGCCCACATGGTCCGCGCAGAGATGGTGAACCGAAAGGTATGTTCTTACGGTGTACTGTTCTAAGACCTTTATCAATGCTGACATATTAATGTCTTTAAACTTCAGTAAGAATCATCCAAAGTTTCTCCACATAATTCATTTCTCATTGCTGATACCAGGCAAATGTAGTGTTTTAGAACTGTGAAACACAAAAGTAAAAAAATAAGTAGAAATATATACTGATTTTAAGCCGAGATTTGATCGCTAAGACCGTTGCCTCTGAGTTCTGTCTAATTTGAATGTATAACTTTTAGCTTTATGATCTAAATATCTAGGTGGACCGACTTGTGATTGAACTGGAGACGAGCCGCGACCTCAGTCGCACAATTGTACATATTGACATGGATGCTTTTTATGCTGCTGTGGAAATGAAAGATAAACCAGAATTGAAAGACAAACCTATGGCTGTTGGATCAATGAGTATGCTGGTATGGATAAAAACTACATTTGCCAAAAGTAATAATGCTGAGCATTGTACATTTTGCAAAATCAACAAATTATTAGATTAAACTTTTAGTTTAGGTTAAAGATATGGCGCGGAAACAGGCCCTTCGGCCAACCGAGTCCGCACCGACCGGCGATCCCCGCACATCAACACTATCCTACACACACTAGGGACAATTTACAATTTTACCAAGCCAATTAGCCCACAATGCTGTACGTCTTTGGAATGTTAGATGAAGCTGGAGATAACCCAGCAGGTCACGGGGATAACGTACAAACTCCGTACAGACAGCACCCCCTTAGTCAGGATTAAACCCTGTTAGGCAGCAACTCTACCGCTCTGGCACTGTGCCGCCCTAACTGGATTATAACTATACAGCTTTTCATGTGTGGATTATCATTTTTCAAAGTCTGGAAAAAAAAATCCCTTAAAACATCTAACAGAGCGTAAAATATTAGTATAATATCTAGATGAGAAGTTGTAGATGCATCCACAGTAAGAGTGTGCGTTTAGTACTTGGACAAAACTGGAACAAGAATTGCTATTTGTACTACCTGCATTAAATTGACAAAAGTGCCATTTTTAATAAATCAAATTACACTGCTTTCTGCAGTTTCAAAGAATGTTGCCATTATGTCCTTTACATTGTGTTTTTGAATCCTCTTCAGTGTAAAATACCACTTTGCCTTTTAATTGCATAGATGTGTTTGAGTTTTTTTCTAAAATAATGTGATAATCTTTGAGCATATGCAATGATATCTTAAGTGCATTGGCAAAGGGAATTTCATTGCACAATTATATTAACATTAGAGCAATATTTATTAACAAAATATTCCTGATGCAGAATTAAGCATGTCTCACAAGTGGTCATTTGTAACAACAAAATCCATCAAGGCCATAATGCAAAAGCAAAGTACCGCAGGTGCTGGAAATCTGAAGTAAAAACAGAAACTATTAGTAACACTCAGAAACTATTAGTAAAACTATTGGTAACACTCAGCAGGTCAGATGGCATCTGTGGAAAGAGAAAAACGAGAATGAATATTTCCTCTCTAAATCTTTCCTATCCATATTCCATATACCCATCACCCTCGGAGTGAAAAGGTTGTCTCTCAGATTTAATACACCTCTATAAGATCACTACTTGGCCTTCTGTGCTCCAGAGAATATAGTCCTCGACCACTTTCTCCCTGTAGCTCAGGCACTCATGTCCTGGCTACATTGCACTCTGTCCAGCTTAATGACATCCTTCCCATTGCAGGGTGACGCAACTGAACACAATGAAAGGCTCCAAATATGGCCTTACCATGTTATGTACAACTGTAACATAACATCCTGATTTCCATGCTCAATACCCTGACTTATAAAGGCCAATGTACCAAAAGCCATCTTTAGCACCCTGTCTCTCTGTGATGCTGCATTCATGAAAAGTCCATATATACAAACGAGCATCTTGAAAGCTGGCGAGATGTGTTTGCGGCTACCGCAGGGTTGCGGGCATCTTCTGTCACGTGAATACTTGGTAAGAAGCTAAGTTAATTGCCCTGGTTCAACCACATATTTTCCTTGATTAGCCTATGTTTTCATTTAAATGTATTGTCGGGCAGCCGCATTTCCAGCTTGTGAACTGTTTGCATTACGATCAGTTCTCAGGAACAGAGTCTTGTTTTAACTTAGGAAAGAACCCGAAATGGTAAAATAAACACAGCAGGTGGAATTCAAACACTTTAGTGAACTGACCAAAATCCAGAACCAGGGGCCACAGTTTAAGAATAAGGGGTAAGCCATTTAGAACGCAGGCGAGGAAACACTTTTTCTCTTTTAAAGATAGGGGAGTCAGGGGATATGGGGAAAAGGCAGGAACGGGTACTGATTGGGGATGATCAGCCATGATCACATTGAATGGCGGTGCTGGCTCGAAGGGCCGAATGGCCTACCCCTGCACCTATTGTCTATTAACCAGAGAAGGAGTTAAATAAACAATTATGTGCTAGTGACTGGACCTGCATTGCTTTTTGTAACTTCATACCAGTTGCTATCCAAAGCTAAACAACAAAAATCAGAGACAATTTACAGTTCCTCATATTTGTAAAATTCGGTTTGCAAAAAGAATTACGGGCTTGTCACTATTGATGCAGTGAATTGGAGTTTAAAATTTATAGACATTGTATTACATTGCACCATAACTTTGTGTGCCAAGTGATTCAATTTAATTGAACATAAATCAATGGCAATTTGTCAGGAGGTAGAGAAGCCTGAAATCCTACACCACCAGGTTCAAGAGCAGCTACTTTCCTGTATTCTCAGCATCGGAACCCAAAGGACCATCTCTTGTATGACCATGATTTTATCTAATTGTTTGTGCACTAATATCTTGTTTGGGTGCATTTTTTTTTTCAATTTCGCTGTTGTGTATAATTTAAGGTTTGTGCTTTGTCTGAGATGCAATTTCATAGAATTACCACTGTAAAAATCAAATACAGATATTGGAAATCTGAAATAGAAACAGAAAATGTCAGAAGCACTTGGCAGGACAAGTAACATTCTTGGAAAGAGTGAGTTAACATTTTGAGTTGATGACTCTAATAGACCTTAGTTCAAATAAGAGAACAGGTCACATATTTGTGGAGTTTAATTTAGTTTAGTTTAGGGATGCAGTGTGGAAATAGGCCGACCTAGTCTGCGCCGACCAGCGATCCCCGCACATTAACACAATCCTGCACACACTAGGGGCAATTTACATTTATACCAAACCATTTAACCTACAAACTGTATGTCTTTGGAGTGTGGGAGGAAACTGAAGATCTCTGAGAAAACCCACGCAGGTCACGGGGGGCATGCACAAACTCTGTACAGGCAGCACCCATAGTCGGGATCGAACCTGGGTCTCTGGCACTGCAAGGCAGTAACTCTACCGCTGCGCCACCATGTCGCCCAAGTTCTGCTTGGAGCACTATCCACTCGCTGGTCAAATAGCTTGTCTGGATGCACTGGAGAAATTCTGCTCCCCTGAGATCCTTAGTACTAAGAATGTCTCAATTAATATGAGGAAGTTAAATCCCTGCCTATTATAACCCTATTATTCTGTCACGTTTTTGTGATTTGTCTACATATCTGTTCTTCTACCTCCTGCTGACTACCAGGAGGCCTGTAGGACATCTGAAAAAGTATGCCTCTTGTATCCACTATTGTTGTCTCTTGAGTACATATACAGTATAACCTCATTCAAAGAGTCTTCAGGATATCCTCCATTATTTCTGGTGAAGGAATTGCTTATTGAGACTGCAATGCCACATCCTTCACTCCATGCATGCTCTCCCCTACTGCCATTACACCCAATGATTCTCTGCCCTGGAATATTGACTTACCAGTCCTACCTCTAAACCATGTATATGTGATGGCAAAATAACATGTTCCCATGTGCTACTTGGTGCTCTCATTTCATCTGCCTTACTTGTTAGACTCCTTGCATTGAAGTAGATTAATTTAGCCTTGTAATTCTCCCATATGCTCTGCAGATTGGACTGGCTAAATTATCCATTTATATTTTACTAGGCCTCTCCCCATCTATTATGCCTAATTAATTTTAACCTCAGACAACAGCACTAGCATATCATCCTCCATGTATGTTCAACATATTACAGTTTTGTGCAGGTTCAATCTTGCCCCGAAACAGTGCTATTGATCCAGGAATCTAAAGCCTTCCTGATGACAAGATTTCTTTAGCCAAACACCGTTCTGACCAAACTCCAAATTCCTATACTTCCTACTACATGGTACTGAAGTAATCCAGCTGGCAAAGGAGGTAGTTGAGGCTGGTGTTATAACAGCATTTTAAAAGCCACTAGGACAAAGTATAAGGTGATGAGTGATAGGAGAAGAATTAGGCCATTTGGCCCATCAAGTCTACTCAGCCATTGGCTCTTCTATCTCTCCCTCCTAACTCCATTTCATGCCTTCTCCCCATAACCACTGACGCCCTTACTAATCAAGAATCTATCTATGCCATAAAAATATCCATTGACTTGGCCTCTGCAGCCTTGTGTGGCAAATAATTCCACAGATTCACCACCCTCTGACTAAATAAATTCCTCCTCGTCTCCTCCCTTTAATTCTGAGGCCGTGACCACTAGTCCTAGACTCTCCCACTGGTAGATTCACTAGACAGATTCATGGATTGGAAAGATTTAGAGGGATATGGACCAACCAAGGCATTGGGACTAGCTCAGATGGGGCATCGTGGTCAGCATGGATATTGGTCTGATTGACCTGATTCTGTACCGTATAACTATGATTCCAGGGCACTAGGGCTCAATTTCAAAATGTGTTTTATAATTTAACAACAATATGTTTATTATGGAAATCTATGCAATTTTGAATTTGAAGACTTTTATGAAAATAGTTATTAATTCTGGTAGACAGTGATTGTAGTTATACCGAGAGTTGTTTATCTAATGCAATGCCGTTTGTTCTTGCAGTCAACCTCAAATTATCATGCACGGAAATATGGAGTACGTGCAGCGATGCCTGGGTTTATTGCTAAAAAACTGTGTCCAAATTTGATTATCGTTCCAACAAACTTTGATAAATATCGAGCAATAAGCAAAGAGGTGTGTCACATCTTCTGATAATATTCCATTGTTTTGTTTATTGCTGCTTCTGCTAAATTTCTCTTCTATTTTATTACAATACAATCAGTATTGGTTTCATGCCTTGTATTATTTTCCCCTCATTTAATTTCAGATGTTTCACATTATATTTTCATTACAGTTCGAAAGTATGCCAAGTTTATTTTATTTTGCTTAATATTTCTTTGTTGTTGATGACCTAAAGGTTAGAAAGTGGAAGGCAGACCAGGGGTGAATTTGATTATGAAAACCCAGAGATGACAAAGTCATATTTGAGGGATTCAGCAGCAGATTCAAATATTTTGCTGCTGGAATATACTTTCTAAGTCCAGTTAGTTTTGTGTCTTCCAAATTCCTAGTATTTTAAGACTACTCATTTTTTGTGGTCAACGTATCATTCTCTCTCGGTCTATAGGGTCTCCATAAATGTGGGCACCTCTCCTTGCTTCCTTTTTGGCCCATTGCCCGATTTTTAAAAAAAATCACAAAAAAAAATCCATTAATGTAAAGGGGATTGACGTTTAACTTGATTATGCTCTTGATTTTGAACTGATAATGTGTATCTATGTGTGGCATATCTGATCTGTTTGGGTGGCATGCAAAACAAAGCGTCTCACTGCACCATGGTACATGTCAAAGTAATAAAACTAAACCTAAAACACAATATGCAATAATCATTTTATGTACTATATAGTAGAAGTGATGAGGAAAAAATTATTCTGGACTAAATCAGATTCCATGCTGCACATTAGACCTCCCTTAGTGCTGCATTTGACTCTTTGCAACAATCTGCCTGTTGTGGTCTTTGGTCACATTCTTTTGCATTGTTGCAGTATTTATTTCATCAATATAGTTCCTTTTCAGCATTAATATAATAGAGTTGAGGCATCCTATTTTTACAATTATGTCCTATTATTTCCTCATTTCTATATTTACTTCCATGTGGCGTGAAACATTTTGGCCTAAAGTAACTGGAGATTGAAGGAGAAGCTGATATCATTAAATTGTCAAGCAGATAGTAGCATTTTCGTAAGACATAAATTGTGTACAGGAAGCCTTCCACAGTAAAAATATCCCTTTTATTCTTTGAAAAAATTGGTAATTGTCGTCGATGGCCAAATGAATGGCAGAATAGAAAACCTTTGTTCATTTCTGACAAATGAATGTGACGTTTTGTTATGTGATCGTCAATGCCTTTACAAAATTTTAAATATTTTAAATATTTTCTTTGACAAGGTAAAAGAGATATTGGCAGATTATGACCCCAATTTCCTACCAGTAAGTCTTGATGAGGCCTACCTGGATATAACAGAGCATTTAGAACAAAGGCAGAACTGGCCAGAACACAAAAGGACATATTCCTATCATGGAGAAGGTAAGATTAGTCATTTTGCTTGTGCATATAAAGTCACTGAGATGTCACACAGTAAGACATTTTATACAGATGATTTTCAACTGGTGAATGAACCTGGTGTTGGATCTCTGTCCAATTTGCACATTGTAATGACTACAGTGTCCTCTATAATGTTTGGGATAAAGACCCATAATTTATTTATTTGCCCCTGTACTCCACAATTTGAGATTTGTAATAGAAAAAAAAATCACGTGGTTAAAGTGCACATTGTCAGATTTTAATAAAGGCTATTTTTATACATTTTGGTTTCACCATGTTGAAATTACAGCAGTGTTTATACATAGCCCCCCCCCCCCCCCCCTCCCCATTTCAGGGCGCCCATAATGTTTGGGACACAGCAATGTCATGCAAATGAAATTAGTCTTGTTTAGTATTTTGTTGCATATCCTTTGCATGCAATGACTGCTTGAAGTCTGTGATTCTTGGACATCACCAGTTGCTGGGTGTCTTCTCTGGTGATGCTTTGCCAGGCCTGTATTGCAGCCATCCTTAGCTTATGCTTGTTTTGGGGGCTAGTCCCCTTCAGTTTTCTCTTCAGCTTATAAAAGGCATGCTCAATTGGGTTCAGATCGGGTGATTGACTTGGCCACTCCAGAAATGACCATTTTTTAGCTTTGAAAAATCCTTTGTTGCTTTAGCAGTATATTTGTGATTATTGTCTTGCTGTAAAATAAACTGCTGGCCAATGAGTTTTGAAGCATTTGTTTGAACTTGAGCAGATAGGATGTGTCTATAAACTTCAGAATTCATTATGCTACTACCACCAGCAGTTGTATCATCAATGACGATAAGTGATCCAGTACCTTCAGCAGCCATACATGCCCAGGCCATAACACCCTCACCACCATGTTTCACAGATGAGATGGTATGCTTTGCATCTTGAGCAGTTCCTTCTCTCCTCCATACTATGCTCTTGCTATCACTCTGATACAAGTTAATCTTCGTCTCATCTGTCCACAAGACCTTTTTCCAGAACTGTGGTTGCTCTTTTAAGTACCTCTTGGTAAACTGTAACCTGGCCATCCTATTTTTGAGGCTAACCAGTGATTTGCATCTTGCAGTGTAGCCTCTGTATTTCTGTTCATGAAGTCTTCTGTGGACAGTGATCATTGACAAATCCACACCTGACTCCTGAAGAGTGTTTCTGATCTGTCGGACAGGTGTTTGGGGAATTTTCTTTTATTACAGAGAGAATTATTCTCTCATCAGCTGTAGAGGTCTTCCTTGACCTGCCAGCCCCTTTGTGATTAATAAGCTCACCAGTTCTGTCTTTCTTCTTAATGATGTTCCAAACAGTTGATTTTTGTAAGCCTAAGGTTTGGCTGGTGCCTCTAACAGTTTTATTCTTGTTTCTCAGTCTCATAATGGCTTCTTTGACTTTCATTGACACAACTTTGGTCCTTATGTTGGTAAACAGCAATAAATAATTCCAAAGGTGATGGAAAGACTGGAGGAAAGACTAGGTGCTGAGAGCTCCCTTATACCTGCATTAAGGAGGCAATTAAACACACCTGAGCAATTCCAAACACCTCTGAAGCCATGTGTCCCAAACATTATGGTGCTCTGAAATGGGGGGACTATGTATAAACACAGCTGTAATTTTTATATGGTGAAACCAAAATGTATAAAAATACCCTTTAATAAAATCTGACAATGTGCACTTTAACCACATGTGATTTTTTTTAAATTACAAATCTCAAATTGTGGAGTACACAGGCAAATAAAGAAATATATGATGGGTCTTTGTCCTGAACATTATGGAGGGCACTGTAAATGACAAAATGCTGAAAATATACAGTAGTTTATGTCAAATTTTATGTAGTTGTGTGTCTTATTGCTTTTTTTGGTATGATTATGGCAAACCAAATTCCTCGTATATGTTGCAAAACATACTTGACTAATAAATTTTGATTATGATGAGGCAAGGAATTTCAGTTCTGAACAGAGCTATACATCTGAAAAATGAACAGGGGTACCTCCATGCAGATGCTGTCAGATACAATGTTTACTTTTAGTACTTACTGTTCTATTAACTGAAATAAAACCACTACTTCCTGATTTTCATTTGGAAACACAGTTTCGTAACGGAAGTTCAAGTATAGCAGCCATTTAAAAAAAAGAATAATGGTAATGATGTTGCCTAATTCTTTTAATGTTTTTTGGAGTTCTTTATTTTAGTCTAATTTAGAGATCTTAGCAATCTTAGATATACTTGTGGACTGAGCATTCGATACGATACGATATGATAGAACTTTATCCCAGGAGGGAAATTCACAGTCTTCTAAGAAGAGTGAATTCATCAACTGCATAAAGAGATTTCCCCTCATCTCTGGCCTGAAGGTCGGAATAATGATTCCAAAGTTTTGCAACCTCTCCCCTTCTTTCTAAACCGTCCATTTTGAGGAAGCAGCCTGTCGCCATCTACTATGTCAGTCTGTCTGAGAATATGCAATGTCACAATTAGATCATCGCTCTTAGTGAACATTGATTTATAGCCACGTTTAACCTGTCATCACAAAATACCCCATACTCCCTAGAATCAATGCAGTGGGTACACTGCATTGACTCTAAAAGCTAGTCATTTCTATGTAATGCATAAAGTTGAATTGTTTTACTAACTAATGCAACAATAAAGGGATAAAAATTGGAAAAGAACGAAATTCAAAGCAAATCAAATGTTTTCGTTGGCAGATCTTTAGTGAAAGAAATGGAACCATAGAACTGCACATGAACAGGCCCTTCGGCCCACAATGTTTGTGCCGAACATAATGCTAAGTCCAACTCTTATCTGCCTGCATGTAATCCCTATCCAATATTTCCATCTTGGGAAAAAGTTTCTGACTGTCTACCCGATCATAATTTTATACACTTCTATCAGGTCTCCCATCAACCACTGGGTGTTCCAGAATGTACAAGTCTATCTAACCTATCCTTGTAGCTAATACCCCATAGCTCTTAATGCCAAGGGAATCGAGGGATATGAGGAAAAAAACGGAATGGGGTACTGATTTTGGATGATCAGCCATGATCATATGGAATGCCGGTGCTGGCTCGAAGGGTTGAATGGCCTACTCCTGTACCTTTTTTATGTTTCGAATCCATGTATCATTTTGGTAAATCTCCTCTGCACCCTTTCCATCCTTCCTGTAATGGGTTGACCAGAACTGCAAGCAATAATCCAAATGGAGCCTAAAAAGTCCTAAAAAGTCAGGGCTGCCAACTCTCACGCTTTGAGCGTGAGAACCAATTCTCACGCCCTCATGCCGATGACAGAATTCTCACGCTGTCTTCAGCCCTTCAACAGCAAAGATCCTATTGCTGAACTGTACGATCTTTGCTGCACAGGTTGTCTCATTGCGCCACATGACAGCGTCGGTCCCGTGCAGCGGGTGACAGCGCCTGTGTGTGCTGGCTGCGAGTGCTGTGCTGCCGGCCACCGCTGCAGCCTCCCTCCCTCCCTCCTGCCCTTCAACGCACACGGCAGCGCCAGCACCGCCACACAAGGAGAGGGAGGGAGGGGGAAGGAAAGGTGTGTCTGTGTGTCTCTCCCTGTGTGTGTGTGTCTCTCCTGTGTGTGTGTGTGTCTGTCTGTCTCCCTGTGTGTGTGTCTCTCCCCATGTGTGTGTCTGTCTGTCTCCCTGTGTGTGTGTGTGTCTTCCTTTGTGTATGTGTCTCCCTGTGTGTGTGTTGTCACATCCTGGCCTTAGACAGGGCTGCCAACTCTCACGCTTTGAGCGTGAGAGTCGAGCATTTCACGCTGATGACAGAATTCTCACGCTGTCTTCAGTCCCTGCACAGTTTGTCTCCTTGCACCATATCAGAGCGATCTGTGTGGTCAGGGGAAGCGCGTCGGTTGACGGCTGTGAGTGACGTCGCGCTTCTTCTCTTTCTTGGTTGGATGTGCAGCTGCCGAAACATGAAGGAGCCGGAGACAGAACTAACCAGGTGAATCAGTTGTAAAACATGGGGGGGGGGGGAAATACCACAATGAGGACAAATATCTAGGACAGGGTTCGCAAACCTACGGCACACTGGCCGAATCCGGCCCGTAAACTGAAAAACCGCGTTATTTTTTTCAATTCGTGTTCGTGGGGTCGGGCCAGGCGAGCCGACTTGATAACTGCAGCCAGTCCCTGGGATGCGAGCTGATCTGGGAACGGCAGCCAGTCCCTGGGCTCGCAGAATGCCAACTTGATCATTATGGACAAATTGGGCCAGCCACGTACATGTTGTATAACTCTGACTCTATGCAGATCTGAATTGGCTTAGAATTACCATTTAAGCAAAATTGCCCTCACTTTCCCCATTTTGATTCTTAAGATTAATATCCCTTTGCTCTGTTAACAGCGTTAAAGTACTTATGAGGTAGAGTCAGGAAAGGGAATATGTTATTTTTTTTTTTTTAGTTTGCTTTAATTTGTTAGTTGACTGCCATAATTTCTCAAATGGTCTTAAAGTAACTTAACTGTTATAAAGCAGTAATAAGTGATTTTTGTCCAAACAATTGAAACTTGCATAAAATATTTGCATTATTAGGAGGGCTGCCAACTCTCATGCATTGAGCGTGAGCCACACACATTTCACAAAATTCTCACGCTCTCACACTGATCACAAATTTCTCACGCTCAAAAATATGCAGGTGCTGGTCCGTCGGCCGCCCTGTCCACACCCCATGGAGTTTTAACCCCGGCCCGGAGCCAGGAGCGGACCGGGTGAGTGGGGGCGTCGCTGCCGCCTCCGGAGCCGCAGGGATGAATCTCGGGCTAAGGCTCCGCTTCGATGACCCTCACTGACCCTCACCTCCCCGGACCCCTGCTGGACAAGGAGCACATGGGCCGGCCCGCATTCCCTGGGGGGCGGGGAACTCTCCCTGGGCTTTGCCAGGTGTCCGCTCACTCCGGATGTTGTCGCCGCTTCACTGACACACTCTCTCACACACACACACACACACTGGCACACACAAGGTTTAAAGGGATATAGGCCATATGCGGATAAATGGGTTAAAGAAGGAACTGCAGATGCTGGAGAATCGAGGATACACAAAAGGCTGGAGAAACTCAGCGGGTGCAGCAGCATCTAAGGAGCGAAGGAGATATCTCCTTCGCTCCTTAGATGCTGCTGCACCCGCTGAGTTTCTCCAGCCTTTTATGTACCCTGCGGATAAATGGGACTAGTTTAGATGGGGCATCTTGATCTGCATGAACAAGTTTGGATGAAGGGCCTGTTTCCATGCTGTAAGACTATGACACATTGTAGAAAGAGTGCAATTACTCTGGAGAGGATCCAGGGGCGATTTATGAAGATGTTGGCAGGGCAGGAATTTTTTTTTCATTTTGAGGAAAGATTTGATTACTGGGATTGTATTCTCTGCAGCAACGGAGGTGAAGGAAAAACTTAGTTGAGATGAATAATATTTTGAGAATAGGACCTCTGCAAATTTGCAGATGACACAAAGCTGGGCGGCAGTGTGAACTGTGAGGAGGGTGCTATGAGATTGCAGGGTGACTTGGACAGGTTGGAGGAGTGGGCAGATGCATGGCAGATGAAGTTTAATGTGGAAAAATGTGAGGTTGTCCACTTTGATAGCAAAAACAGGAAGGCAGATTACCATCTAAATGGCGTCAAGTTGGGAAAAGGGGAAGTACAACGGGATCTGGGGGTCCTTGTCCATCAGTCTATGTAAGTAAGCATGCAGGTACAGCAGGCAGTGAAGAAAGCGAATGGCATGTTGGCCTTTATAACACGAGGAATCAAATATAGGAGCAAAGAGGTCCTTCTGCAGTTGTACAGAGCCCTAGTGAGACCACACCTGGAGTATTTTGTGCAGTTTTGCTCCTCTAATTTGAGGAAGGACATTCTTGCTGTTGAGGGAGTGCAGCATAGGTTTACAAGGTTAATTCCCGGGATGGCGGGACTGTCATATGCTGAGAGAATGGAGCAGCTGGGCTTGTACACGCTGGAGTTTAGAAGGATGAGAGGGAATCTCATTGAAACGTATAAAATTGTTAAGGGTTGGACACGCTAGAGGCAGGAAACATGTTCCTGATGTTGGGGGAGTCCAGAATCTGGGGCCACAGTTTAAGAATAAGGAGTAAGCCATTTAGAACAGAGACGAGGAAACACTTTTTCTCATAGAGAGTGGTAGGTCTGGAATTCGCTGCCTCAGAGGGCGGTGGAGGTGGGTTCTCTGGATGCTTTCAAGAGAGAGCTAGTAGGGCTCTTAAAAATAGCAGTCAGGGGATATGGGGAGAAGGCAGGAACGGGGTACTGATTGGGGATGATCAGCCATGATCACATTGAATGGCGGTGCTGGCTCGAAGGGCCACATGGCCTACTCCTATTGTCTATTGACCTGTTTTGCTTAACATATAGTGGAGGAAGGAATTGCAGATGCTGGTTTGAACTGAAGATAGACACTAAAAACTAGAAAACTCAGCAGGACAGGCAGCATCTCTGGAGAGAAAGAATGGGTGATGTTTCGGGTCGAGACCTTCAGACTGACGAGGTTAAAAACCAGCCATAAAACACAATGACTGGACATGTGTGTGATCCAACTAAGGTCAGAAATCAGGATCATGTGTTCATCTTTATTGACGTGACACCATAATAAATATATTACAGAAAAAATAATTGAATGGGGTGGTGCAACGGTAGAGTTGCTGCCTTACTACCACATGGGTTTTCTCTGGATATTCCAGTTTCTCCCATATCTGAGAGAAGTGCCAGTTTGTACGTTAATTGGCTTCTGTAAATTGTCTCTAGCGTGATGGGTGGAACTGGTGTATGATAGATTGCTGGTCGGTGTGGGCTGAAGGGCCTGTTTCCATATATTTTTTACATGTATATTTTAATTTCATTGAACTATGTATGATTGAATATGTGGCATTATTTTTGTCTTGTTTCTATTTTCAAAGGGTAAGGTTGATTGATTTATTTGTGCAGAACAGAGATGGAAGTCCGACTTGCCTTGTGTCTCTGTGTTTTTCTATATATATATATATATTTGCATAACAGCATGAATATAATTTGATTTCCATATCGTCATATATATAGTCATGAATATAGTCATTCATGTGCTGCACCTGTTGATCAGAGCCTGGCTCTATTGTGGAATGTAATTAGGAATGTAATTTAGCCTAACCTTATTCCTAATTCAATTTAAAGCATAAATGTTGCATTCAAGTGTAGGTTACAAGACTCGCTACAGAATGTGCCAGATTGCTCAATTTCAAGCTGAAAAATGCGAAAGCTCCCTACCGTGGGAGGGGGATACCCTCCCCCCCTCGGTCGCTACACTCCCTTGCGACCTATTTCTCACTCTCAACTCTCACCCAATGTTGGCAGCCCTGGTTGGGTGAGTGGACAGATGCATGGTAGGTGCAGTGTAATGTGGATAAATGTGAGGTTATCCACTTCGGTGGCAAGAACAAGAAGGCAGATTATTATCTGAATGGTGTCAGATTAGGTAGGAAAAGGGGAGGTGCAACGAGACCTGGGTGTCCTTGTATATCAGTCACTGAAAGTAAGCATGCAGGTACAGCAGGCAGTCATGAAAGCTAATGGCACGTTGGCCTTTGTAATGAGAGGATTTGAGTATAGGAGCAAAGAGGTCTACTGCAGTTGTACAGGGTCCTGGTGAGACCACACCTGGAGTATTGTGTGCAGTTTTGGTCTCCTAATTTGTGGAAGGACATTGTTGCTATTGTTGGAGTGCAGCGTAGGTTTACCAGGTTAATTTAGGACTGAGATGAGGAAATACCTTTTCACCCAGAGAGTTGTGAATCTATGGAATTATCTGCCACAGAAGGCAGTGGAGGGCAATTCACTGTATGTTTTCAAGATAGAGTTCACTGTTTTCAAGAGCCCCATTAGGGCTAACGGCATCAAGGGATATGGGGGAAAAGCAGGAATGGGTTACTGATTTAGGATGATCATATTGAATGGCAGTGTGGCTTGAAGGGCCGAATTGCATACTCCTGCACTTATTTTCTATGTTTCTATATTTCTATTTCCACTTTCGAGGACTTATGGATCGAATGGACAAAGAATGGATCGCCTGGGTTTATATCGACTGGGCTTATATTCACTGGAATTTAGGATGAGAAAGGATCTTATAGAAACATATAAAACTCTTAAGGGATAGGACAGGCTAGATGCATGAGAAATGTTCCCCATGTTCGCGGAGTCCAGAACCAGAGGTCACAATAAAGGGTAGGCCATGATCATATTGAATGATGCCGAATGGCCTATACCTGCACCTATTTTTCTATGTTTCTATTGACCTAGACCCCAAGATCTCTCTGTACATCAGTGCTGTCGAGGGTCTTACCATAAATTGTAATTGCAGGAACTCTGCAATTGTTAGCAATAGTAGAAATTCTGTATATTTTAACACTGATAATTTTATTGATCTATTAATACAGTAATGGCAAACATGGATAATTTACATCCATCCAATGAAGATTCGGGCGATATTTCACCAATACTTTTCGACGACAGCCCTCCCACGTTGTCACCGCCGGAGCCAATTCACAGTGGAGTACCACTGACAGATTCTTATCTGCAAAACAGTGAAAAAGAATCCTATCAGGAGAAGAGGAAGCCAGTTGTATTTGGTATTACAGCAGAGGAGACTGTTAAAGAAATGCGTTTCAGAATTGAACAGAAGACCAAATTAACAGCAAGTGCCGGTAATGAAGCCATTATCTTTTTTTAACCACTTTTGGTTTCATTTTCGGATTTCGACATTGACATAGTTTTATAAATTGCTGCCAAGAATAAAGTGGATGGGAGTCCGCAGTCTAGCATGTAGCTTAATGTTGTCAGAATTAAAATGTAGCTGTTTCTGCTAAAGGGAATATAAACTCAGTTTATGCAATATCTCCTCATCATTTAAGTCTTCCAATCCAGGCAACATCAGGTGAGTCTCCTCTGCACTCTCTCTAATGCAACCACACCCTTCCTAAATTGTGCCGGCCATGACCTTGCACAAATCTCCAAGTGCTTAATCAATATTGTGTAAAGTTTCAACATATTGCCTGAACGTGTATATTCTATACCCCGACGTATCACCCTTTCTGCCTATTTTGCCACTTTCAATGAATAGTGGACTTGAATTCCAAAGGTCCTCTCCTCGTAAGCATTCCAGATTGTCCTCAGATTAAAACCCAGGGCAATTTAGGAGAAATTCTTATCTATCCTGGTAACCAAAGCTAATCCAGAAGATATCTCTGAGGCTGATGATTACAGGTAATATTTATATTTTGTACAAGCTATCCCATTCAGCTTTGGTGTCATCTGCCACGTGTAGGAATTCACCAAGTTGCTGTCCTACAAACTGGCCAGCAACCAGTCAAGGATCTACAAATCTGGCATTAGTTGCATTTCATTACAACATAGAGGGTGACCATTCAGTTCATTTATTCTCTGCCAGTACTTGGAGCAATCCCACCTATCTCCTTGCCTCGTGATCCTTTCTCCCTCATGTGACCATTCATTTCTCAGTTTTGAGAGCAGTCTGAGAAAGGGTCCTGACACAAATCGTCATTGGCAGCAAAAAAACTTATACTTAAATTTTGGAAAAAGACAACAGTCCCCTCAGTGAAGATGTGGATTACGGAAATGACAGAGACACTACATCTAGAAAAAAAATAGTTTTGTCTTGAATGACAAACCAGATCAATTTTTAAAAGTATGGTCTCCTTTTATTGAATTTTATTGAATTTTATTGAATACAATGGTTGAACACAAACTAAAAACTGATTGTAAGGCTGGGTGGGTCATCGGATATATCTCCTTTTCTTCTTCTTTCTTTTCATCTTCATCTTTCCTTCTCTCTTTTTTCTTATTTCAATTTAATATTCTGTATGGAAAATCTTAAAATTGAAGCTGTGCTAGAATTGTAGAACTGTTAAGCCATTCTTTTTTGTACAATTGCTTCCAATAAAATTATAATTTAAATTGTTTTTTTAAACGTCATCTGTCCCTATCCCTCCACAGATGCTGCCTGCCCTGTTGAGTTCCACTTTGTTCTAATATCTGCAGCCTCTTGTATCGCCAATTTCCCAATTCTATTTAGTTTAAGTAAACCATCAACTCGAATGCATTTTATTCACCTCAACATATTCTACACCTTGATCAGATTTTATTGACTTTAAGCGTAACGTGCATTTGTCCCATGTGTCCAGGGACAAATAACGATGCTGAACAAATATTTATTACGTAACTTGATATTTTTTAGGAATTGCACCAAACATGATGTTGTCCAAAGTCTGCAGTGAAGTAAACAAACCAAATGGACAGTATCAAATTCCAGCAGACAGTTGTGCTGTCAAGGATTTCATAAAGAACTTGCCTATTCGAAAGGTAACCTGTCTTAATATTATTTAATTCTACATTAAATAGAAGGGAGCGGGCCAGGAAGCGAGCGGGCAAGATCATCTCTGACCCTTCTCACCCTGGCCACAAACTCTTTGAATCACTTCCCTCTGGAAGGCGACTCCGGATTGTCAAAGCTGCCACAGCGAGACATACAAACAGCTTTTTCCCCACGAGTAGTTGCTCTACTCAACAGCCAAAAATCTGTAGACTCTCTTTGATTTGGTATTTTGTTGGTTCACATGCTTGATCAATGGTGTTTTATCAATAATGTTTTATTATTATTAATGTTTAGTGTTTTCTGAGTCATTCGTAACTGGCACTGTATGTCATGTTGTTATTTGTGGGCAGAGCACCAAAGCAAATTCCTTGTATGAATACTTGGCCAATAAACTTACTTACATACATACAGCATAGTCAAAATCAACTCAAGTGAGGGCCTAAATCTCAAATTTTCTTCCTCCTTAAGACACCGTTAATATTATAGTGCACGTGGCCTTGACCTTTGGTCATATTTTCATTATCAGACCTTTAGACTTTAAAGATACAGCGTGGAAACAGGCCCTTCGGCCCACTGAATCCATGCCGACCAGCAATCCCGTACACTAGCTCTATCCTACACATTAGGGACATTTTTTTACAATTTATAAAAGCCAATTTACAGCTACAAACCTGTATGTCTATGGAGTGTGGGAAGAAACCGGGGGACCTGGAGAAACCCCACGCGGTCACAAGGAGAACACACAAACTCCGTACAGACAGCACCCGTGGCCTCTGTCGCTGTAAGGCAGCAACTCTACCGCTGCACCACTGTGGCACACCTTCTGTGAATCTTGTTACTGGTTTTACATGTTTGAAATTTGGCAACTAAATCCCTTTTTTAATTTAAATTAATTATTTGTATTTATGTAATCTTTTCTCTTAAAAGCAATAGAACAACAGATCCAGTTTCAACAGACAGAGTGAGCCAGCACGATTTGCTGTAGCACAGGTCGTAGATGACCTGACAGACCTATTGGAAAAACTGGTGGAATAGGAATATCTGCATGGTGTTCCAGAAGGCAAATTTGTCATTAATTTGCTGATAATGCAAGACCTTTGAAGTCGAAATTACAAACAGATGCTAACAAAACTCTGGCAATGTAATCCCAATGTAAGCAAATGTAAAGGGCCTGTCCCACTGTACAAGGTAATTCTCCCGAGTTCTCCCCTGATTCGAGCTTGTGCAATGTATTTAGCAGCTCGTACGAGTAAAAAGTAACAATTTTTTTCATCGCGAGTATTTTGTTACTCGTGGACATTTTTCACAGTGTCGAAAAAAACGTCACGCGTTTACCGGATTTCCTGAGTACTTACCGTTACTTGTACGAGCCGCTACGTGACATCCACGAGCTCCTACGTACCCGCTTCGTACATTACACAAGCTCGAATCAGGGGAGAACTCGGGAGAACTCTTGAATTACCTCATACAGTGGGACAGGCCCTTAAGATAGAATGGTTTCTAAATTTCAAGCTTTGGAGTTACACACAAACTTGTGGTTACTTACATAATTAAAATGTACAATATTGAAAATAATCAATTGCTATTGGAATGCAAGATTTTATCTCTGAAGAACGAGAAAACAAGGGAGCATAAGTTATGCTATTCATGCTATACTGTGGGATGTTCTGGGGTTAACTTTTCGGGTTGCAAAATTGCCACATAGAGCGACCAGAAAGTTCTTGGACTCTTGGGGCTAAATTACAAAGTGAAATCATACACTATAAGGTTGTGCAGACACAAGGAATTGCAGATGCTTGAATCTTGCGTAGTGTACAATCTGGAGTAACTCAGCAGGTCAGGCAGCATCTCTGGGGAACATGGATAGACAACGTGTTGGGTTGGGACCCTTCTCTAGACGTGGAGTCTGAAGAAGAGTCCTGAACCGAAACATCACCTATCCATGTCCTCCAGAGATACTGTCTGACCTGCTGAGTTACTCCAGCACTTTATGTACCAAACTAATGTTTGCTGAAATTTAAAGACAAACCATCTTCCTCCCCTTGGCTCTCTCAGCACCTGCTCCTCCATTGTGATCCTCTTGAAAATATATCACACCAACCACTGCTTTTGGACAACAAAATAATAATTTTATTATGCTAATCCTATTAAAGCTCAGTCTTGAATACTGCTTGATGATGCTTTTATAAAGTAGTATAGGGTATTTTACTTTAATAAAGGCATATACATTGTTGCATTTGCCATTTTACTATTAGATTATTAAGACTTTGCTTTGCTTGCTACTTTTATCTGTAGGTACCCGGTATAGGAAAGGTAACAGAAAAAATGCTGAATGCTTTGGGAATTACAACATGCGTTGGACTGTGCCAGCAGGGGGCCATGTTGTCCTTGCTCTTCTCTGACAGTGCAAGTTACCATTTTCTACACATCTCACTTGGCCTGAGTGAGACGCACCTTGAAAGGTAAATAAGGTGCTTCTGAAAGAATTAGTATTTTGGAAAAGTAGGTTGTCACAAACATGATTTGTTAGTTTGAATATTATTAAACGATTACAAAATTGTGAAACCCATGCGCAGAATGCTTCTGAATACGTGCCGTTTCGGATCGGTGCCCTTCTGCAGGCGAAACCTTTTACAGCGACCCGACCCGAAGCGTCACCTATCCATGTTCTCCAGAGATGCTGCCCGACCCACTGACTTACTCTATAGCATTTTGTGTCATTTATTTGTAAACTAGCATTTGCAGTTCCTTGTTTCTACGAAGAATGACTATGTTAACAGAATTTATTTGAACATTATTTTTTAACATTTTATGTTATTTAAAAATACTCCCCTGCGGTATGAATATTGATTTCTCTAACTTCAAGTAACCCCCGTATCCCCTCTCTCTCCATCCCTTCCCCACCCTAGTCATTGGACTAGTTTTACTATTGTTCTGTTGAGTTTTACTGTTTGTGTAACTCAGTATCGCCTACCTACAATGGACTGTTGTGGGCTCTACCTGTCCTTGATCATTGTTGCTTTTTCCATATCTTTTGTTCATTCATTTGTCCTATGTACCTGTATCTCTCGTTTCCCTTTCTCCTGACTCTCAGTCGGAAGAAGGGACTCAACCTGAAATGTCACCTATTCCTTTTTGTGCAGAGATGCTGCCTGGCCCGCTGAGTTACTCCAGGTTTTTGTACCAGTCTTCATTTATTTGATCATACCTGCCTACTAAGTATAACTTCAGATAGCCCTTGGTTTCTCTCTCCATCCCTTTCCCCTTCCCAGTTCTCCCACTAGTTTTACCGTCTCCGACTACATTCTATCTTTGTCCCGCCCCCTCCCCTGACATCAGTCTGAAGAAGGGTCTCGACCTGAAACGTAACCCATTCCTTCTCTCAGGAAATGCTGCCTCACCTGCTGAGTTATGCCCCTGTCCCACTTAGGAAACCTGACCGGAAACATTTGGAGACTTTGCGCCCCACCCAAGGTTTCCGTGCAGTTCCCGGAGGTTTTTGACCTCCGGCAACCACCTTCAACTAGCATCGCAACCGGCTACGACTATAAAATTACCAATTTTTAAAACGGAAACCACTTTCGACCATTAGGGAGACTGACAAGAACCTCCGGGAACAGCACGGAAACCTTGGGTGGGGCGCAAAGTCTCCAGACGTTTCCGTTCAGGTTTCCTAAGTGGGGCAGAGGCATTACTCCAGCATTTTGTGTATGTCTACTAAGTTATTACATTTTTTACTGGTCATTCATTCAACAAACAAGTTGGATGTGTATCTCATTCAAGTTAATTTGGATGGCGAACACTAATGGAGAGTGATTTAAAGTGGTGACTGATAATATGTTTAAAGGGGAGGAGGTCCCTGTGGAATGATTCACTTGCACCACATGTATTACACTCGATGTTCTTGATGTGGCTGCTCTACATCAGCAAAACCAAGGTTGATTACAAAAGCTTTTCACTCCACCTCAGTATATGTGGCAATAAAGTAAACTGAACAGAACTGGTTAGGCTGCCATTTGCAGAGAACTTGCCTGCAATGACCATCCTGATCTTATGGTCGCAAGTCACTTCAATTCCCCTTTCCATTCTCACATCGGCATGTCTGGCCCCAGCCTTCTCCACTGTCATGATGAAGGGATTCAAAGTAACATTAGCAAATTTGCAGATGACACAAAGCTGGGTGGCAGTGAGAACTGTGAGGAGGATGCTATGAGAATGCAGGGTGACCTGGACAGGTTGGGGGGGGGGGGGGGGGGCAGATGCATGGCAGATGAAGTTTAATGCGGATAAATGTGAGATTATCCACTTTGGTAGCAAAAACAGGAAGGCAGATTACTATTTAAATGGTGTCTAGTTGGGAAAAGGGGAAGTACAACGGGATCTGGGGGTCCTTGTACATCAGTCTATGAAAGTAAGCATGCAGGTACAGCAGGCAGTGAAGAAAGCGAATAGCATGTTGGCCGTAATAACAAGAGGAATCGAATATAGGAGCAAAGAGGTCCTTCTGCAGTTGTACAGAGCCCTAGTGAGACCACACCTGGAGTATTGTGTGCAGTTTTGGTCCCCTAATTTGAGGAAGGACATTCTTGCTATTGAAGGGAGTGCAGCATAGGTTTGCAAGGTTAATTCCCAGGATGGCGGGACCGTCATATGCTGAGAGAATGGAGTAGCTGGGCTTGTACACTCTGGAGTTTAGAAGGATGAGAGGGTATCTCATTGAAACATATAAGATCGTTAAGGGTTTGGACACGCTGGAGGCAGGAGACATGTTCCCGATGTTGGGGGAGTCCAGAAACAGGGGCCACAGTTTAAGAATAAGGAGTAAGCTATTTAGAACGGAGACGAGGAAACACTTTTTCTCACAGAGAGTGGTGAGTCTGTGGAATTCTCTGCCTCAGAGGGCGGTGGAAGCAGGTTCTCTGGATGCTTTCAAGAGAGAGCTAGATAGGGCTCTTAAAAATAGCAGAGTCGGGATATGGGGAGAAGGCAGGAACGGGGTACTGATTGGGGATGATCAGCCATGATCACATTGAATGGTGGTGCTGGCTCGAAGGGCCGAATGGTCTACTCCTGCACCTATTGTCTATTGTCATGGTGAGGATTAATGCAAACTAGACCAGCAACTCTTGTAAGATCAGTCTGAAGAAGGGTTTTGACCCGAAACATCACCCTTCCATCTCTCCTGAGATGCTGCCTGTCCCGCTGAGTTACTCCAGCATTTTGTGTGTATCTTATAACTTCATACTCTACTTGGGTATCACACAAGCCAATGGTATGAACATTGAATTTTCCAATTTCAGGTTGCCATGGCCTCTGTGTGCCTACCTCACTTCTATTGGCCTACCTTGGTTCTGTCACTCTTCATCATTCCCATCTTGATCTGCACATCACTTACACCCCCATCCACCTTCTTTGCAGGCCCACCCATCCTCTCCTTTCCCCATCAGGTTCCACCTGCTCATCACCCCTCCTTCATCTGGTTCCACTCGTCAGCTAGCTGCCTCCCTCTCTACCTTCCCCCCCCCCCCCCCCCCACATTTGCCTTCCCCTCCCCATCATTCATCTGATTCCCCTATTATCTCCCAATTCCTGAATGACCCTTCCCTCTCCCCTCTTTATATTGACTATCTTCTCTACTCTCGGATATATGAAGCAGGGTGCAATCTGAATTGTCGACTTTCCCTTAGCCTCCGTACATGCTGCTTGAGCTGCTGAGTTCCTCTGAAACAAATTACAGGAAGGGCTTATGAATGGGCTTGTTATTGGAAAGAATGGGACTTACTTTTTATCTTGAATCTTGTGCCGGTTATAAACCTTGTTTTTTATCTAAATGCTGCATGTAGAATTTCGACAAAGATTAATTCGCGGGGATTCTGTGAAAATGTTTGTGGCCTTAATGGCCACCTTGTGGGAGTTCAAGGTTAAGTCGTTGTTGAAATTGAAATCTTTGAGCGTGATCATTTTGTGCCAACTGCTTTGAACTGTCAGGAGATATATTCGAGATTATCCAACAAATTGCAATTTTACTTCTGACGACTTGGAAACATGCATTTTAAAGTTAAATCTGAAAAATATTGACATGACTTAACATGATTCTGATTAGAACAATTCTTGATTAAAACAGGTGTCAAGGGTTATGGGGAGAAGGCAGGAAAATGGGATTAGGAGGCAGCTTGAATTGCAGATGGTAGGAAGAAACTGCAGATGGTGGTTTAAACCGAAGATAGACACAAAAGTCTGGAGTAACTCAGTGGGACAGGCAGCATCGCTGGAGAAAAGAAACGGGTGACATTTTGGGAAAAGGAATCAATTCCTTTTCTCCAGAGATGCTGCCTGACCCATTGAGCAACTCCAGCTTTTTGTGTTTATTTTTAGGACTTAACATGGGTTTGTTTCAGATGTAAATCAAAAAATGTTAATGATTAAGTAAATAATTGAGTAAATGAACACACCACCCAGAAAGTAAATTAAAATGTTATGCGAAATGCACTTGGGACTTGGGTGTGCCAGGACTTGAGTTTTCAAGTCGGTTTGCAATGATGTGTGTGGAGCGGCAGATATATATATGGCCAGCAAGACAATTTCAGGCACTCTGTCGGAGAATCCTTTTTTAAATTAAGATTCAGGGGTCAGCCGTAGATTGTTATAATTATAAAACCTTATCTTTTGAAACTTTATGATCAAATAATCATTAGTCTGTCATTATGCAAATCCAATTGAAATAGCCGTAATGCAAAGATTTAATAGTCTCATTGTTCAGTGGTGTCTCTCCTACCAAGATTTAGAGTGTACTGAGTACGTGTTTAGAACTCTGAAACATCCCATTGATGTCTGTCTGAATAACATCACGTGTATCTCACAGACAGACCCCATTCATTGAGTCATAGAGTGATACAGTGTAGAAACCGGCCCTTCAGCCCAACTCGCCCACGCCAGCCAATATGTCCCATCTACACTAGTCCCATTTGCTTGCACTTGGTCCATATCCCTCCAAACTTGTCCTATCCATGAAATCATCAAAGGAATAGACCAGGTAGGTGCAGAGTCTCTAGCCCAGAGTAGGGGAATTGAGAACCAGAGGACATAGGTTCAAGGAGAAGGGGAAAAGATTTAATAGGAATCTGAGGAGTAACTTTTTCACACAAAGGGTGGTGGGTGTATGGAACAAACTGCCAAAGGAGGTAGTTGAGGCAGGGACTATCGCAACGTTTAAGAAACAGTTGGATAGGTACATGGATAGGACCGGTTTGGAGGGATAAGGACTAAATGCAGGCAGGTGGGTCTAGTATAGCTGGGACATGTTGGGCCGAAGGGTCTGTTTCCACGCTGTATCATGCTATGACTATGATTTTATATTATGACAGGCATGGATATGGTAGATAGTCTTCTTCTTGCGAAAGGAATAGTTAGATCTCAAGCCGGGTGTTGAGCAGCCAGCACGTTGTCTCTGCGTCAAGGTCTGTCTGCCAGGCCCTGAGCTCCATTTTGTGGGTGGTAGAGTGGGCACCCAGAGATGACATGGTTGGCTGTCTGTTGTTCTGCTCCGCATTCACTGGCTGGGCTCTGGCGGAGCCCACATCTCCACATGCTGGTATTGAAACGCCCAACTCCAGAACAAAGTATGTTGAGCTTCATAATAGATAGTCGGAACCTTTATCTTAAGATGAATATGTCAAAGACCAGAAGACTCTCTCTTAAGTCCTTCCAGCGATTTGGCCTCCACTGCCCTCTGTGGCAGGGAATTCCATAAATTCACAACTCTCTGGGTAAAAAAGTTTTTTCTCACCTCAGTCTTAAATGACCTCCCCTTTATTCTAAGACTGTGGCCCCTGGTTCTGGACTCACCCAACATTGGGAACATTTTTCCTGCATCTAGCTTGTCCAACCTTTTTATAATTTTATATGTTTCTATAAGATCCCCCTCATCCTTCTAAACTCCAGTGAATACAAGCCTAGTCTTTTCAATCTTTCCTCATATGACAGTCCCGTCATCCCAGGGATCAATCTCATGAACCTACGCTGCACTGCCTCAATCACAAGGATGTCCTTCCTCAAATTAGGAGACCGAAACTGTACACAATACTCCAGATGTGGTCTCACCAATGCCCTATACAACTGCAGAAGAACCTCTTTACTCCTGTACTGAAATCCTCTTGTTATGAAGGCATTAGCTTTCTTCACCGTCTGCTGTACCTACACGCCAACTTTCAGTGACCGGTCTTGCTGTACCTCCCCATTACCTAACCTAACCCCATTGAGATAATTATCTGCCCCCTTGTTTTTGCTGCCAAAGTGGATAACCTCACATTTATCTATATTATACTGCATCTGCCCACTCACTCAGCCTGTCCAGGTCCCCCTGCAACCTCCTAATATCCTCTTTACAGTTCACACTGCCACCCAGCTTTGTGTCATCCGCAAACTTGCTAGTGTTGCCCCGTTTTCTCTCTCGCTCCTTTCTTGAAAAGTGGAATAACATTAGCTATCCTCCAATCCACAGGAACTGATCCTGAATCTATTTAACATTGGAAAATGATCACCAATGCGTCCACTGTTTCTAGAGCCACCTCCCTGAGGACCCTGGGATGCAGGCCTTCAGACACAGGGGATTTATCATCCTTCAGTCCCATTAGTCTACCCAATACTATTTTTCGCCTGATGAAAATTTATTTCAGTTCCTGTACCCCCTTAGATCCTCTGTCCTCCAGTACATCTTGGAGATTGTTTGTGTCCTCCTTAGTGAAGACAGATCCGATGTACCTATTCAACTCTTCTGCCATTTCCTTGTTGCCCATAATAATTTCACCCGTGTCTTCCTTCAAGGGACCCACATTTGACTGCTACTCTTTTTCCCTTAACATATCTAAAGAAGCTTTTACTGTCCTTCTTTATATTCCTGGCCAGCTTCCCCTCGTACTTCATCTTTTTAGTCCGATTTGCCCATTTTGTTTCCTACTGTTGTCCTATGAAAGTTTCCCAATCCTCTGGCTTCCGGCTATTCTTTGCTGATACATCTTTTCTTCTAGTTTTATTCTAATCCTAACTTCTCTTGTCAGCCACGGTTGCCTCCTACTCCCCTTAGAATCTTTCTTCCTTTTTGGAATGAAATGATCCTGCGACTTCCGGGTTATGCCCAGAAATTCCTGTCATTGCTGTTCCACCGTCATTCCTGCGAGGATTCCTTTCCAGTCTACCTTGGCCAGCTCCCCTCTCATGCCTTGATAGTCCCCTCTCATGCCTTGATAGTCCCCTTTGTTCAACTGCATCACTGCCACTTCCGATTTAACGTTCTCCTTCTCAAATTGCAGATTAAAACTAATCATATTATGATCACTACCTCCAAGCGGTTCCTTTACCTCGAGGTATCTTATCATATCTGGTTCATTGGACAACACTAAATCCAGAATTGCCTTTTCTCTGGTCGGCTCCATTACAAGCTGCTCTAAGAATCCATCTCAGAGGCATTCTACAAACTCTCTTTCTTGGGGTCCTGAACCAACTTGATTTTCCCAGTCTTCCTGCAAATTGAAATCCCCCATCACCACAGTGGCATTACCTTTGTTACATGCCAGTTTTAACTCCTGCTGCAACTTACACCCTACATCCGGGCTACTATTTGGGGGTCTGTAAATAACACCAATTAGTGTCTTCTTGCCTTTACAATTCCTCAACTCAATCCGCAGTGACTCTACCTCACCTGTCCCTATGTCTTCCCTCGCAAGGGACTGAATTACATCCCTCACCAGCAGAGCTACCCTCCAGCCTCTGTCCACCTGCCTGTCCTCTCTATAGGATGTATAACCCTGAATATTAAGTTCCCAGGCCCGATCCTCTTGCAGCCACGTCTCAGTAATCCCCACAATGTCATATCTACCAACCTCTAACTGAGCCTCAAGCTCATCTACTTTACTTCTTATACTTCGCGCATTAATATACAATACTTTTAATTCCTTACACATCTCACCTATCACATTGATCCCTATTATACTTGGCCATACTCTCCTATCCCTTTGTGAGCTTCCTTTCCCGTTAATTCTGGGGTCATTATCCATCCCTTTACTCTCTTTCCCTTTAACTACATCCTCGACTATCCCATTTGACACCCCACCCCCCTTATTCAGTTTAAAACCACCCGTGTTTCTCCTTGTACTCAAATCAATAAATCAAAACCATCAACACTAAGATAAACACAAATGCAAATGCAAGGTTTGCTGCACTTTAAAGGCCAAATAGATATTAATACAAAATTACTTCAATTTGAAGAGAGAATTTGAACTTCATTTTTTGAAATATCTCCCTTTGTCAGCTTTGCACATTTGGATAAAATAATACAATTAACACTGACAATTCTTGTTATTATAGAGATGGCGATCGGAAGAGTATGAGCACAGAAAGGTGAGTCCATTTTGATTTTTCACATGTGTATGTTGTTCTCAATAGTTGCTTAACTCATCAATAAAGCCTCTTAAGTGAAAACCTGAGTTATTTGTCTTTATGCTCTCGACAAATTTCTTCAGAGAGCATAGTGTAACGAAAGGAAATTGAGAAAACCATGTTCTAATATGTAAATAGGTAAGTAGAAAGCACTTAACATGGAAGGATAACCACAGGGTTTGGTGCAAAGACGGTTGAATGTTTGGTTGTCAACCGTAGAGCATAGGAAGCTAGATCATCATGAACCACACTCTGGGACTGGAAGAAATTGGGGAAATAGTGTAAAATAAGATTAGCAGGAATAGTCATTTTAGTAAAGCCTATATAGTAAAATTATTGCTTAGGGCGGCATGGTGGCACAGGGGTAGAATTGCTGCCTTACAGCACTCATAGCGCCAGAGACCCGAGTTCAATCCCGATTACGGGTGCTGTACTGTACGGAGTTTGTACATTCTCCCCGTGGCAACATGAGTTTTCTCTGAGATCTTTGCTTTCAATAGAAAATAGACCATAGGTGCAGGAGTAGGCTATTCGGCCCTTCGAGCTGATCATCCACAATCAGTACCCCGTTCCTGCCTTGACTCCGCTATCTTTAAGAGCTCTATCTAACTCTCTCTTGAAAGCATCAAGAGAATCTGCCTCCACTGCCTTCTGAGGCACAGATTCACAACTCTGGGTGAAAACATTTTTCATTGTCTCCGTTCTAAATGGCCTATCCCTTATTCTTAAACTGTCGCTCCTGGTTCTGGACTCTCCCAACATCAGGAACACATTTCCTGCCTCCAGTGCGTCCAATCCCTTAATAATCTTATATGGTACACAAAAAGCTGGAGAAACTCAGCGGGTGCAGCAGCATCTAAGGAGCGAAGGAGATAGGCGACGTTTCGGGTCGAGACCCTTCTTCAGACTTAATAATCTTATATGTTTCAATAAGATCCCCTCTCATCCTTCTAAATTCCAGTGTATACAAGCCCAGTCGCTCCATTTTTTTCAACATATGACAGTCCCACCATCCCGGGAATTAACCTCGTGAACCTACGCTGCACTCCCTCAATAGCAATGTCCTTCCTTAGATTTGGAGACCAAAACGGCACACAATACTCCAGGTGTGGTCTCACCGGGGCCCTGTACAACTGCAGAAGGATCTCTTTAAGGGTCTGTCCCAGCAGCATGCAACTCCATGCGATGAACGCGACCTAACGTGGTCGCTTGAGCCGTCCGGCGTCGCGGGGCCGGTCCCACTTCGATCGCCGGAGCCATGCGGAATTGTGCGGAATTCGTCCCGACATTGCGCGGGGCTCCGAAAAACTGACCATGTTCAACAATTCCGCGCGGCAACGGCTTGTCGGCTCGCAGTCGCCTCGACGCATTACACATCGCCTCGACGTCGTGCCTCCGTGACCCTCTCTGTGTGTCCCTCTCTGTCCTGGCGAACTTACCTTTAAGACTTTGCTCCAAGTTCGCCTCACTTTGCGCCGCGTTTCGCCACTCACCCGACCTCCGTGCGGCCCCCGCTTCTGGTTTGATCGCGCTCACCGCATGGAGTTGGATGCTGGTAGGACAGGCCCTTTACTCCTATACTCAACTCCCACATCTCCAAAGATGTACAAGTCTGTATGTTAATTGGCTTGGTGTAAATATAAAATTGTCCCGAGTGTGTGTAAGATAGTGTTAATGTGTGGGGATCGCTGGTCGGCGCAGACTCAGTGGGCCGAAGGGCCTGTTTCCGCGCTGTATCTCTAAACTAAACTAAAATAAAAGCAGTTAATATCATAAAAATATCTCCACAGTACATTCTCTGATTTTAGCTCCTGTGTGAAGCAGAATTTATTTTTAAATTGTAGGACATTCAGTGAAATCAGTAAAGCTTCGGAGCAGTATGGCTTATGTCGCGAACTTTGTCATGATCTTGAGGAAGATCTTCAGAAAGAAGGACTAAAGGTACAGCTGTGTCCATTTTGTCTATTTTTAGAAATCAAAAATTTTTTTGAAGTTTTTTTTCTTCCTTTGGGCCGTGTGTATGTAATGGGCCTGTGCCATTTAGACGATTTTTTTAGGCAATTACAGGCGATTAGTTTATCGTCACATGTTCGACGGTGGTCGCAGGGAGTAGTCCCCTCAGTCGCACAAAAAGTTGTAGCGTCTTTCTGGTCGCCACTAAATTTTCAACATGTTGAAACCATTTTGGCGATTGTGGGTTTGACGCCAATGAGTGTTGCTTGACTTCTCCTGACGTAGGTGCTATCGTAGGTTGTCGCCAGGATGACGTAGGTTGTCGCCGGTTTTTCGGCGATCTGCTACGACTATGATAGTCGCCAGCAATTGCCTAAAAAATCGCCAGATGGGACAGGTCCATTAAATGTTTTAAGATGTAATTCACAAAAATAACGAACGCTACATGAAGCCTGCGTTCCTTGTATAAAGGATTTTCAAGGACTCAAAAATAATTCTTCTAAATTCTTAGGGAAAGACTGTAACTCTAAAATTGAAGAATATAAACTTCGAAGTGAAGACAAGAGCCTGCACAGTTCCAGCAGCAGTTTCTAAGGAAGAAGAAATTTATGCTGTGGCATCCGAGTTATTAAAGACTGAGATTGACGGCCTGCATCCTCAACCATTGAGACTCAGACTAATGGGTAATTTATGATATAAATCTCTGAATAAAGGTTTCAGTTTCAGATCGATACGCGTTCAGTTTAATAGCTACTTGCCATTCATTTTGACTTGGCAGTCTTTCTGTCCACTTTGAAGCGATGACGAAAGTTGACTATCATCAGTATAAAGCCCATGGCCCTTTCATTTGGGTTCCACATGTTTTCATTTGCAAATCCCAGTCCCATAATTTGAGGGAGTAAAATGTACAGGAAGTTGTACATTAGCAATAAATGCGTGGAAAACTTTGAACTGTGAACTATTTTAATTTTATTTGGCAGATATTGTATCATTTCACATTTTTCTTGGATCATAGAAAGCCATAAGTAATTCGTTAGCTGATAGATAGAGGCATTCCACTTGCTTTTCCTGCTGTTAATTCTCTTTGATTAGAAAGATTTAGTGTCTGTATGGAGACTGCTGGACATCCTTGTACGGATTTGTGATAAACAGTGGGGCCAATATGCTGCTTCATCTCACTGTTATTTGATGTATTTTAGACAATAGGTGCAGGAGTAGGCCATTTGGCCCTTCGAGCCAGCACCGCCATTCAATGTGATCATGGCTGATCATCCCCAAACAGTACCCCGTTCCTGCCTTGTCCCCATATCCCCTGACTCCGCTATTTTTTAAGAGCCCTATCTGGCTCTCTCTTTAAAGGATCCAGAGAACCTGCCTCCACCGCCCACTGAGGCAGAGAATTCCGCATTTTCTTTTCTCTTTTTAGCATGCTTTGTTAACAGGGCACAGAATACTCTTTATTTAAATTCTCATGGGGACCATTTGATATTAATACCACCAATGCACAATTTACGTACAGTTGTTTCTCTTGCAAGGTGTGCGGGTTTCTGGATTTGTCCAACAAGACGAGAAAAAATCTCACCAGAAAAGCATCGTCAAATTTTTCAACACGGGAAAATTTGAAAATCCAATTCACAGTTCTGATTCCGAGTGCGCAGATGTAAGGAACCAAGCGGAACTAGCAGAAACGTCCAAAAAGGAAAGTTTCTTCAATAAAAAACGACAACAGAATGATCAGCAGTCCTTTTTCAGCCACGTTCTTGCAGTCAAACAACAAGAAAAGTGTAAACCTGCCACCAACAGCCCAGCCTGTAGAATGGAAGGGATGCAACTTAAGGAGAGTGGGTTGATACCAGCATTAAAGGTTGCTAACAATTGTTCAAAGTGTTCCAAAAGACAAGGCATATCAACTTCAGAGGGACTGGGGAAACAAATTGATCATTGCCAATGTGCAACAGAAGGGGAAGTTAATACTTCAAACACAAGCTGTACAATCAGGAGTGATGCATCGAACTTGGATAATGATTTAAAAAATGAAAAAATAATGGATGTAAATGAACAAAAAGGAGCAGAATTTCAGGAGAGAACCCCAGAAATGTATCCGAGTACTACATTTGTAGGTGTACTTGGAGGAATTGAAAGTAGCAGCTTTAATCTTGAATCGGCAGTTAAAAACTGCACCCGCCCAAGTGACCAGTCAGGTCACCAGACTTGTTTTGAAGATCACATGCAGCTATCTAATAGCACAGCGAGAACTCCACAACCCATTGAAGACGAACCCGTTTCAGATGAAGAGATTTCACACCACAGCCATTTATCCAATAAACTGTCTGGCACCTCGACTGCGGCAACACAGGGAAAGATGCAGATTGGTTTAACTAACTCTAATACCAGCAGGTTAAATCAACCAGCGTTTGCACAACTCAACCCATCGATGCAGGGTGCTCAGCGACAGTCATTTGAGTCAAAGGGATATGTCAAATCATTGAAGCGAGGGCTGTCTTCCCACTCAGAAGAGACAACCGGACTGGTATGTCCGATTTGCGACATCAGACAAGAGACATCTGATCTATCATTGTTCAACAGGCATGTTGATATCTGTCTAAACCAAGGGGTTATACAAGAGCTTACCGAAGGATCAATGCAACCAGTTTCCAATTCAATTGGAGGAGGTGAGCAATCACATTATCATGCAATCAATTACAATGCTGAGACCTATATTCTGCACTCTGCACTTTTCCCTTTTCTCTACCTATTGAACTTCAGATTAACGTGATTGTATTTACGTAGAGTAGTTTGGTTTAGCTTAGAGATACAGCACGGAAACAGGCCCTTCGGCCCACCAAGTCGTCGCCGACCGGTGATCCCCGCAGATAATCACTATCCGACACACAAGGGACAATATAGAATTTTTACCAAAACCAATTAACCTATAAACCATGTATAAACACTGCTGTAATTTATATGTGGTGAAACCAAAATGTATAAAAATGGCCATTATTAAAATCTGATAATGTGCACTTTAACCACATGTGATTTTTTTTCTATCACAAATTTCAAATTGTGGAATAAAGAGGCAAATAGATAAATGATGGGTCTTTGTCCCAAACATTACGGAGGGCACTGTAATTCCATTTGTTGCTCTGATGAAGAACAACTGACTACTGACCAGGATTGAAGCCGTTATGTGCACACTATGGCTTTGTAGCATCAAAATTGTATATTTATATACCTGCAAGTTAGGTTCACATCATCTTTGAAAGAGTTTTAAAATCTGTATCATTACAATTAGGAAATAATTTTGTCAAAATAGAACTGTAGTTTGCACGTTTCATATATACTTTCCAAAGTGCCACATTTGATTAGTAAGTGTGTGTCTTGATGAGTAAAAGTGTCATGGGGTTATGGGGAGAAGGCAAGAGAATGGGTTGAGAGGGAAAGATAGATCAGCCATGGTTGTATTGTGGAGTTGACTTGATGAGCTGAATGGCCTAATTCTGCTCCTGTAACTTATAAAGTAATGGACATTTCTGGATGTACTGTTAATGTGTTCTCTTAAGTGATTCAGTTAACTTGAGGCTAAAAATGTAGGTTGGGTTAAGCCCCTGTCCCACTTTCCCGAGTTGCTCACGAATTCTCCCAAGTTTTCCTTGATTCAAACTCGGAGATGCCAGCCGTAGGTACTCGAGCTATTTTATTTTTTACTAGTGGACATTTTTCAACATGCTGAAAAACCGTCCCGACTTACCTGATGTCCCAAGTACCTACAGCTGGCATTACAAGCAGCTACGGACTCGCTACGGACATTCTCCGAGTTTGAATCAAGGAAAAAACTCGGGAGAATTTGTTGGTAACTCTGGAAAATGGGACAGGGGCTGTTGAATTAAGGGGAAAACTCGGGAGAATTCGTGAGTAACTCGTGGAAAGTGGGATAGGGGCTTTACTCTAGCATTTCCCAGAAGTACAGGTAACAATCTGGTTGCTGGCTCCCTAGTGCAGGTAAGGAAAACGTTGAGAGCTGTGGTAACGGGTGTGATCCTGAGTTTGTGGTTCTCGGAACAATTTAATGTTTTTTTATTTCTCTCTTTATTTTTAATTTTTATTAGAAGTAATGTACATTACAGTAGTATAAGCCAAAATAACATAATACATTTTGTGTACCACTTCTTGTTTTAAACTTTAAGAAGAAGAAAAATAGAGAAAGTTAGATAAGATAGTAAGTGTGTGAAAAAGTGAAAAGAAAGAACCCGTAGAGGCGTAGAACACGAGAAAGAATAATAAAAACAATTTAATGTAAACTACACGTTTGTCCCTAAGATAGACAGACCCTTCAGACTGAAGAAGGGTCTCGACCCAAAACGTCACCCACTCCTTGTCTCCAGAGATGGTGCCTATCCCGCTGAGTTACTCCAGCATTTTGTGTCTCTCTCGGTGTAAACCAGCATCTGCAGTTCCTTCCTACACATTTGTTCCTCTGGTATAAAACCACACTGGGGCAACAAAAGCTTTTCACTGTATCTCAGTACACAAGACAATAAACTAAACTGAATCTGAAACGCTGCTAAAAAAAACATTCTGGCCACACAGCAACCAGTTAGAATTGGGAAAGCCTTTTGCTACAACTGGACCTGTTAATCATCTGGGAGCTAACATTCCGAAGGAAAAACAGCTTTGATCTACGCCAGAATAAACGGTGTACTCCAGGGATATTAAGGGTGAATGTGACTTAATTCTTGTGATGTGATTTCTGCATGTGGGGGAATTAAATGTCATTTGTTTGTTTTTTATTGTTGGGTCCATTAGGATTTGGAAAGCAATCTTCAAATTCAATTGCTCGAACAAAAAGGTGAGATAATCTTGATTACATTGAAATATTACTGTTTATGCATTGCAATAAAAATGTGTAGTCAATTACTTAGCACAGAGGCAGCCCATGTCCCTGGTGACTATCATGTGTCTATCTCCACAAGTCCAACAAATCACCTGCAACCACCTACACTAGAGATAATTTACAGTAGCCATTTAACCTACCAGTCAATATGTGTTTGGCACAATGGAGGAATCAAGCGCATTTAAGGGAAAATGAGAGCATGCAAATTCCATAGCCAGCTCCCAAGCTAGGATCAGAGGTTGGGAGCCATGAATTAGCAGTACAGTTACACAATGTACTATCTCTAATTATTTTTAATGATAATTTAATTCATATTTGTAATAAAATATTTAATTAATATTCTCTCCTAGCACTTGCAGATGTGCTATTTGTCGCTTTTTAAAATGCATTGGAGAATTTGGTAGGAATCTCTTGTGACATTTGCTAAATAATAATGCAGAAAGCATACTGTTGGTTTCCAGTTTCAGGTGTTAAAAGATGGATTATTGTGAAAAGTGCCTTTTCTATATGAACAGGAGTCAAGAAGGTTGAGAGCTGACAGGGAAACGTTACGATAGACGCAAAATGCAGGCGTAACTCAGCGGGTCAGGCAGCATCTCTGGAACGAAGGAACAGGTGACGTTTCAGTTCAAGACCCTTCATCAGACCCGAAACATCACCTGTTCAGAGATGCTGCCTGTCCCTCTGTGTTACTCCAGCATTTTATGTCTATCTTTGGTGTAAACCAGCATCTGCAGTTCCCTCTTACAGGGCAACATTAAAGAGTATCATGCCTGGTGCTCACACACTTGCACAGTGGTCATCTTTTTTTGCACATCCAGCAAGTTAATCTTTGGTGTTCCTGTTGATTAAGTTAATTAAATGCAACGCTGGTCAGCGGCACTAAGCTAAAATGAAATTATCTTGTCTCAGTTTCTAAGGTTGCAAGTATAGTCTTCAACTGAATTATCAACCAATATATAAATTTGCTTTACACAAGCTTGACCATAAGCAACTCTAGAAGTTTGCTTTACATGGAATTGTGGATAAATGTTTGTTTATCGATCAGCTATCCTATATCATTCTTTAACGAATATATAAAATTACATGATCAAAGAATGATATTTTTATCATACCCTCTCGTGTTTCCCCAATGCAATTCATAAGTCTATGTCATAGTAGCAGAATTTGACCATTCGGCCCTTTGAGTCTACTGATAACTCATAACTGATTTATCTTTCGCTCTCAACCCCATTCTCCTACCTTATCCCCATAACCCTGGACACCCTTACTAATCAAGCATCTGTCTCCATCTTAAAAATACCCAATGACTTGGACTCCACAGTTGTCTGTGGCAATGGTTCCTCTGAGCATTTTAATATGCATCATATCCCATTGTATTCTAAAGAATAGTTGTGTACATTTGTGCCACCACTTGACAAATTGAAAATCAATCTGAACTCAAGGGAGAGTTCGATTTAGCACTTAGGTCTAAGGGAATCAAGGGATATGGGGAAAAAAGCCGTAACGGGGTACTGATTTTGGATGATCAGCCATGATCGTATTGAATGGCTCGAAGGGCCAAATGGCCTACTGCTGCACCTATTTTCTATGTTTCTATGTAACATGCACATTTTTGTTATTGGTTTCTATTCATCCTTGCTTGGAAATCCTAGTACAATCTTAAATCAAAGAAAACTTATTCGAGCTATCTCTTACAATTGTCTCGCACGGTCTTGTTTTGTTGTAAATGACACTTATTTAATATTTACTTGTTTTCAGGACTGGATCTACAGCCCAACAACCAATAACCAAGAAAGCAAGATGTAATACTTCCACAAACACAATTGACAGATTTTTTAAATGAATGGTCTCAATCTAACAAATAATTAATTTTATATCATTTTGACTGACCTGCATTACAAAGCACCATTTGGCGTCTAGCACTTTTGTTTGTATATATTCTGTAAAATCCACTGGATTGGTGATTTTATCTTTGATTAGTTTGCTAAAGAGTTGTTTCTCACATAGCCAATCCATGCACTAGATGTTAAGAAATCATACCTGTTACCAGTAATATATTAATTTTATCAATTGAATTTACTAGTAAATAATATTTAATAGTTTCATTTTTAACAAATATCATTGAACATTTTGAAATAAAGAACACAGTTGGGTTCTTAAATCACGTGATATACAAAAAAAAGTAAAGTAAGTCTCTATATTATAGTAATATATTCTGTTCTTTAAGTATGTTTAGTCTGATTTATTGTTCATATTTTAAGCTATTTATGGAAAGATGCAAAACTGTACTCATTGAGTTACTTTATTAAACGCTAGACGTATTGCTATTAGTGAACATTACTTTGCAGTTCACATGATGAGATGTGGTTCTGACCAGTTTTACTCAAATATACTGCTATTATCTAGTACAATCCACATTACATGCTATTGTATGTTTAGTTCTTCTGGATCTGTTTGAATGCACCTTGTCATCCGGTCAAATATTTAATACTATTTATGTGATTTTTTTTTTTCTAAAACGTGTATTTGTAAGCAGGAAAAGATACAAAGTGCTGGACTCAGCAGGTCAGGCAGCATCCCTGGAGAACGTGGATATGTGACATTTTGGTTTGGGAGTTGTCTTCAGACTGAAGACCAATATATAGAAACATAGAAAATAGGTGCAGGAGTAGGCCATTCGGATCTTCGAGCCAGCACCGCCATTCAATATGATCATGGCTGATCATCCAAAACCTTGTTCCTGCTTTCTTCCCATATCCCTTGATTCCGTTAGTCCCTAAGAGATATATCTAACTCTTTCTTGATATCCAGTTCTTTAAATTTGTTCAATCTGATTTATTGTTCATAAGGGTAAGTTATTCCAGCACTTTGTGTTTTTTTTTGTAAATCAGTATCTACAGTACATTGTTTCTATATGTCTATCATACTGTGAAAGGCTCTTTAATAAACCAACTACTTGCATTATTATTGTGAGGTTATCCACTTTGGCGGCAAAAACAAGGGGGCAGATTATTATCTCAATGGGGTTAGGTTAGGTAAGGGGGAGGTGCAGCGAGACCTGGGTGTCCTTGTACACCAGTCACTGAAAGTTGGCGTGCAGGTACAGCAGGCAGTGAAGAAAGCTAATGGAATGTTGGCCTTCATAACAAGAGGATTTCAGTACAGGAGTAAAGAGGTTCTTCTGCAGTTGTATAGGGCTCTGGTGAGACTACATCTGGAGTCCTAAGTACAGTTTTGGTCTCCTAATTTGAGGAAGGACATCCTTGTGATTGAGGCAGTGCAGCGTAGGTTCACGAGATTGATCTCTGAGATGGCGGGGACTGTCATATGAGGAAAGATTGAAAAGACTAGGCTTGTATTCACTGGAGTTTAGAAGGATGTGGGGGATCTTATAGAAACCTATAAAATTATAAAAGAACTGGACAAGCTAGATGCAGGAAAAATGTTCCCAATGTTGGGTGAGTCCAGAACCAGCGGCCACAGTCTTAGAATAAAGGGGAGGTCATTTAAGACTGAGGTGAGGCAAAACTTTTTTACCCAGAGAGTTGTGAATTTATGGAATTCCCTGCCACAGAGGGCAGTGGAGGCCAAATCACTGGTTGGATTTAAGAGAGAGTTGGGTTGAGCTCTAGGGGCTAGTGGATTCAAGGGATATGGGGAGAAGGCAGGCACGGGTTATTGATAGCGGACGATCAGCCGTGATCATATTGAATGGCGGTGCTGGCTCGAAGGGCCGAATGGCCTCCTCCTGCACCTATTTTCTATGTTTCTATGTTCAGGTTCAATGCATTAGTTAGCTCAATGTGGTGAGGGACATTTGCTTCCCCCCCTGTATGAATGAGCACCACTTGTTATGGGTGTTTGCCAAACAGGATGATCCAATGCTTGTTGTTCCCATGGTGTGTATCAATATTGAAACTCTTCAGTGATGTTCTAATGAGTTTTTGAATCTCGAATCAAGGACATATCCCACTCCTCCCTGCTGTCCGATTCACCTCTATCCTAGTTCGGACATTGGACTCTGTCCATGGAACTGAAGAGCTACAATGCTGGCAATTATATTCTGCACTTTGTATCTTTCCCTTTGTTCTATCTATAGGCACTTGAGTTTGACGATAGTATTTATAGATAGTGAACAAATATACCAAGCTGTGAGAAAGTATAGTGGAAATTATCTATCTGAGGAGGGACTGGCATAGTACTATTTTTTCCGAGGGGCGAAGCCCCGAGGAAAAAATAGTAACTATTGACAGTCCCTCCGAAGATAGATAATTTCCACTATACTTTCGAACTAAAAGCTTGGTATATTTGTTTTATATCCCTTCATAACATCTAATAAAAATAAAATCTAATAAAAATAAAAAGTACAGAAAATAAATCGTGATTTTTTGTAGATTTATCAATTAAAGTGAAGAATTCTGCCTCTGAATCTGAACTATGCAGGATAAGATCAGTTTTTCTCATATCTCGCAAGTTTTCCATGCCACGATTTGCGTCTAGTCTCGCTGTACTGCTGCAGCATTGCCGTCTGCGCGTTCGTGGTTCGAATTGAAGAAAATTTAGTGACCGAGTTTTGAGCATGCGCAGTTTTACCAAGGAAGAAAATAGTAAAAAGAGCATGCGCAGTGCTGCCCAGGAGAAAATAGCAAAAAATAATCGGAGCTAGTGCGATTTATTTTTGGTCCGTCGAATAGCGATTGACCAATCACGTTTCTAGAATGCTCATGAATATTCATAGAAGGGATATAATACTATCTAATCTGATTGGATAGCATGCAAAACGAAGCTTTTCCCTGGCGCAGCGGTAGAGTTGCTGCCTTACAGCTCCAGAGATCCGGGTTTGATCCTGACTATGGGTGCTGTCTGTACAGATTTTGTACGCTCTCCCCGTGACCTGCGTGGTTTATTCAGGGATCTCCTGTTTCATCCCGCACTCCAAAGACGTACAGGTTTGTAGGTTAATTGGCCGACTATAAATGTAAATTTCCCTAGTGTATGGAGGATTGTGTTAAAGTGCTGGTTAGCGCAGTCTCGGTGGGCCGAAGGGCTTGTTTCCGCGCTGTATCTCTAAACTAAACTGCAATGGTACAGGAAAGAACTGCAGATGCTGGTTTAAATCAAAGGTACACACAAAATGCTGGAGTAACTCAGCGGGACAGGCAGCATCTCTGCAGAGAAAGAATGGGCGACATTTTGGGTCGAGACCCTTCTTCAGACTGATCATGTACCATGGTTCTTGTGACCATAATAAGCCTAGACCTCTTTTACCGTCTATCGTGTGATTGTTTGCAGACAAAAATGCTGGAGAAATTCAGCGGGTGAGGCAGCATCTATGGAGCGAAGGAAATAGGCAACGTTTTGGGTCGAGACCCTTCTTCAGACTGATGTGGTGGGGGGGGGGGGGGGGGTGGGAAGAAGAAAGGAAGAAGCTGAGACAGTGGGCGGAGGGAGAGCTGAGAAGGGGAGGAGAAAACAGGGACTCCCTGAAATTAGAGAAGTCAATGTTCATACCGCTGGGGTGCAATCTGCCCATGCGAAATATGAGATGCTATTTGCCTATTTCCTTCGCTCCATAGATGCTGCCTCACCCGCTGAGTTTCTCCAGCATTTTTGTCTACCTTTGATTTTCCAGCATTTGCAGTTCCTTCTTAAACATGTGATCGTTTGCTCTCAGTCAGCTCTTTTGATGTACTATCATCACACATTCTTCTGACATGTCCTGCTCACCTGATTTGTGATTCTTTCAACAATGTGTGGATGCTGGAGATTGCAATAGTGCTGCCATCTTGTGCCCCGGCTGTGTGGCACAAATATTGTGATAAGAGTTGGTGGGATGTGTGATGTTTGGACAATTAATCATGCATTAATATTTCTGGTAAAATAGGCCTTGACATTTTTCATTCATAAATTAAATGATACAGCTTGAAATGTATCTTTTTTTCTTCTCTATGCAATTACACCTTCTGTAAAAACATATTATTCTTTCCTGGAGTATGTTGGAAGATAAAGATTTCTTGCATTGCACTTGGAACCACACAGACTAAATTTGAAGCAACATATTTGGTTTCTGAAACTGTAAAACTTTGGAATAAACTGTCGGGAACACCCTGCCGAGCTTCACCCCGTTTGAGTTCTCATGGGATTTCTTTGTTCGATCATCTACAATAGGTAACATGTATCTATATAACGTAAATGGCTCGATTGTAATGATGTGTTAAAGAAGGAACTGCAGATGCTGGAAAGTCGAGGGTACACAAAATGCTGGAGAAACTCAGCGGGTGCAGCAGCATCTATGGAGCGAAGGAGGTAGGTAATGTTTCGGGCCGAAACCCTTCAGATTGTAATGATGTATTGTCTTTCCGCTGACTGGGTAGCATGCAACAAAAGCTTTTCACTGTACCTCGGTACAAGTGACAATAAACTAAACTGAACTTGTGCAAACCATTGTTCAAACTGAGGAGTTGCTGGCTTTCTTAAGCCCCTGTCCCACTTAGGAGACCTAAACAGCAACCTCTGGTGACCTTGCCCGCCACCCAAGGTTTCCATGAGGTCTCCGGAGGTTTTGGTCACTCTTCCTAATGGTCGAAAGTGGTTTCCGCATGGTCGAGGCTTCATCTAGGTTGCTGCTATTTCTTCATCATGTTTAAAACCGGCCTCAACTAAAAATAGGTTGCCGTTTTAAAAATCGATAATTTTTTCGTCGCAGGTCTAGTCGTAGCTGGTTTTCTTCATAGTCGAGGAAGGTTTTCAGCATATGCGTGGGAGGTGGTAGGAGGTTGCAGGTCACCTCAAGCTTGAATTTTTTTTGGTGGCGGGCAAGGTCACCAGAGGTTGTTGTTTAGGTCTCCTAAGTGGAACAGGGGCTTTATTAGACTGTATTTAGGACCCATGAATTGGGGATTCAAAGCAAGATGCAGACTATTCCCAGCCATGGATTTTATCAAGATTACTTGGTTCAAGGCTATTAAATCAAAATGTTGAACTTTTGAATCTGAGTCTCCATCTTTATCTTTATTGCGATTGAGGGAGTGCAGCGTAGGTTCACCAGGTTAATTCCCGGGAGGACAGGGCTGACATGTTGAAAGAATGGTTTGACTGGACTTGTATTCATTGGAATTTAGAAGGGATCATAGAAACATTTTAAATTCTTAAAGGATTGGACAGGCTAGATACAGGAAAAATGTTCCCGATGTTGGGGGAGTCCAGATCCAGGTGTCACAGTTTAAGAATAAGGGGTGGGCCATTTAGGACTGAGATGAGGAAAAACTTTTTCACCCAGAGTTGTGAATCTGTGGAATTCTCTGCCACAGAAGGCAGTGGAGGCCAATTCACTGGATGTTTCCAAGAGAGAGTGAGATTTAGCTCTTGGGGCTAAACGAATCAACGGGATGTGGAAGAAAAAGCAGGAACGGGTACCGATTTTAGATGATCAACCATTATCATATTGAATGGGAGTGCTGGCTCGAAGGGCCGAATGGCAATAGACAATAGGTGCAGGAGTAGGCCATTCGGCCCTTCGAGCCAGCACCTCCATTCAATGTGATCATAGCTGATCATCCCCAATCAGTACCCCGTTCCTGCCTTTTCCCCCATATCCCCTGACTCCCTGGCCTACTCCTGCACCTATTTTCTTTTGAGTGCGGACCCGGGCGGTCAATACCTTAACCCAATCATCATCCTGGTAAACCTTTCTAACGCCAGCACATTATGCAGAATGTAACATTTGCTTCTACGAGACACTGGTAGAAGAACATTGAAGACCTCTCTTCCATCACCACCCAATTTCCCCAATACCCTCAAGATGCGCCCCTGGGCTCTGTGCAAAGCCAAGGTGAAAGGAACAAGATATTGACGGGAAAGATCGAGCTGACGTTTGCAGCCGCGCCCGCCGGTGTTTCCTAAAACCAAAGCAATCAGCTGGGAAAACAGGTTCCAACGCTGCCGATGTTGTTGCAAGCCTGCGATCGAGCAGAACGCTTCCTCTGTTTGCTTTCTTTTTGGCGAAGGATTAAGACGAGACCCAACTGATTGGGAAAGTCAACTTAAGATCATACGGCGTTCAAATTCATCCAGTTGCTTTGGGGATCTGGAGCTGGAAACATGAAAGACGTGACCGACAAAATCCTTAACTCTGTTTCCTCGAGCGACGAGAAGTCCGATTTGGATATACGTGAGTAGATCAGGTCGATGCCCCGGAGATATAGTGGGGACGCGGGGAGCGTTCGGATCTTCAGCGGTTCATTCAGATCAACCAGTCGTAAAGTATTTCAGAACCAACTGGGAATATACAACACATGAGCCCATTTAGCAAGCGATAAAACAAGCACCTGTGTCGCAAAGAAAATGACACAGAGTCGTGTGTAGGAAGAACCAAAGATCATGGAGCGGAGCTATAATCTTTGGGAAGAACTGCAGATGCTACTTTATACCAAAGACAGTCACTAAAAGCTGGAGTAGCTCAGCGGGACAGGCAGTATCTGGCGCTTCGGGTCGAGACCCTACTAAGTGCTGGAGAAACTTCAGCAGGTTACTCCAGCACTTTGTTTTGGAAACCAGCATCTGCAGTTCCTTGTTTCTACATCTGTATGGCAGTTTTAACGATCCTCTGATGTTTTAAAGAACTCCATGTTGGTAGTTTGGGTAGGAAGGAACTGCAGATGCTGGTTTAAACCGAAGATAGACACGAAAAGCTGGAGTAACTCAGTGGGTCAGGCAACATCTGTGAGAGAAATGGACAGACGACGTTCCGAGTCGGGCTCTTCAGGTTCATTGGAGCAGGGGAGCGAAAGCCAAAAAAGAAAGGTGGGGTTGCGACAAAGTCTGGCAAGCAGGCAGATCTGCAGATGTTGTGTACATGGACATTAGTAAGGCGTTCGACAAGGTGCCGCATGGTTGGCTGCTCTGGAATGTAAGATCTCATGGGATCCGAGGAGAGATAGCTGAATGGATAGAAAATTGGCTCCATGGAAGGAAGCAGAGGGTTGTGGTGGAAGGTTGATTCTCAGACTGGAGGCCTGTGCCTAGTGGTGTGCCACAGGGTTCGATGCTGGGCCCGTTACTGTTTGTCATCTGCATCAATGATTTGGATGATAACATACAGGGCAAGATTAGCAAGTTTGCTGATTATACAAAAGTTAGTGGTTTTTGCAGATAGTGAAGATGGTTGTGACCGATTAATTGGTGGGTGGAAAATGGTTGATGGAATTTAACACAGACAAGTGCATTTTGGGACACAGTAAATGGTAGGCCTCTGGGTAGTGTTGTAGAGCAGAGGGATCGAGGAGTACAAGTGCATGGTTCCTTGAAGGTTGAGTCGCAGGTAGATAAGGTGGTCAAAAAGGCTTTTGCACCTTCATCAGTCAGAGTATTGAGTATAGAAGTTGGGAGGTCATGTTGCAGTTGTATAAGACGTTGGTGAGACCGCATTTAGAATATTGTGTTCAGTTCTGGGCACCATGTTATAGGGAAGATATTGTCAAGCTTGAAAGGGATCAGAAAAAAATTATGACGATGTTGCCAGGACTAGAGGGTGTGAGCTATAGGGAGAGGCTGAGTAGGCTGGGTCTCTATTCCATGGAGCGCAGGAGGATGAGGGGAGATCTTATAGAGGTATACAAAATCATGAGAGGAATAGATCGGGTAGATGCACAGAGTCTCTTGCCCAGAGTAGGGGACATGAGGACATAGGTTCAAGGTTAATAGGAATCTGGGGAGTAACCTTTTCACACAGAGGGTGGTGGGTGTATGGAACAAGCTGCCAGAGGAGGTAGTTGAGGCTGGGACTATCCCATAGTTTAAGAAACAGTTGGACAGGTACATGGATGGGACAGGTTTGGAGGGTTATGGACCAAGCGCAGGCAAGTGGGACTAGGGAAGCTGGGACATTGTTGGCCGGTGTCGGCGAGTTGGGCCGAAGGGCCTGTTTCCACACTGTGTTACTCTTTGACTCCATGACTAAGTGATGGTGGATACAAAGTGGGGAAGTTTGGTTGGCAGATGGGTGGAGTAAGTGACAAAAGCTAGAAGTGGAGAGGAGACAAAGGGTATCAGATAAGGAGGAAGAGGAGTGAAATTTAAAGTTGTAGGGAGGGATATAGGTGGAAGGGGACCAGAGAAAGGGAAGGGGAGAGGGAGATAAAAGGGAAATGAGGGACTCGGGGATGGGAGATGAGTGTATGAGGAAGGAGGAGGGAGTGGGGGGTGGATAATGGTGGGACAAATGGGTGCACACTGGGGTGGGAGGGGGGGAACACAAGAGGATGAGAGGGGGTATGGGGGTATTATTTGAAATTGGTGAACTCAATCTGCATACTTTCGGTTGTAAGCTACCCAACAGCGCATCACTCACTTAGCAAAAAGGTACCCAAAGCAGATCATGTTAACCGAAGATTGACACAAAATGCTGGAGTAACTCAGCAGGACTGGCAGCATCTCTGGAGAGAAGGAGTGGGTGACGTTTTGGGTCGAGATTGGGTCTGAAGAAGGGTCTCGACCCGAAACGTCACCCATTCCTTCTGTCCAGAGATGCTGCCTGTCCCGCCGGGTTACTCCAGCATTTTGTGTCTATCTTCAGTTTAAACCAGCATCTGCAGTTCCTTCCTACACTCCAGATCATGTTAAACTCAGGAGTTCATTCTTATAACTCCCCAGCAAGGACATTTCTTCTATGCCAAGACTAACAGAAAATGCATGTCTGTAGAAACATTAAAACCCACAGGAATAGGCCACCAACTAACATCATCATGGTTAGTCACATGCTATGGAGTCATACAAGGTACACTTCCATATCCAATTGTTGACTCTCTTCATATTCCTTCTTCACTTTAGCATTAAATATATATATATACTAGACTAAGTGAGACCCGTTGGGTCCCATGTTCACACGGGAGGGCTGGTCCCCCCGACGCAATATTCCACCTCTCCACCAATTCCAATATTGGTGGCCAGTGGGGGGGCTTATTGGAGCGCTGGTATGGGTGTGCTGGTATGATGTGCTGGCAGCTCACTCACGGCTGGTGGGCTGGCAGTTGACTCATGGCTATTCCTTGAAATTCCATTTCAAGCAGGGTGCAAGGCCACCAAATTCAAATCCATTTTCCTACCATTTCAAGCAGGGTGCAAGGCCACCGAATTCAAGTGCAGTTTCATACTACTTCAAGCAGGGTGCAAGGCCAAAGAATTCAAGTGCAGTTTCATACCACTTCAAGCAGGGTGCAAGGCCACCAAATTCAAGTGCAGTTTCATAACACTTCAAGCTGGATCCAAGGCCACCAAATTCAAGTGCAGTTTCATACCACTTCAAACAGGGTGCAATGCCACCACATTCAAATGCAGTTTCATACCATTTCATGCAGGATGCAAGACCACCACATCCAAATGCATTTTCATACCATTTCAAGCATGGTGAAACCACCATAAAACCACACAAAACACCAAACTCACAGTTCAGTAGACATTCAGTGTGTTCAGTTTATTCACAGCTCAGACAGAGCCGTGACCTCTCCCTCCCCCATCATGCAGAGACTGAGCCACACCCACACGTCTGGGTTTTATAACCCCTCCCCCTCCCACCGGAAAAGGTGTGGCCTTCATGACAGGAGAGAGATTCTCAACATTTTTTAAACACTAATAACACTTTTATTTTTAATTGATGGGAAGAATCCTCTGCAGCTGCTGAGCAGAGGGGGACTGAGTAAGATGGCCAAACATCACAGCCGTAAGTGGTAGCATTTTATCTAAAATAAATATGCAGTGCAAACAGGAAGTTACGCAAAGCACCCAAGCCACCATTTGCAGTAGTGTCTTTTCACTTCAAGCCTCGTTGTGGAGAAGCTTGTGTGGTCCAGAGATCCTGAGAGTGATGCCGTCTGGAGCTATGCTCCTGGTAGGGTCACACGTGTCAGTAAGGTCGAGGGGGAGGTCTCTGACAAAGAGCAATCCAAAGAAGACCACAACGGTGGAACAGTTCTGTGTCACAGAAGGCAGGGAGGCCAATTCACTGGATGTTTTCAAGAGTGAGTTAGATTTAGCTCTTAGGGCTAAAGGAATCAAGGAATATGGGAAAATAGCAGGAACGGGGAACTAATTTTAGATGATTGGCCATGATCATGTCGAATGGTGGTGCTGGCTCGAAAGGCCAAATGGCCTATATCTGTACCTATTTTTTTCTATGTGTCTATCCTACCACACCCAAATCATTGTATTCACCTCACTTTCCTATTTACCGTGGCCAGTTAGCTCAACATCTTTGGGATGTGGGAGGAAAGTGGAGAAACCCATACAGCCACTGGGAAAATATGTGAACTCCACACAGGTAATCTTGAAGGGGACCTATTCTCGCCCGAAACACAATTTTACTCATCAAGACCGATCAGACTGCGGAATTCTCCATCACTGAAAGCAATGGAAATACAGTCATTTAACATCTCAAGAGGCTCTATATCTCTTCCTTCCTGCACATGTTATGTATGAGTACTTGCTTTTAGCGATTCGTGTGCAAGGACATCAAAGTCCCTCTGCACCTTTCTCTCTCCTAATCTATCGCCATCCAGATGGAGATCTTTGTGTTTTGAGAACCAAGTGTTCCTGCAGCAGGTTGTTTTGTATTCAAGATTCCAGCATGTGTAATCTCTTTGTTCTCATCCCTGATGCTTATCCACGTTAAGATGTATCAGCTACGCCTTTGTGCCAACTGTATTAATGATACTGGAACTTCTTTGCATCCTCCTCACAACACATTACATTGCATTAACTACAAACTCAGAGAAGTTTCATTTAGTTCACTCTTTCAAAAAGAATATAGATCAGTACAGCACAGGAATGGGTCCTTCGGCCCACAATGAAGAACAGAGAACAAAGAAGGACGAATACATTCGGAACAAAGAACGGTTCCAACCCAAAACGTCACCTAATCTTCTCTCCAGAGATGCTGCCTGACCCGCTGAGTTACTCCAGCTTTTTGTGTCTATCTTCAGCCAACAATGTTTGTGCCGAACATGATGCCAATCGCATGCTGATCTCATCTGCCTGTACGTGGTCCATAACCTTCTATGTAGACACCAAATGCTGGAGTAACTCAGCGGGACAGGCAGCATCTCTGGAGAGAAGGAATGGGTGTCGTTTCTGTTCGAGACCTATCCATATCCCTCTATTCCCCGCACTTCCATGTGCCTTTCTAAAAGCCTCTTGATCACCACTATTGTATCTGCAAACATTTAACTAATTGATATATATTATGAATGATTGGGTCCCAAGCATTGATACCTGTGACACCCAGTACTCACAGCCTGTCAACTGAACACATAACCCTTTAGTCCTACTCCCTGCTTCCCGTGATAACCAAGTTTCCATCTGAGCCGGTGTTTTACCCACCGATCCCAAGGGCTTTAATTCACACTAACCTCTCATCAAAATCCTTCAGATAGTCCCCATACAGTCTAAAGGGTCAGTAGGTTATACTAATGTGTAGGTTATGTGTATCTAAAGGTGGGTTCTGGTTTAAAAATGGGGCGGCACAGTGGCGCAGCGGGATATTTGCTGCCTTACAGCGCCAGAGACTCTGGTTCGATCCTAATTAATGTGAGGTTATCCACTTGGTGGCAAAAACAGGAAAGCAGACTATTATTTAAATGGTGGCCGATTAGGAAAAGGGGAGATGCAGCGAGACCTGGGTGTCATGGTACACCAGTCATTGAAAGTAGGCATGCAGGTGCAGCAGGCAGTGAAAAAAGCGAATGGTATGTTAGCTTTCATAGCAAAAGGATTTGAGTACAGGAGCAGGGAGGTTCTACTTCAGTTGTACAGGGTCTTGGTGAGACCACACCTGGAGTATTGCGTGCAGTTTGGTCTCCAAATCTGAGGAAGGACATTATTGCCATAGAGGGAGTGCAGAGAAGGTTCACCAGACTGATTCCTGGGATGTCAGGACTGTCTTATGAAGAAAGACTGGATAGACTCGGTTTATACTCTCTGGAATTTAGGAGATTAAGAGGGGATCTTATAGAAACTTACAAAATTCTTAAGGGGTTGGACAGGCTAGATGCAGGAAGATTGTTCCCGATGTTGGGGAAGTCCAGTTCACAGCTTAAGGATAAGGGGGAAATCCTTTAAGACCGAGATGAGAAAGACTTTCTTCACACAGAGAGTGGTGAGTCTCTGGAACTCTCTGCCACAGAGGGTAGTTGAAGTTCATTGGCTATATTTAAGAGTGAGTTGGATGTGGCCCTTGTGGCTAAGGGGATCAGAGGGTATGGAGAGAAGGCAGGTACGGGATACTGAGTTGGATGATCAGCCATGATCGTATTGAATGGCGGTGCAGGCTCGAAGGGCTGAATGGCCTACTCCTGCACCTAATTTCTATGTTTCTATGTTTCTATGTTTCTATGTTTCTATGTAATTATGGGGTGCTGTCTGTACGGACTTTGTACGTACCCCCTACGACCGTGGGTTTTCTCCGGGTGCTCCGGTTTCCTCCCACACTCCAAAGACGTTCAGGTTTGTAGGTTAATCGGCTTCGGTGAATTTGTAAATTGTTCCTAGTGTGCAGGTGTACAGGATTATCGCTGGTCGGGGTGGACTCGGTGGGCAAACGGGTCTGTTTCCGAGCTGTATCTCTAAAGTCGACACTGCCCAGTGCGGTAAACACTGCCCAGTGTGGTAAACACTGCCCAGTGTAGTAAACACTGCCCAGTCCATCATCAGCTCTGACCTCCCTTCCATCGAGGGGATCTATTGCAGTCGCTGCCTCTAAAGAGGCTGGCAGCATCATCAAGGACCCACACCATCCTGGCCACTCACTCATCTCCCTGCTACCTTCAGGTAGAAGGTACAGGAGCCTGAAGATGACCAGGTTCAGGAATAGCTACTTTCCCACAGCCATCAGGCTATTAAACTTGGCTCGGACAAAACTCTGAACATTAATAGCCCATTATCTGTTATTTGCACTTTATCAGTTTATTTATTCATGTGTGTATATATTTATATAATGGTATATGGACACACTGATCTGTTTTGTAGTCAATGCCTACTATGTTCTGTTGTGCTGAAGCAAAGCAAGAATTTCATTGTCCTATCAGGGACACGTGACAATAAACTCACTTGAATCTTGAAGTCTAAAGTTCACCACATGCACTGGTTCTCCCTTATCTATTCTAGGTCTAGGTTTAGGTTTAGGTTCATTATTCTCAAGGCACAATGAAAAGCTTTGTATCCAAACAGATTCAAAATGCCATAAAATCAAGTTAAACTCCAGCACAATAGATACTTGAAGGAGAAGATACAGAGTGCTGGTTACATCCTCACTAAAACTCCACCAGATTTGTTAAGCATGACTTCCATTTCGTAAACCCATGCTGTTTTTATTTAATTCCTATGGTTACCATGTAAGAGTGCCTCATAATCTGAGTTTATAGCCAGTGTTTGGCACCGTATAATTATGAGATTAGACTGGGCTTGCTTTCTTTAGAAACAGAATTCATGCAATGATGTGTAACCCAGACAGGGTGAGGAGGAAGAATCGACTCAGCAGAGGAGTTAATAACAATGTGTCATAGACTTAAGGGAATAAGTAGGGATGACCAGCCATGATCACATTGAATGGCGGTGCTGGCTTGAAGGGCCAGATTAGAAACATAGAAAATAGGTGTAGGAGGAGGCCATTCGGCCCTTCGAGCCAGCACCGCCATTCATTGTGATCATGGCTGATTTTCCGCTATCAATAACCCATGCCTGCCTTCTCCCCATGTCCCTTGACTCCACTAGCCCCTAGAGCTCTATCTAACTCTCTCTTAAATCCATCCAGTGATTTGGCCTCCACTGCCCCCTGTGGCAGGATATTCCATAAATTCACAACTCTCTGGGTAAAAAAGTTTTTTCTCACCTCAGCCTTAAATGACCTCCCCTTTATTCTAAGATATGGCCCCTGATTCTGGACTTTCCCAACATTGGGAACATTTTTCCTTCATCTAGCTTGTCCAGTCCTTTTATAATTTTATATGTTTCTATAAGATCCCTCCTCATCCTTCTAAACTCCAGTGAATACAAGCCTAGTCTTTTCATTCTTTCCTCATATGACAGTCCCGCCATCCCAGGGATCAATCTCGTGAACCTACGCTGCACTGCCTCAATCACAAGGATGTCCTTCCTCAAATTAGGAGACCAAAACTGTACACAATACTCCAGATGTGGTCTCACCAGAGCCCAATACAACTGCAGAAGAACCTCTTTACTCCTGTACTGAAATCCTCTTGTTATGAAGACCAATAATCCATTAGCTTTCTTCACTGCCTGCTGTACCTGCACGCCAACTTTCAGTGACTAATGTCATTGACTAATGACTAATGAATATTGTTTATTAAAGAGTTGAGGAAAACACAGTACTCAAAATGTGGTGGAGGTCTTGAACTCCAGGGCCCAAAAGAGACAGAAACTCCCATTATATTAAAAATAAAACCTAGAGATGTACTGGACAAGCTCTAACCTGCAATACAATGAATTCACAACTGGGAAGTTCATGTGATAGGAGCAGAATTAGGCATTTGACCCATCAAGTCTACTCTGTCAGTCAATCATGGCTGATCTATCTCTCCCTCTCAACCACATTTTCTGCTTTCTCCCCATAACCCTGACACCTGTACTAATCAGGAATCTGTCAATACTTCATCCTTCTAAACCCCAGCGAGTACAGGTCCAGTGCTTTCAAACGCTCATCATAAGCTAACTCAATCATTCCCAGAATCATTCTTGTAAACCTCCTCTGGACGCTCTCAAATCCTTCCTCAGATATGGGGCTCAAAACTGCTCACTGCTTCAAATGTGGTCTGACCAGTGCCTTCTAGAGCCTCAGCATTACATCCATATTTTTGAATTGTAGCTCTCTCAAAATAAATGCTACCGTTGCATAGTGATAACCACAAGGTCCCTTGGCAGTTCACGTTGTATAAAATACATTTTGTGAGCTCATTTCCTTTGTACATGTATATTGAATGGAACCAGCGTAAAGAACATTGTAATTATGCCTTCATTATTCGCAGTCAAAACATTGGCAGTGTTAAGCATTATGGTGAAAAAATTACAAAGTAAAACTGATAAAGAAAATAAATTGCGGTAAACAAATGGAGTGGTTTAGAATCACTTTTCTGACACCATGTAATTGCCTGACTCGTACACAGGTGAAGGTGTAAGTATCTTTAGTAGACTTCTCAGTGTCAGATATGCAGTACATTATACGTTCAGTCTGCTGCATCTACTGAATGTAATAAACGAGTTCTTAACATTATAAAGCATGCACTAGGCAGGGTTATTAGTAGTAAGCATTCTGATTGACTAACATGCAATAGCCAATCTACATCTCTTCTCGTAGAAAATGAAAAGAAACTACGGCGCTTTAAACAATATGCGGAGGGGATATAGTAAAGTTAAACAAAATCATCGTATCTAGTGGATGGCCTACTAACCTGCCCGGCCCTTGTGCAGTAGGAAGCCGCCTCACCCCCCTTTTCTTCTGAAAAGATGGGGACTGGGATTGGTGATATCGCTGGTGACCCGATGGGCTTGTAGGGAGAGGCCGCCACAGGTGAGCCGGGGGTGGACCGACGCGGGGAGCCCGGGGCACCGGTTACAATAGGAGATGCAGGGGCAGACCGATGCGGGGAGTGTGTGGTCTTGGTCGCAACAGGTGATGGAACGGCTGCAACAGGCGTCGGTGTGTAAACACGAACGGTCGGGCATCAGGACCCGCAGGCGCCGGACGCAGTTCCTTCACTGGAAGGAGATGTTGACGGTTGTGTCTGTAGAGGACACCATCCACTTCGAGCAGGTAGGAGCGCGGTTCCTTAGAGGGGCCATGAATGTGCCCTAGTCTGGTATGTCCCTTGTCAGTTTGGAGGCGTACCATTTGTCCTTGTACAAGTGGTTTAAGCGGCTTGCTGGCCTTGTCATAAAACCGCTTTTGTGTGTCGCATTTAAATTGCACTCGCTTTTGTTGCAGCTGTTGCTGGGAGACGGGCTGTGGTGGATGCGTCTGGTGAGACATTAGCCGCTGGGCGGGGGAGCCGAGAACGCTGTCCCTTGAAATGTTCCGTAGGTTGAGTAGGTCCAGGTGGACGTCGGATTTTGCTAGGTAGGAGCGCTCCATGAGTTGTTTAACGCTCCGAACGGCACGCTCGGCAAGTCCGTTGGACTGCGGGTATTCTGGGCTGCTGGTAACGTGTTGAAAGTTCCACCGTTTGGCAAAGTTCTTCAATGCCTGACTGGTGAATTGCCTTCCATTGTCAGTTTGAAGGCGGACAGGTGACCCATGCACGGACAGGTGGATTTGTAGTTTCAGGATCACTGTCTCGGAGGAGATCGTTGGGAGCAGGTCAATTTCAAACCAGCCCGAGTAGGAGTCCGCCAAAACAAGGTAGTGTTTTCCATGCCAATCATAGATGTCGGCAGCCAGTGAAGACCACAGAAGGGAGGGAGCCGGCTGAGGCAGGAGGGGCTGCTTCTGCTGGTGTGGTGTCAGGCTGCTGCAGATAGTGCACGATTCAGTCTTTTCACGTATGAACCTTGTCATTCCGGGCCAGTAGATCGTTTTGGGCCCGTTTTAGAGTGGCCTCCATGCCGGGGTGGCCTCTGTGGTGGCCTCATAGTACTCACCCCGTAGAATGGGAGGGATGACTGCCTTGTGGCCATTGACGATTATCCTGTCCTGTAGCACTAGTTCGTCACGAACCAGGAAGTAGGGTCGTATTTCGAGCGGGGTGTTTGACTGTTTGTGGGGCCATCCGTTCCTCATGACGGTGGTAAGCAGTTGCGAAGTCTTGTCCGCAGCTGCGTGCTCAGCAAGGCGGCATAGACGACCACTGGGCACGAACGAGACCTTCAGGAGTGAGAATTTGTCTTGTTCGCTGGAGTGGCGTTCGCTGGTAGTGCGCGGGGTTCTGGAAAGCGTGTCTGCTATGTGCACGTCATTACCTTTCTTGTATACGATGTGGAAGTCAAAATGCTGCAGCTGCATCATCATGCGTTGCAGACGAGCCGGGGCAGCGTGGATGGGCTGGTTCAGAATCGTGACCCGTGGCTGATGGTCAGTCTCAACAGTGATAGTTTTGCAAAAAAATTTCGAATCCTTGAATTTCGAACAGGCAAAAACCACGGTGAGCAGCTCCTTTTCAATTTGTGCATAGCATTGCTCAGTGTCTGTTAGGGTTCGTGATACATAGGAGACAGGCATCACATCGCCGTCGGTGGTTGACTGCAGGCACACTGCGCCTAGCCCGTACTGGGGTGTATCGCAGGTGATGGTGATCGGCAGCTTGAGGTTGAAGTACGCCAGTGTTGGCTAACTGGAGCTTGAGCGTCTCGAAGACTCGTTGGTGCTGTGGGTACCAGGACCATGCTGTGTCTTTGTGAGTCAGTGCGCAGGGGGGCAGACAGATCACTGAGGTTGGGAATAAATTTGCCCAAATAGTTCACCATACTGAGTTATCGTTGCAAGCTGGTGACGCCGGTATGAACTGGCAGTTCGTTGATGGCTGCAGTCTTTAGCGGATCAGGTTTTAAACCATTACTGATGAACACATGGCTGACGTAGATGGCCTCCGGAACCCAGAATCTGCACTTGAGTGGGTTGAGTTTGAGGTTAATGTCTCTGGCATGGTTTAGTATTTTCTTCAGGTTCGCGTCATGCTCGGCTAAATCACGGCTGTAGACTAGGATATCATCAACAATTATGGCACATGGGTATTCTGCAAACAGCTGTTCCATCGCGCGTTGGAAAACGTCCCTAGCTGAGTTGATGCCGAATGGCATTCTTAAAAATCTGTAACGGCCAAATGGTGTTTCAAAAGTCGTCAGAGCAGATGATGCGTGGTCCAGTGGTATTTGCCAGAAAGAGCTTTTAGCATCAAGGACTGAGAATACCGCTGTGTTTCCAATCTGTGCAGCCACGTCCTCTGTGGTTCTCATCGGGTAGTGCGGGCGTTTGATTGCTGTGTTTAGGTCTCTGGGGTTGATGCAGACCCGTATCTCATCTTTGTTTTTTTAGGTGGCTACGACCATAGTGGAGACCCAGTCAGAGGGTTCGCTGACCTCGGCAATATCTCCGATGGAGACCATGCGTTTGAGTTCAGTGTGTATTCTCTCCCGCATGGCATGGGAAACTCGGTGTAGTGCACGGACCACTGATGTAACTGTTGGATCCACGGCGATCCTGTACGTCGTGGGCAGCTCGCCAAGTTTGTCGTCGAACAGGCCTTTGTACTGGGACAGCAGCTGCTGTGTTGGCTCTTCTGTTAAACAGAGTTTGTGGACAGCATGCCCAAAATATACCAGGCCCAGGTCATGGCATGCACTGATGCCAAGCAGGGTTTCAGAGTTGGGTTGAATGATATAAACATCAGGTTTCTTGTTTGGTCATCTACAGTGCACTTTAAATCAGCTTTCCCTAGTAGGTGTAGGACGTCACCTCCGTAAGCATGTAGCATGGAGGAGTCCTTTTTCATTCACTCTGCGCTCCTGATCTTGTTGAACTCCCTTAACGACATAACGTTGACCTTTGCACCCGTGTCGACCTTAGCGGTCAGGGTCTTGTTGTTTATCACCATGGTCACTGCTGGGTCAAGCAGTTTGCCGGAGGAGCGTAGGAGAGAAAGCACTGCTGAGTTGTTGTCGGTGTTATCGGAATCATTCTCGTGGGAAACATCGTCGTGCTCTTGGGAATCAGAGTCAGACAGTTCTTTGTTGTAACAGGTGCAGATTTGTCCTTGAGGTAGCATTCCCACGAGACCGACAACACATCGCAAAATGATTAAGCTTCTTGCAGTGGTGACGAATATTTCCATGGGCTCTGCAGAACTGGTGCCCTCTAGAGTGGAAATTGTTGCAGTTGGGGCATCGCATGGCAGGCACATTAGAACTTTTTCGAGGCACAATTGCATCGTTGCGGGGAGAGTAGTTAGCAGGATTAACGTTGTGTTGCTGATGTGGGCTGGGAGGAGCAGAGTCTGCGAGTGGGGCAATGACCTCTGCCATATGATATGAATGAATAGCTTGATCTAAGGTCAGTTCTGGGTTTCGAAGGAGCTCAGCCCTTAGCTTGCGATCGATCATTCCCCCCACAATCCTATCGCGTACCAGCTCATTAGTCAACTCACCAAAGCGGCTTCGTGCAGCCATATGTCGTAAGTCACTGATGAAGCGTTCGACAGGTTCATCGACCTGTTGCTGACAGGCGAAAAACTTTGTTCTTTCAAGGATGCGATTCGAGGGCAGGTCACATAACTCTCTAAATTTTCTGAGTAGAACAGTTGGATTGTCGATAGTCTCTGCAGGCACTAGGACCTGGCCATTAGCATCGTTGATTGCTGGGGCAAATACGAAGTTGTCTGCACGAATCATTGCCTCTGGACACGCTAGATTGAGCAGTAGCGATGCCTTCTGATCATCGGGGTAATCTTGGTGAACGATGCGAATATAGTGAGCATAGTCACGTTCAAACATGCGCCATCGCTCAGCTATGTTGGAGTCAAAAACAAGGGGACTAGGCTTGCGACAGGAGTTGGCCATAACGGTGAAAAAATTACAAAGTAAAACCGATAAAGAAAATACATCGCGGTAAACAAACGGAGTAGGTTAGAACCACTTTACTGACACCGTGTAATACCTGACTCGTACACAGGTGAAGGTGCAAGCATCTTTAATAGACTTCTCAGTGTCAGATATGCAGTACATTATACGTTCAGTCTGCTGCATCTACTGAATGTAATAAACGAGTTCTTAATACTATGGCATGCACTAGGCGGGGTTATTACTAGTCAGCATTCTGATTGGCTAACATGCAGTAGCCAATCTACATATGATATTAGGGCGGCACAGTGGTGTAGTGATAGAGTTGCTGATTTACAGCGCCAGAGACACGGGCTCGATCCTGACTACGGCTGCTGTCTGTACAAAGTTTGTACATTCTCCCCGTGACCTGTGTGGGTTTTCTCCCGGTGCTCGGGTTTCCTCCCACACCCCAAAGATATACAGTTTGTAGGTTAATTGGCTTAGGTAAAAGTGCTGTATTGCTAAACTAAATATATATGGATGGGTGACGTTTTGGGTTGGAACGTGAGTTGCTCTAGCATTGTGATTATTTTCGGTATATACCAGCTTATGCTGTTCCTTTCTACAAATATACAGTTTTGTAAGAAATATATCCTTCACAAGTATTGTAAGGTTTTGGTGAGTTTCACTAGCGTAACTAACAAAGCATCCTTTCAAGACCAGAGACTGGAGTAGGATTCTCATAGTTTTAGTTTTAAATAGGACTGATTTATTTCTGTTGGTGAAAAATTGATATCTCTACTGTCACGTCCTGAAGGGTGAGTTGGACATTACTCCATGATCAACCAGCAGCACAACTGTCTATCCATCTGCCCCACCAATATTCTTCATTATTTGTTGCTCCTAGCTTCAATTTCGAGTTTCACTGTACCTTAATTGGTACGTGACAATAATTTGACCCCTTGACCCTTGAAACTTCAGTTTTGCCCATTTAATGCCTATTTCTCAAAGCTAAGAACAATACAGATTTACTGGCATCTGCGAACTGACACTAAATCATAATCTGTAGAGCCCAACTTCAATCTGAAGTGCTAATATGAATCCCTTATCATCAACATCCTATCTCCTGTAAGCCTACATTAAAGTGGTTTCATAAACATATGTTGTATTGTTTTTTGAACACTATATTTTAGCAAGCCTCTCATTTGTTCTATAATTGTAACTGGGTCATCCTACTGCAACCAGAGAGCAGTTCTGAACTATCTACCTCATCGGGGACTCTCGGACTATCTTTGATCGGACTTTGCTGGCTTTATCTTGCACTAAACGTTATTCCCTTATCATGTATCTGTACACTGTAAATGGCTCGATTGTAATCGTGTATTGTCTTTCCGCTGACTGGTTAGCACGCAACAAAAGCTTTTCACTGCACCTCGATACACGTGACAATAAACTAAACTGAACTGAACTAATTGCACGGTGCAATCTACATCCTTTGTGAACTCCCAGATTTTTCCTTTTTTCGTTTTCTTCTCTTTTTTGCAAAATTGCAGACATTCCAATCCGAATGAATAGCAACTGATATAGGGCTTATTAGGTCTGTTGAGGCCGTGGGAGAGCCTTGGGCCAAAATATCATTGCATACTCCCTGATATGCCCCTTATTTTAAGAACATTGTGTACGATTCCTGAGAGGCTTACTACATTTTTATGATAGATAGGCTTTGGCTATCTTTTCTTCTGTGGACAATAGACAATAGGTGCAGGAATAGACTATTCCGACCTTCGAGCCAGCACCGCCATTCAATGTGATGATGTATTTGCATGCTGTACAATATAGCAAACTATAATCTTCTTGGACAGATCAAATTGTAAAATAGTGAGGCTATTAATGTGTTCTATAAATAATTGAAAAATTCTAGCAAAGTAATGCAATCAAGAAATCAATATCAGAAATAAAATGATTGTGCTGTGTAAGCCAGACAATATTTTACTATATGCAACTCAGTCCGCCAAGGCCTTAAGATCATAAGTTCATGTGATAGGAGTAGAATTAGGCCACTCGGCCCATCAAGTCTATGCCGTTCAATTATCTGTCCCTCCTAACCCCATTCTCCTGCCTTCTCCCCATAACTTCTGACACCTATACTAATCAAGGTTCTATCTATCTCTGCCTTAAAAATATCCACTGACGGCCTCCACAGCCTTCTGAGATGAAGAATTCCACAGATTCATCACCCTCTGAGTAAAGAAATTCCTCCTCATTCCCCTAGACAGCCTGCTGGATCTCCTGGTTGCTAACCATCTTCACTTCCCATTCTCTCACTGATCTTTCTGTCCTGGGCCACCTCCATCATTGCCAGAGCGGGGCCACATGCAAACTGGAGGAACAGCACCTCGTATGTTGGGTAGCTTACAACACAACAGTACAAACATTGCATTCTCCAATTTTAGGTAGCTAACCTACAAACACCGCTTCATCCCCCCTCCCCCCCTCCCCCATTTCACGCCCCCCCCCCCCTTCCTGTTTCTGGCTTCATATTTCACACCTCTCTGCTCTTAACTCCTTATCTCACACATGTTGTTGTTTCATCTTTGGCCTTCGTCCAACCATCTGCTAATCTAAAGCTCCCCTCACCAGTCTCCGCCGATCATTTGCCATGCTTTATCCCGTCCACACCTCTCTCAGCTTTCTCCTTACCTATGACCATCAGTCGGTAGAAAGGTCCCGATCCAAATCGTCGCGAACCATGTTCTCCAGAGATGCTCCTGGATTACCACAGACTTTGTCTTTTTTTAAATGTATAATATGCTTCCTTTTCCTAAGAATGTTGCTAGCACACCACTCATTTACTTCATGTAAACGTATAAATATAAAAGTAGCCAGACTCAAAATGCCGGAGTAACTCAGCGGGACGGGCAGCATCTCTGGAGAGAAGGGACGGGTGACGTTTCAGGTTGAGACGATTCTTCAGGAACAGGCCATTTGGCCCTTTATGCCTGCTCTGCCATTCGGGACAATCATGGCTGATCTTCCAGCTCAATACCACGGTCCTGCTCTCTCTCCACACCCCAGTGACCTTTGTGCCTGAAGGGCAGCACAGAGGCACAGCAGTGGTGTTGCTGCCTCACAGCCCCAGAGACCCGTGTTCAATCCTGGCCTCGGGTGCAGTCCGTGCAGAGTTTGTATGTTCTCACTGTGACCGTATGGTTTTCTTTGGGTGCTCCACTTTCCTCTCACATGGAGTTGAGTTGAGTAGAATTCGAAAGACGTGCAGGTGTGTAGGTTAATCGGCTTCTGTACAATTGCCCCTAGACAGTACGAAGCGAAAATGGGATAACATAGAACTAGTGTAAATGGTGTATCACTGTACCTTAATTGGTGCACGTGACAATAAAAGCCATTTGAAACCTTTGTATTGGTGATCGATGGTTGGTGTTGACTCGATGGGCTGAAGAGCCTGTTTCCATGCTGTATCTATAAACTCTTAGTCTTCATAAATATACTAAATAAACATTCACTACCGTCTGATTGCCGACAATTCTCCTCCCCAGTCATCTATCACCTCGAGCAGCTTATAGCCCAGTGGTATGAATATTTATTTCTCTAACTTAAAGTAACCCCGGCATTCCTCTCTCTCTCTCTCTATCCCTCTGCCACCCAAGTCACACCAGTTTCCCATTTTCACCCAACAAACAGCTTACAGTGGCCTGTTTCCTTTGTCATCGTTACTTTTTTGCATATCTTTCATTCATTGTTCGTTATTTCTCTACACCATCGTCTATATCTCTCATTCCCCTTTCCCCTGACTAGTCCGAAGAAAGGTCTCGACCCGAAAGGTCACCCGTTCCTTCTCTCCAGAGATGCTGCCAGACTCGCTGAGTTACTCCAGCTTTTTGTATCTATCATCTCTTATTCTTCTAAAGTAAGTAAGTTTATTGGCCAAGTATTCACATACAAGGAATTTGCCTTGGTGCTCCGCCCACAAGGAACAACATGACATACAGCGACAGTTACGAATGACTCAGAAAACACTAAACATTAATAATAATAAAACATTCATGATAAAACACCATTGATCAAGCATGTAAACCAACAAAATACCAGATCAAAGGGAGGCTACAGATTTTTGGCTGTTGAGTAGAGCAACTACTCGTGGATGAAAACTGTTTTAATGCCTGGCTGCGGCAGCTTTGACAGTCCGGTGTCGCCTTCCAGGGAGAAGTGATTCAAAGAGTTTGTGGCCAGGGTGAGAGGGGTCAGAGATGATCTTGCCCGCTCGCTTCCTGGCCCTTACAGTGTACAGTTCATGGCCCTTGCAGTGTACAGTACAGTCTAAACTATAATGGACGCAGGCCACATCAATCGAATCTCTCATCAGACTACAGCCCTGATATCACAGATGCCATCCAGGCTGAGAAATATATTCTGCACTCTATATCTTTCCTTTCCCTCTACCTTTTGTACTTGAGTTTGACTAGAACGAGGGTAGGTGTAGTATGAGCTGATTCAATTGGATAGTATGCAAAGCAAAGCGTTTCACTGCACCTCTCTGCAAGTTACATTAATAAATCTAAACCTTTGCTACCATTCCCCTGTGGCTTCGTATGAAGTCAGCAAATCATAAGTAGTTAAATCACAGTGTTCTGTCATTGAATTAGTGCTCGAATAATCACTTGAAAGATATTTGTGGATGTGTAGAAAGGAACTGCAGATGCTGGTTTAAACCGAAGATAGACACAAAATGCTGGAGTAACTCAGTGGGACAGGCAGCATCTCTGGAGAGAAGGAATGGGTGACTTTTCTGGTCGAGACCCTTCTTTTTGTGGTATATTTTATTTCCTTTTGTTGAAGTATTGTGAAACGGGCAGAAGTTTAATGAATAATGAGAATTGCAAAAATGACAAATCCAATAGCCACTATCAGACCTCACTTCCACCAGTGTGGTGATCTATTATACGCCACACACTAGTTCCCTCCCCTATGTTTACGATGGTGAATGTACTTCAGAAGGGTCCCAACCTTTCCACGTGTTCCATGGGTTGCTTCCTGACCCGCTGAGTTACTCCAGCACTCTTGGGGTTTTTTTTTTTGGTGAACCAGCAACTGCAGTTCCTTGTGTCTCAGAAATAAGTCATCAATGGGTACAGAAGCTAGCAATCTGGAAGGTGAAATACAAAAAAAAATTATACTTTCAGATGTTTAAGAAGGAACTGCAGATGCTGGGAAAATGGAAGGTAGACAAAAATGCTGGAGAAGAAGGGTTTTGACCCGAAACGTTGCCAATTTCCTTTGCTCCATAGATGCTGCCTCACCTGTTGAGTTTCTCCAGCATTTTTGTCTACCTTATACTTTCAGATGTTGCCACAATTGGTTGGGAAATATTTAGTAAATAATATTTAAACAATGATACGGATAACTTAAAGTTTTTCTCTCCATTGCAGTATGGCCACAAGAGAAGATTTTCCTTGATGCTGCCAAGAAGGGTGATGTAAATACGTTGATGACATGCTTAAATCAAAATGTCCAGATTAACACTAAAACTGAGGTAAGTAATGGGTCTGGCCGGTAGGAGAATGCCTGTTGTTCCTTAACTTTAACATGACCTCTAGATTCTTAATAGAAATGATTTTCATTTATAAGAGAACTAATCTCCATTCAGTTTAGTTTATTGTCACGTGTCCCGAGGTACAGTGAAAAGCTTTTGTTGCGTGCTAACCAGTCAGCGGAAAGACAATACATGATTACAATCGAGCCATCCACGGCCTACAGATTCATGATAAGGGAATAACGTTTAGTGCAAGGTAAAGCCAGCAAAGTCCAATCAAAGATAGTCCGAGGGTCCTCGATGAGGTGGATAGTAGTTCAGCACTGCTCTCTGGTTGTGGTGAGATGGTTCGGTTGCCCAATAACAGCTGGGAAGAAACTGTCCCTGAATCTGGAGGTTGTGCATTTTCACACTTCTGACGGGAAAGGGGAGAAGAGGCAGTCACCTTAATTATGCTGCTGGCCTTGCCGAGGCAGCGTGAGGTATAAATGGAATCGGTAGAAGGGAGGTTGGTTTGTGTGATGGCCTGGACTGCGTCCACAATTCGCGGCAATTTCTTGCGGCCGTGGATGTAGTTGTTCCCAAACCAAGCTGCGATGCATCCTGATAAAATGCTTTCTATGGCACAGCTGTAGAAGTTGCACAAACTAGAACCTAGCACAAAGTGTGAATGAATTCACTATTTCCCTTCAATTCCATGGCAGGCCCAGTATTACTGGCATTATTACTGGCAACGTATAATCTGCAGTTTTAAATGTTATAAATTAATTATTCAATAGTTCATAGTGCTTTGTTTATCACACACTGTATGCAACTGCAGAATGAAATTCTTTTATTTTACATTAGTGAATAATTTCTTTCAAATTACAACTTGTTTGCAGTTGTGAAAATCTAATCAGGCCATGCTGATGCTGGAATCTGGAGCAAAAAATAAGCTGCTGGAGAAAGACAGGAGGTTTAGCAGCATCTGTTGAGGCAAAGGGATGGTTGACGTATCAGGTCAAGACCTTGCATAAGGACAGAGTACAGAAGGAGGTGGCGCAGCGGTAGAGTTGCTGCCTTACAGCGCCAGAGACACGGGTTCCATCCTGACTATGGGTGCTCGTCTGTACGGGGTTTGTACGTTCTCCCCGTGATCTGCGTGGGTTTTCTCCGAGATCTTTAAGGGCCTATCCCACTGACGTGACCTATCAGCGACTGTCTTCGACCTTCAAGCTCGAGGGCACTCGCCTGAAAGACCTCGAGCTGGATCGACCGTCAGCGATGAAACCGCGAGCCGGATCGACCGACCGCACGCATACACACGCACACACAAACACATCGCAAAGGCGGGGGCCAGGGAAAAGGGGGAAGCGCTGTCTGAAATTCACACCTGCGATGAACAGGAAGGTAAAAGACGGCTGCACAATGTATGGTAAGTCTTTTAGAGAGCATGGGTGTGGGGGGGGGGGGGGGGGGGGAGAGGAGGGGAGAGAAGGGGAGAGAGGGGGAGAGAGGGGGAGGGGAGAAGGGGGGGAGAAGGAGTGGCGGCACTTTTAAGAAGTCAGACAGCTTCTAATAAAGTTTAGCGGGCATTTTACATTACCAGTCGGTTTTCCTTGGTCCTGAAAACTCCAATGAGCCAATTAAAATGCCCGGTCAGCGAAGGAGATTGTCTACGGCTGCCCTCGACTGCCTGTAACTACATAGCAACCCCACTCCACTGCACTACGAGATCAAAAGAACCATGCCGACCAAATTTTACTCGCGGAAAACTTTTGAACATGCTGAAAAACTTTCCTCGACCGAACTGAGGCCGTAAGTATGCGGGAACTTCCATCGAGCAATAAGGAGAGTTCCAGTGACCTCAAAGGACCTCCTAGGACCACGTGTTGACCATTCTGCGAGTTTGAGTCGAGGGCAAACTCTTCTAAACGCGCAGATTAGGTCGCCGCAGTGGGACAGCCCCTTTAGGTTTCGTCCCACACTACAAAGAAGTACAGGTCTGCGGGTAAATTGGCTTGGTATAAATGTTTTAAAAAAATTGTCCCAAGTGTGTGTTAATGTGCGGGGATCCCTGGTCAGTGTCGGCTCGGTGGGCTGAATGGCCTTTTTCCGCATTGTATCTCTAAACTAAACTAAACTAAAGGATGAGAGCCGTATATAGAAGTGAGAGGTGGAACCAGATGAGGTGGGGGTGCCAAGTGACTGAGGGATGGAGAGTGTTGAGACATAGGCCATAAGCATAGGAACACAATTAGGCCATTCAATCCATTGAATCTACTCCGCTATTCAATCCTGGCTGATCTATTTTCCCCTCTCAACCCCATTTTCCTACCGTCTCCCCATAACCTTTGGTATCCATAATAATCAAGAATCTATCAATCTCTAAGTCCTCGATGACCAACTGTTACCCGTACACTAGCTCTGTCTGACAAACTATCTGTCTGAGCCATTTTACAGGGACCATTTACAGATGCCAGTGAACCTACAAACCTGTACGTGTTTGGGGCGTAACCGGAGGCGGGGGTCCAACATTCTGGCAGGCAGGTTTGCCACTGCTACACGGGTGGGTGGGGGTGGGGGGGTGGGGGTGACAAATTGGAAATACAAGGATGGAGTTAAAGGGAAAGAGAGTATAGGAAAAGTTAAGAAAGACACCAGAATTAATGGGACAGAAAGCTCACGAAGGGATAGGAGAGTATGGCCAAGTGAAATAGGAATTGATGTGAAAGGTGAGGTGAGTAATGGATTGAAAGTATTATATATGAATGTGTAAAGTATAAGAAGTAAAGTGGATGAGCTTGAGGCTCAGTTAGAGATTGGTAGATATGACATTGTGGGGATTACAGAGACATGGCTGCAGGAGGATCGGGCCTGGGAACTGAATATTCAGAGTTATACGTCCTATAGAAAGGACAGGCAGGTGGCCTGGCAATGTAGAGTCGCTGTGGATAGAATTGAGGAATTGTAAAGGTAAGAAGGCACTAATGGGAGTTATCTACAGGCCCCCAAACAGTAGCCTGGATATAGGGTGCAAATTGCAGCAGGAGTTAAAATTGGCATGTAACAAAGGTAATGCCACTGTGGTTATGGAGATTTCAACATGCAGGTAGACTGGAAAAATCAGGTTGGTTCTGGACCCCAAGAAAGGGAGTTTGTAGAGTGCCTCCGAGATGGATTCTTAGAGCAGGTTGTACTGGAGCCTACCAGAGAGAAGGCAATCCTGGATTAAGTGTTGTCTAATGAACCAGATTTAATGAGGGAACTCAAGGTAAAGGAACCACTAGGAGTTAGTGACCATTATATGATAAGTTTTAATCTGCAATTCGAGAGGGAGAAGGTTAAATCAGCACGCGACTAAAAGCTTTTCACTGGACCTCAGTAGACGTGACAATTAATCCGACTAAACGCTGAACCGAGCACTGATCCAGACTCTAACTTCATCTGCTTCCTCCACAATACTCCCTGCATTGAAACAAGCAGACTTCAGTCCATCAACATCACTCTATTCTTTCACCACTCCATGCCCGTCCTTCCTTTGCAACTTACTGGTTCTAACATCTACCTATCCCTCACTCTTTCCAATGACTGAGCTACTGTTCGATGCCGCCTGACCTGCTGAGTTCCTCCAGCACTTTGTTCCTCCAGCACATTGTTCTTTGCTCAAGATTCAGGTATCTGCAATTTCTTGTATCTCCTCGGTGTAGTGCCTCCTTTAGAAAGGAAGTGAGAAGGAACTTCTTTAGTCAGAGGGTAGTTAATCTGTGGATCTCATTGCCACAGAAAGCTGTGGAGGCCAAGTCAGTGGATATTTTTTAAGGCAGAGATAGACAGATTCTGGATTAGAACGGGTGTCAAGGGTTATGGGGGAAATGGGATTAGGAGGCAGAGATCAGACAATAGACAATAGGTGCAGGAGTAGGCCATTTGGCCCTTCGAGCCAGCACCGCCATTCAATGTGATCATGGCTGATCATCCCCAATCAGTACCCCGTTCCTGCCTTCTCCCCATATCCCCTGACTCCGCTATTGTTAAGAGCCCTATCTAGCTCTCTCTTGAAAGCATCCAGAGAACCTGCCTCCACCGGCCTCTGAGGCAGAGAATTCCACAGACTCACCACCTTCTGTGAGAAAAAGTGTTTCCTCGTCTCCGTTCTAAATGGCTTACTCCTTATTCTTAAACTGTGGCCCCTGGTTCTGGACTCCCCCAACATCGGGAACATGTTTCCTGCCTCTAGTGTGTCCAAGCCCTTAACAATCTTATACGTTTCAATGAGATCCCCTCTCGTCCTTCTAAACTCCAGGGTGTACAAGCTCAGCTGCTGCATTCTCTCAACATATGACAGTCCCGCCATCCCGGGAATTAACCTTGTAAACCTACACTGCACTCCCTCAATAGCAAGAATGTCCTTCCTCAAATTAGGGGACCAAAACTGCACACAATACTCCAGGTGTGGTCTCACTAGGGCTCTGTACAACTGCTGAAGGACCTCTTTTCTCCTATATTCGATTCCTCTTGTTATAAAGGCCAACATGCCATTCGCTTTCTTCACTGCCTGCTGTACCCGCATGCTAACTTTCATAGACTGATGAACAAGGACCCCCAGATCCCATTGTACTTCCCCTTTTCCCAACTTGACGCCATTTAGATAGTAATCAGCCATGATTGAAATAGACTCGATGGGCTGAATGGCTTAATTTTACTCCTATAACTTGTGAACATGTGAACCAGTGCCTTCTTCCTCTCCAGAATGGGATGGGGCTTAGCCAGGTAGTGTGTCTCGGTATCTGAAGCGAGAAAGACACAAAGGAATCGTTGTGGTGCCTTCTTCTTTCGTGTGGCGTGCACAGCCTAAAGTTGTCAGACAACTTGTTCTATTTGATCTTCCGTTTGTGCACATCGAGTTGATTGCATTAGTGGAAACAGGGCGGACCACGTGAAGGTTGCAATCTTCCACCCCGCGTTGTGTTTGTGTTGTGCATCTGCATAAGCATATAATGCAAAAAAAATGTTGGACGAGGGGGAAGTGCAAAGTGAGCAAGAAATGATGTTTCAGCATGTTATCATCCAGCTCCAGACCCATTCGCTCGTTCCATTGCAGTCTGACAATGATTGCAATAACATTCTCATCCAAATGACTCATCCTGTGGGCACTAGCTGGCTACTGGCACATTTTCTGCTGAAACCTGTGGTGATGTGCCAACTTCCCCTGCATGAGTTGTGGGGAGGAGTGTTAGATAGTGCGTCACTATACACGCATTTTATCAGCCTGCCAAGGTTGAATCGTTGATGGTACCAGATAAGCACAGGCGAGTACAACATAGAACATAGGACAGCACGGCACAGGAACGGGCCCTTCAGCCCACAATGCTTGCGTTAAGCACGGTGCCAAGTTTAACTGATCTCATCTGCCTGTACTTGATCCATTTCCCCTTATTCTCTGCACTTCCCTGTGCCTATCTAAAAGCCTCTGAAATGTTTCTATCACATCTGCCTCCACCACCACCCCTGGCAATGCGAGCCAGACTCCCACCACTCTCTGTGTAAAAAAGAACTTGCACCACCCATCTCCATTGAACATTTCCCCTCTCATCTTATAGCCACGCCTTCAAGTGTTGGGCATTTCCACCCTGGGAAAAAGGTTCTGACCTTTGGTTGACTTTAGTTAATTGTCATGGATTAAGTGAAAAGCTTTTTCATTGCATGCTATCCAGTCAGCGAACAGACTATACATGATTACAATCAAGCTGTCCACAGCATAAAGATATGGGATGAAGGGAATAATGTTTATTGCAAAATGAGTCCAGTAAAATCCGATTAAAGATAGTCCAAGAGTCTCCATTGAGGTAGATGGTAGCTCAGGCCCGCTCTCTCTAGTTGGTAATAGGATGGTTCAGTTGCCTGATAACAACCGGGAATAAACTGCCCCTGAATCTGGAGATGTGCGTTTGTACGCTTATGTAGCTTTTCCCTGAAGGGAGAGGGATTATAGGGAGTGACCAGGGCGCGACTCGTCCTTGATTATGCTGCTGTTCCTGCCAATGCAACGTGAGGTGTAGATGGAGTCAATGGAAAGGAGGTTGATTTGTGTGATGGTCTGGGCTGTGTCCACAATAAGCGAGTTCGGTATTTCTACTGCGCATGCCCAGGTCATAGGTCACTCGAGATAAACATTCTCGGCAGCTGAGCTACTGCGTTTCATCCGCAGTCAGGATCGAACCCGGGTCTCCAGCGCTGCAAGCATTGTTGAATTGCTACTGGAGTTAGCGACACTATTTCTCTCTTCTCCACTGGTCCTTGCAGAAATCTCAGCAGTGACAATCTAATGTGCACAAACTGCATGTGACAAAAACGTGCGTGAGAGGGCTTATTTCTCAGCATTAATATCGGTGTTTGGGCGGAGGTGATGACATGCCAGATGGTGGGGACTATTCACAGGAAGCGAAAGGCCTTAAGCCCCTGTCCCACATAGGAGACCTAAACAGCAACCTCTGGTGACCTTGCCCGTCACCCAAAAAAAAAGCAAGGTCGAGGTGACCTGCAACCTCCTACACCTCCCACGTATATGTTGAAAACCTTCCTCGACGATGAAGAAAACCAGCTTCGACGAGACCTGCGACTAAAAAATTAACGATTTTTAAAACGGCAACCTATTTTTAGTTGAGGCCAGTTTTAAACATGATGAAAAAATAGCAGCAACCTAGATGAAGCCTCGACCACGCGGAAACCACTTTCGACCATTAGGGAGAGTGACCAAAACCTCTGGTGACCTCATGGAAACCTTGGGTGGCGGGAAAGGTCACCAGAGGTTGCTGTTTAGGTCTCCTAAGTGGGACAACCAAGGGCCTGTTTCCATGCCGTGTCCCCAAACCAAATTAATGTAACAGGGTAAAGGTAAGTCAGCGGAGGATGCAGGTAGGGTGGACACGGGAACAGGTGGGGTTGAAGGGAGGAAGGAAAGTTGTCTGGGACCAAATTCTGGGACCAAAAAGAACCAGGGGGCTTAGGTGTGACGGTAAAGATTTAATGAGAACCTCAAGTTCAACTTTTTTTCACACAGTGGGTGGTGGGGAAGTTACTAAGGCAGGTATAATAACAACATGTTGGGTTATACAGGGTTATTATACAGGGGCAAACCACGCACCCCTCTCCTGCATAACCCGAGGAGGCAGATTTGTAAGCGGAGTCTCACTACCGTCCCCGTCCTCTCACGAGTGTCCCATCCCTGTCCGGGGACGGCCGGAGATGTTCGGGATGACCCTGGACTGATGGGACACCGGCCCGGAGCATTGGCGGCCCCAGGCTTACAGCCAGCACAGAAACGAAGTACTAACTCCAGCTCAACTCGGTTCCAACTCCGGAGGAACCCGTTCCCCGACGGGCCGGGGACCGTCAGCTGCACCTCTCGCCTTATCCAGTAGCTATTGGTTAACCCCGCAGGTGCCGGCAAAAGCCGAGCATCAGTCATCAACGGGGATACACACAAAATGCTGCTGTAACTCAGCGGGTCAGGCAACACCTCTGGAGAAGGGTCTCGATCAGAAACGTCACCTACTCCTTTTCTCCAAAGACGTTGCCTGTCCCGCTGAGATACTCCAACACGTTGTGTCTACTTTCCATGTAAACCTGCAGCTGCAGTTCCTTCCTACACGGTAATTAACGGGATATCGATTACCCTATCAAATATCGATTAAACACGAAAGAGAGCGAGAGAGAATGTCCTCCAACACTGGCTGATTCTGCGGAATTCCAGAGGGTGGGTTTGCTAAGTGAGATAGAAATAAGATCGAATTAATGTTCATAAAAGAGTAACGCCTGTCCGCTATTGAGTTGACAGAATTCTAGATTAGTTAATTGGTAGAATAGTTAACAATTTATACACAGTTTATACAGCCAGTATATACAGCAGTTTATATACAATTTATACAGCAGTTTTTCCTTTATCACGAATGACCTTTTTACAAATCCCATGATTCCTTACGTTTTTCGGAATACCGAACTCTCTTATTCTCTGCAATTTCTTGTCGTCTTGGATGGAGCTGTTCCCAAACCATGCTGTGATCAAATGCTTTCTACGGTGTATCTGTAGAGGTTGGTGAGAGTTGTTGTGGACATACTGAACTTCTTGAGCCTTCTAAGGAAGTAGAGGCATTGGCGTGCTCTCTTGGCCATTGTGTCGATATGGCTCGTCCAGGACAGGTTGATGGTGATATTTACTCCAATGAGCATTAAGCTTTCACCCATCTCTGCTTCGGCACTATCAATGTATACTGGGGTATGCGCACTGCTTCACTTCCTAAAGTTGTTCACTATCTCCTTTGTCTTGCTGACATTGAGAGAAAGGTTGTTGCCTTGACACCAAATTACCAGTTTTCTGACCCATTGTTACTCCAGCACTTTGTGTTTCTCTTTGGTGTAAACCAGCATCAGCAGTTCCTTGCTACACATATTGAATATGTAAATTAGGATGCCATGTTACAGTTGTGCAAGACATTAGTGAATCCGCCGCGGGAAGTCTAGGATTTTGGTGTGTGTGCTGTATCATCATTCCTTACAATGCTATGTACGACAGTGATCGCAACGTCTACTGAAGTGTGGATGGCTGTTGGCTCGCTAGGTCTTGGGCTTTGACTGGTCTTGTTTTTGGTCTTTGATGGGGGTCCACAGCCCCCTCCTTACCTGGCAAACCAGGTGGGGGAGACGGTTTAGTCGCCGACTCTCCGACCATGGAGCAGGTAGCACGGGATTACATGGTACCCGTGGCGGTGGGGGGGGGGAACTCCCCCCGACCCGACCTGTTTTTGGGCTGTATGATTCTATTAAAAGAAGGTATCTTGGACATTAAATAAAGTCAGACTCTTCTCCACAATTGAGGATGTTTCGGTAAAAATATTATAATAACAAGTTAAGTTTATTGCCTTTAACCCGGTGTTTGTTTCTGAGCAGATGGATCGCACAGCCCTGCATTTTGCTGTTGCTAACATGAATGAAAGTGCAGTTGCCTTTCTTCTGAATCACAATGCCAGGGTGGATATTAAAGATAAGGTTAGTGGACTTATTGCTGCCAAACAATTGTAATACGGTCCGTAGGAAATTTGATGTTAATAAAGGACGAAAAAAACAGTGAAAGCATTCCACGAAGTGATTTTGACTCGAGGATTCGTAAACTAGTGATATCATTTAAGCATTCTATGACTTATTTGTACTAATAGGTTTCCTATCCATTTTCGCCAGAGATGTTCTCTGACCTGCTGAGTTACTCCAGCACTTTGTGTCAACCTTCAGATATACCAGCACCTACAGTTTCTTTCTACGTACAAGACGTGGAGACAGAGTGGCAAGATTAGCAAGTTTGTTGATGATACGAAAGTTAGTGGATTTGCAGACAGTGAAGATGGTTGTGAACGATTGCAGCAGGATCTGGATCGATTTGCCAGGTGGGTGGAGGAATGGTTGATGGAATTTAATACAGAGAAGTGTGAGGTGTTGCATTTTGGGAAGTCGAATAAGGGCAGGACCTACACAGTAAATGGTAGGCCTCTGGGTAGTGTTGTGGAGCAGATGTATCTAGGAGTACAGGTGCATGGTTCCATGAAGGTCGATTCGCAGATAGATAAGGTGGTCAAAAAGGCTTTTGGCACATAGAAACATAGAAAATAGGTGCAGGAGGAGGCCATTCGGCCCATCGAGCCAGCACCGCCACTCATTGTGATCATGGCTGATCGTCCCCAATCAAGGCACTTTGGCCTCCAGTCAGAGTATTGAGTATAGAGGTTGGGAGGTCATGTTGCAGTTGTATAAGACATTGGTGAGACCACATTTAGAATATTGTGTTCAGTTGTGGGCACCATGTTATAGGAAAGATATTGTCAAGCTTGAAAGGGTTCATGAAATATTTATGGGGATGTTGCCAGGACTAGAGGGTGTGAGCTATAGGGAGAGGCTGAGTAGGCTGGGTCTCTATTCCATGGAGCGTAGGAGGATGAGGGGAGATCTTATACAGGTGTACAAAATCATGAGAGGAATAGATCGGGTAGATGCACAGAGTCTTTTACCCAGAGTAGTGGAATCGAGGACCAGAGGACATAGGTTCAAGGTGAAGGAGAAAAGATTTAATAGGAATCAGAGGGGTAACTTTTTCTCACAGAGGGTGGTGGATGTATGGAACAAAGGAGGTAGTTGAGGCTGGGACTATCCCATCGTTTAAGAAGCAGTTGGACAGGTGGATGGATAGGACACAGTTGGAGGGTTATGGACCAAGTGCAGGCTTGTGGGACTAGGGTTGCTGGGACATTGTTGGTTGGTGTTGGGCTGAAGGGCCTGTTTCCACACTGTGTAACTCTATGACTCTAAGAACAGAGAGATCTTGAGGGGAATAGATTCATTTGTTGAACGTGACGGCACAGACTGAGAAAGTGGTTGGGAAAGCATTTATGTCCTGGGCTTTATAAAAAGGGACATTAAATATAAGAGCAAACAAGCCTTGTAAAACACAACTGGAGTATTGTTTCCAGCTCTGGACCCACTCAGGAGGGGATTTGTGTTTAAAATCATGAAAGCTATGACAGAGTAGAGAGAGAAACTGTTCCCAGTGGAGGAGGGATTGGGAACCAATGGACATTGAATGAAGATGAATGGCAAAAGAATCAGAAGTAACAAGAGATAAAACATTTTCACGTACTGAGCAGTTAGGAAGTGGAAAGAACGGACAAGGGCAATAGCAGAGACTGGTTCAGCTGTACCGTTCAAAGGCAAGAGAGAGGGGGTGAGTGGAACTAGCTGGATTGATCATAGGATCGATCATGAGACAGAATTAAGCCATTCGACCTGAGTCTGCTCCACCTTCTTTTAGTCTGCCTGAACCTACCTGATCTCCCGGTTGCTCAACACATTAATAGTAAGATTAAACGAGAACTTACCAGTTTGAAGTTTGATCTTTATTTTATGAGGAGGTACGATGAGGGATTACGTGAAGACCCCGCCAGCACGCATGCGCGACATTCTTCAAAGCAGCGGTGTGAAATCACAGATAACAGAAGTTGACTGAATGTATAGTGAGATAAGAGAACTAAAATACCAGTTGACCTTTATATAGAGGGTTAGGAGCGGAGGGCACGTAATCCCTCATCGTAACTCCTCATAAAATAAAGATCAAACTTCAAACTGGTAAGTTCTCATTTAATCTTACTATTTTACTTCGGAGTCACGTGAGTGACTACGTGAAGATTTCAAAGCTCTGTGATTTCATGCTGTGGAGACGAGTCCATGCATCACACACAGCATCAGAGAAGAGCTAATTTTAATAATGCATTCAGACATGACATAGGTATAGACATGTTGATGCTATTAATGGACAAATAGTGATAATAGTAACCTCCTTCAACCGGGAGGAACTATAACACAGACCTAAAATAGAGTTGGCAAATACCCCTGGTCTGGCAAAGGGTATTTCTAAAATGTTTGGAAATCGTTCGTTAGACCGTCCTGCAGCCGCCAGGTTGTGGTCCCGTGAACGTCCATCCCCTGCTGCTGATACAGTTGCAGCCTGGGTGGAGTGAGACTTGAATGTCAGTGTTCACTCCTGTATCCCAGAACCCATATTAACCACCGGGCGATGGTCTGTGGTGATATTTCTTATGAGGCTTCATGTGACTAACAATCATTGCTGGTTCAGAGTCCCTAAGGCTCTAGTGACCTTAACATACTGGTGTAGATGTGGCCACACACAACCGAAGGTCCATGGGATATGCCAGCAATTCTAGTTTGAGACCTAATGTCCCTGGCGTATTCTGCTGATTAAGTCATAACATAAATGTAATTTCCCTGCAGAATAATCATCTTGTCCAGTCACAGCTATGCAAAACTGGGCCCGTTGTGCTGACTCAGCGCCATGAGCATAATCCACTTGGTTAGTGAGCCAAGGACAGGGATGTTCCAATGTTAACATCCCAATCTCTGCGTACCTGGCCTGGGGGGTGTTGAGTTGAAGATACCCTTCATAATCTAGATATCAGCAGGTGACCCGACAGAGTGGATTCTGCTCCTCGCAGCCAATATGCTGAGAAGGCACGAGCGGCACAGTAAATGGCTCTCTTTTAATGATTGTCAGACCCCATATGGAACTGAACTTCAAGACATCAGTCATCCGTGTCAACTTATATGTTAACAAAATACTTCCCATCTCTATGAGGGAAGTACTGTTTGTTTGGTTCTATCCATGCAATTGCAGTGAGCATGTCCATAGTTTGGTTTAACAATTCTTAGCCGCAGGAAACAGCCTTCCCAGTCTGCAAGTCAATGAATTGATTTATGTTATGCAGAGGATGGTTTCCCGGTCACGGCTAACCAGCAATTTTGTGCCTGGAAATAACCATATAAGGTTCTATCATCATTCCCAACATCAGCGGGAATCATGGCTGTATAGGCCAGTCAGGCACTACGAAAAATGCCTGAAGCGGGAAATTGCTGAATTTGCAAGACCCGTCTGGTAAGGTCAAATGGAGGGACACAAAGAGCATTCTTCCGCAGTGCAGCGAGAATGCATCCATCGCCACTGATACGCCACGGATATTGCAACTGGCGATTGAGCCTGGATGCAACATTTTGATCTTTAGGTGTTCCATCGAGCCCACAATGTCCTTAAATACTTGCGATTCCACATCCATTCTGTGTAGTCATTACGTTTCCCTGATAATACTCCAACGCCAAATGGAGTTAGGTAAACTATTACCGGATACTTTGTCTTGATCGCACCCTTGATGATTAGCATATAACAGCTCCAGAGGGTAGCAAGTTAGACTTGAGCATGCAGATTATGCATATTCGCACAAACCTTTAATCCACAGAATGCACCTAATGTGAATAGGTAGTTGATACCTTATAACTGAATAATTGGTAACTCATGCAAACCCCATCCGCCTCCTTAACTAAAGATGGTATTTAGTAATTATCCATCTTTAAGCATTAGCATCAGTTAGTAATTAACTGACGAGTACTGATGAAGGTTAGTGGGGCAATGCTAAATACTGTTTGTCCACCATGGTGACTTTGATAGTTTCAGCTGGGAATAGCATAGGTCTGGTAGTAATGACCTACATGGTACCTGTGAGCTTGCTCCTTTGCACGCCGTATAGCTCTGATGGGGCAAAAGGTGCAAATAGCACAGCTGAAACCAATATCTTGCCAATCCCAGACAATTTAATAGAGTTAAAGGTAATCCTAATACTCAATCATTTCAGTTGGTATCAACTTAAATTTAACTGGACGGATGAGAATCCAATTTCTGCAGAATAGTTTGTGGCTGATACCGCTGATTTGGCAAAATACAGCGTTTTAGAACATCATCCAGATAGACCATGATATTAGCTTTTAGTTCTGAGCAGCCGAGCACTGGTTTTAGTAATTTGGTAGATAGCCTGGGGCTGAAGTTTGCCCATTTTGCAATGCCAGTGACTGTAACATTGTTCCATCCAGCTAAATTTCAAATATAAGTTTGGTGAGCCCAGTGGAACTGTTCACCTGTTGTTAGACAGTAATTGTTTTCTATTCAGAAAGGTCTATACTGCATATGTGAGTTGAACCGGTATCTTTCATTGTGACAATGAGCGGCCCGCAACTGCGGCCTGTCTTGAAAGGCAACTCTGTCTTGCAAAAACAAGTGTAAATTTACCAACTTGTAAATGGTCCACATACCTCATATTTCGGAATGAACCAGACCCACCTATCTTCATGGTTATTGGTGGTCTTGTGGTAAGCCCAAAGGCCCCTGGTGCGGGTTCTAATTCCGTCCCAGATTTGGAGAGTAGGATTGCTGGGGTGTGTGGACCCAATTCCCTGAGGACTGGTTTGGGCCTTGGCCTGAAAGGCCTGCGCCCATTTTTGAAGCTGCCACCAGCTTCAGTGAAACGCTTGCTGTCGATAGCGGCGTGGGGTGTGTTGCCGTGGTACCTTGAGAAGCCGGACAGCTTTAATTCTTCATCCGGGTCGTACCTGTTTGGGCAGGTTCCTGAAGAGAGGATTCGGCGGCTGGACATTGCTGGCCTCACTTGAACCTGCAGATTTGGAATTTATACATGGAGCATATCAGGAGGGAGCATTAGTGGGACGAGCGCTCTCTGACGCTATGCATGCTCCACATGGGTAAATGGCCGAGGACGTACCCATGTCGGAGGGGACCCTCCTGGCCTGCCCAGGCCTTTCAGACTCAATTGAACCTCTCTGGGCCGCTGGAGTCTGAAAAATACCGCCGGCTATCCGCACTTCTGCGGTCCGCAGCCGTGTCTTCACACGGTCCCCTCACGCGGTCCCTTTGGCCGGGTTTCTCCGCAGCCGGGTTCACCCCGTGGTTTGGCTTCTCCCCAAGGTCCCCGCGGCCGGGTTTTCTCTCCAGCCGGGTTCATCCTGTGGAGACATTTCCTTAACATAATTTGCTTTGATCTGGCATTTTCACACCTTACTCTTCCATATCTCTAGACTCACTCTCCCCTGACTATAAATCTGAAGAAGAGTCTTGACCCAAAATGTCACCCATTCCTTCTCCCCAGAGATGCTGCCTATCCCGCTGAGTTACTCCAGCTTTTTGTGTCCATTTTCGGTTTAAACCAACATCTGCAGTTCTTTCCCACCATTTGGTCATGGCTGATCTATTTTTCCCCTCTCAACCCCATTGACCTGCCTTGTCCCCATAACCTTTGACGCCACTACTAATCAGGTACCTACTATACGGTTCTGCATTCGCTCCTGCTCCTGGCTCGACAGGATGAATGATCTCTTCCACTGCTGAGACAATTCTGAGATTCCGCAAAATGAATAGTTTTCTTTTGCATGCATTAAACACCAAGATAGTCTGTACAAAAATTATGAAGAACAAATAACTAACCATTTGGATAAAGCACAAGCAATACTGTAAATAACATTGACAAAAGAAGCATTTGAAGATAAGGGGAAACTCCTTTACATACTGTGTAGGAAGGAACTGCAGATGATAGTTTAAACCAAAGATAGACACAAAATGCTGGAGTAACTCAGCGAGACAGACAGCATCTCGGGAGAAAATGAATTGGTGACGTTTCGGGTCAAGATCGTATTCCCTTTCTCCAGAGATGCTGTCTGAGCCACTGAGTTAGTCCAGCTTTTTGTGCCTATCTCCTTTACACACCAAGTTACGGTAACTGCCAAAAGCATATTGAGTAAATATTTGCAAAGGAAAAGTTTGTGTGGCCATGTAAAATAAACTTGATTTGCTATGTAGAAAATATGTAGTGCAGGTTTATTTTCCTTATCCCTTCTGTAAATAGGAAACACAAAATTATTAACCTCTTATAGGCCCCTCTTATTGAAGAGTATTATCTGTGAGTGTGCAATATTAAGAATGTTCTGTGTAGGAAGGAACTGCAAATGCTGGTTTACTCCGAAGTTAGACACAAATTGCTGGAGTAACTCAGCGGGACAGGCAGCATCTTTGGAGAGAAGGAATGGGTGACATTTCGGGTCGAGACTCTTCTTCAGATTTACAGTCATGGGAGAGTGAGTCTAGAGATATGGAAGGGTAAGGTGTGAAAATGACAGATCGAAGCAGACGATGAAAAAGGAAATGTGGAAAGGTTCATGCTTAGCTGAGGGGTAGGTGACAACGAATTAGTAAAATTAAATAGTTCTTCTCATTTGTTTATGATGTTCTTCTCAATGGTTTCATGGGGGAATAGTCTTTTGCGAAGGTATTATGTGCCATTAACCATTCATGCCTTGTGGCGATATGGCGAAAGAGCAGATAAATGTGAATAATTACGGAAAACGTTACCAAGCGCCAGTATGAACATGATGGAACGAGTGGCCTCTTCAGAGCCACTGAACATGGCAGGAACTCCATTTTCTCTGTAATGGCTGGGTTTGGAATGGTGATGGGGATTTGTGGTATGGTGTTGTTGGTGTTTGTGACGGGAATGTTCCCGCTTTCCTTTGAAGCACGGGATGGACGCCTTTCTCCTCGCTGCCTGGTTCGGACACTTGAACATTTTGAAAACGCTGGTAGAAAAAGGTGTGGATCGAAAATCGACAAACGAGGTGAGCGTGGAATTACTCCGTCATATGTAAGAATGGCTGGTCCTCACCCCTTACACGAGATACCCGAAGAATAGTCCATGACTTGGTATGTGGAGAGGAAAATATATTGCATAGGTTCATTTTCCTTATCTTTTCTGTAAATGGAAAGCACAAATTAATCAGCCTCTTCTAGGCTCCTTCTAGTGAACAGTATTAACTGCATGGAACACAAAGTGCTGGAGTAACTCAGTCGGCCAGGCAGCATCTCTGGTGGATATGCATAGGTTTAAGTTGAAGGGGAAAAGATGTAATAGGAATCTGAGGGGTAACCTTTTCACGCAAAGGGTGGTGGGTGTATGGAACAAGCTGCCAGAGGATGTAGTTGAAGCTGGGACTATCCCAACTTTAAGAAACAGTTAGACAAGTACATGGATTGGACAGGTTTGGGGGGGATATGGACCAAACGAGGGCAGGTGGGACTAGTGTAGCTGTGACATGTTGGCCGATGTGCAGAGTAGAGTCATACACCTTTGATTCGTGTGCCAATTAAACAATAATTAGCTTTGACAAAAAGTATGTGTGGTACTAATGCAATGACTTTCATTTCATGAAATAATGTCCATCGTCCTTGAAGATGATAACGTTATTAAAGCCTGCTATTAAATTGAAAACAACCATAAGGTGATCGCAGCAGAGTCATATGATCTATGTGCATGTACAAAATAACAGTTTAAACTCTCTTTTAGTTTAGTTTACAGATACAGCGTGGAAACAGGCCCTTCTGCCCACCGAGTCCATGCCTACCAGCGATCTAACCAGCGCACACGAATGCTAACCTACACACACTAGGGACAATTTACAATTACAATTATACCAATTATTACAATTATACAAATTCACCTACAAACCTGTAATTCTTTGGCGTGTGGGACGAAAACGGAGGTCCCGGAAAAAAACCCACGCAGGTCACGAGGAGAACGTACAAACTCCGTACAGACAGCACCCGCAGTCAGGAATTAACCCCTGTATCAGGCACTGCAAGGCAGCAACTCTACCACTGCGCCACCGTGCCACCCATTTTAGTTTCAACTTAATTCAATATTTTGTGGAGATGATTCACTGTGTATGAGTTGTGGAGTACAGTTTATATATGTATCAGCTTGTCACTGGCTTTAGTCCACAACAATCCGTCAGGTAGGCACATTTATGTACTTCAAAGGCTGTTATTATGAATACTCACACATTATAACACAGCGGGAGGTTAAACAATTTCTGAGTGGTTTCTCAGTTTGACCGTAATGACTGATTGCCAAATATTGAAAAGAAAGTCCCATTGTGGAAAACTAAATTAACTTGTTTTCTTGTCTTTAGGAAGGAATGAACGCACTGCATTGTGCTGCTCAGAATAATCAGATTTCAATTGTACAATGCATAGTAAAAGATCTACAGTTGGATTTAAACAAACCCACGGAGGTAGGTGACGCACAGCTGAATAGGTGGTTCCTTATTATCCAATCTTTTCACAATGTTAGTTGAAAGGAGAAGCTAACGCGCAATGTAATAATTAGTATGTAACTCAGAAGCTTGTGAGCTTGTCTTGCGGCCCTTTGTCATGAGCTGCAGTCTTACTCAATCCAGTGACAATGGCCGTTCCTGGCTGTGGTGCAAATCTCTGGTGCTTTATCTGGGACAGGCTACATGCATGCCTCAGCCTCAGTGAACCTATCCCTGGTAGTGGTAGTAATAGAAATGACTGCAGCTGGCCTTGGTGGACAAGTGTACAACATCATGAGGGGGTGATCTTATCGAGGTGTATAAAATCGTGAGAGGAATAGCTTGGGTAGATGCACAGAGTCTCATGCACAGAGTAGAGGGATTGAGAACCAGGGGACATGGGTTTAAGGTGGGGGGGGGGGGGGGGGGGGAAGGTTTAGTGAGAACCTGAGGGGTAACTTTTTCATGCAACGGGTGGTGGGTGCAGAGAACTGCCAAAGGAGGTAATTGAGGCAGAGACTATCGCACTGTTTAAGAAACATTTGGACATTGTTATGCCTATGGCAGGTTTAGAGGGATATGGGCCAAACACAGGCAGGTGGGACTAGTGTAGATGGGACATGTTGGTCAGTGTGGACAAGTTGGGCTGAAGGCCCTAATTTCACGCTGTATGACATGTCTCAGAGGGATACAAGATAACTAGAAACAAGGAACTGGAAACAAGGACCTGGATATGCTGGTTTACAATAAAAAGACAGGCGGGAGAGAGAAAACAGGGAATTATAGACCAGTTAGCCTGACATCGGTGGTGGGGAAGATGCTGGAGTTAATTATACAAGATGAGATAGCCGAACATTTGGATAGCAGTAACAGGATCGGTCCGAGTCAGCATGGATTTACGAAGGGGAAATCATGCTTGACTAATCTTCTGGAATTCTTTGAAGATATAACTAAGAAAATGGACAAAGTAGAACCAGTGGATGTAGTGTACCTGGACTTTCAGATAGCATTTGATAAGGTCCCACATAGGAGATTAGTGGGCAAACTTAGGGCACATGGTGTTGGGGGTAGAGTGCTGACATGGATAGAGAACTGGTTGGCAGACAGGAAACAAAGAGTAGGGATTAACGGGTCCCTTTCAGAATGGCAGGCAGTGACTAGTGGGGTACCGCAAGGCTCGGTGCTGGGACCGCAGCTATTTACAATATACATCAATGATTTGGATGAAGGGATGCAAAGTAACATTAGCAAATTTGCAGATGACACAAAGCTGGGTGGCAGTGTGAACTGTGAGGAGGATGCTATGAGAACGCAGGGTGACGTGGACAGATTGGGGGAGTGGGCAGATGCATGGCAGATGAAGTTTAATGCGGATAAATGTGAGGTTATCCACTTTTGTAGCAAAAACAGGAAGACAGATATCTAAATGGCGTCAAGTTGGGAAAAGGGGAAGTACAACGGGATGTGGGGGTCCTTGTACATAAGTCTATGAAAGTAAGCATGCAGGTACAGCAGGCAGTGAAGAAAGCGAATGGCATGTTGGCCTTTATCACAAGAGGAATCGAATATAGGAGCAAAGAGGTCCTTCTGCAGTTGTACAGAGCCCTAGTGAGATCACACCTGGAGTATTGTGTGCAGTTTTGTTCCCCTAATTGAGGAAGGACATTCTTGCTATTGAGGGAGTGCAGTGTAGGTTTACAAGATTAATTCCCGGGATGGCGGGACTGTCATATGCTGAGAGAATGGAGCAGCTGGGCTTGTACACTCTGGAGTTTAGAAGGATGAGAGGGAATCTCATTGAAACATATAAGATTGTTGAGGGCTTGGACACACTAGAGGCAGGAACCATGTTCCCGATGTTGGGGGAGTCCAGAACCAGGAGCCACAGTTTAAGAATAAGGAATAAGCCGTTTAGCACGGAGATGAATAAACACTTTTTCTCACAGAGAGTGGTGTGTCTGTGGAATTCTCTGCCTCAGAGGCCGGTGGAGGCAGGTTCTCTGGATGCTTTCAAGAGAGAGCTAGATAGGGCTCTTAAAAATGGTGGAGTCAGGGGATATGGGGAGAAGGCAGGAACGGGGTACTGATTGGGGATGATCAGCCATGATCACATTGAATGGCGGTGTTGGCTCGAAGGGCCAAATGGCCTACTCCTGCACCTATTGTCTATTGTCTATTGACATAAAGTGCTGGAGTAACACGTTAGTTAGTTAGGCAGCATCTCTGGAGTGCATGGATAGGTGACCTTTTGGGTTGGATCCCTGCTACAGACCTGATAGCTAGCTAAAAGATAGCTAGTGAGTTAACATAAAACAGTACAGCACAGGAACAGGCCCTCTGGCTCACAATATCTATGCTGCATGTAATACCAAGATACTAGTTTGGTTTATTTTACTATAGTCATGTTTACCGAGGTACAGTGAAAAGCTTTTTTGTTGTGTGCTATCCAGTCAGCGAAAAGACTCCACGCGATTACAATCAAATCATCCAAGATAAAGGGTATATAAAGTAAAGAAACTAATTTTAATCTGTTTACACATGATTCACACCTCTATATTCCCTGCATATAAAAAGTTGCCTGTTTCACAGGATTGTTCATGAAAACATTTTATTTAGTTTAGTTTAGTTTAATTTAGATATACAGGGCGGAAACAGGCCCTCCGTCCGCTCATTAACACTATCCTACACACACCAGGGACAATTTTACAATAATCCCAAGGTAATTAATCTACAAACCTGTACGTCTTTGGAGTGTGGGAGGAAACCAAAGATCTCGGAGAAAACTCACGGGGAGAACGTACAAACTCCATACAAACAGCACCCGTACAAACAGTCAGGATTGAACCCAGCACCCTTATTCTTGCCTGAAATTTCTGCTGTTGCTGTGGATGTGACTGCTAACCTTCCTTCCAATACTTTTTCCCCTGTGGACTGCATCCAGATTACATCTGACAGTGTGGGTGGGGAGGGAGAGAGGTGGGGGTGGGGTGGGCAAAGTCTACATATTTATTTTCTTAATTTACGTGTAGTCTTGTCTCATATTATGGTAGGAATGGCCCATCCTGTCCTGGTTTGATCCCAGCCCCGAACCTTGATGTGGAGAGAGGAACCTCTCAAAGTCAATTTCATTTTAGTGAGTCAAGTCATCCCAGATACACCAAAACAAAACACAGAGAGAGGCTGTATGGAAGTGATGATACCATGGTCTGCTCAGTACCCCCATTTTGGGCAGCACGGTGGCGCAGCAGTAGAGTTGCAGCCTTACAACACCAGAGGCCTGGGTGCTGTCTGTACGGAGTTTGTACATTCCCCCCGAGACCTGCATGTGGTTTCTCTGGTGCTCCGGTTTCCTCCCACACTCCAAAGATGTACAGGTTTGTAGGCTAATTGACTTGGTAAAATTGTAAATTGTCCCTAGTGCGTGTAGGATAGTGTTGGTCGGTGCGGACCCGGTGGGCTGAAGGGCCTGTTCCCACATAGTATCTCTAAACTAAACTAAACTAAACAAAATGTCATGTCTATCCCTTCTGTTAGAAATTTGATTGGAGCCTTTCAGCAACTGAGAATCCTTATACTATCTACCTCATTGGAGACCCTTGGACTATCTTTGATCGGACGTTACTGGACTTTATCTTGCACCAAACGTTATTCACCTTATTCCCTTCATCATGTATCTGTATACTGTGAATGGCTCGATTGTAACCATGTATTGTCTTTCCGCTGACTAGTTAGCACGCAACAAAAGCTTTTCACCGTACCTCGGTACACATGACAAATAAACTAAACTCAACTCAATTGTTTTCACCTTAAGGGATTCTTGCACAAGGTAATTTTCAACGGGTAGAATAAACCTGCGTGCATGTTTTGGGGTGTCAGGAATCAGCATGACCAAGCCTAATGATGATTAAGCTGGGCCACTGTAAGCGTTTGTGAATAATCTGATGTGACTAAAGTCGTTTCCGGTGTTTGATCCAGAATTTTGCTTTGAAGGAAACACCAACACAAACTGAGTGAGTATTTAGGATTGGATTAGAGTCACTGATGTTGGATGGGGTGCTGACACATTCTGACCTCTTGCAGAAAGGCAAAATGCCGTATCACATGGCAGCTGAGAGCGGGCATCTTGAAATGGTTGAGATACTGAAGGAGTACGAGTATAGCACACAGGAAGCAGACAAGGTAATAACAACTGAATGCATAGTTCCCATTGTGCAAAAATCTTCCAAAACTTTCCTTCTTCATAAATATTGTAATTCTCTCAGATTTGGTAAACGGGAGATCCTGGGTGGTACAGAGGGATATGGGTTAAACGTGGCCGGTGGGACGATCTTCGATGGGCATCCTTGTCAGCATGGACGAGTTTGGCCAAAGCATCTGTTTCAGTGCTGTATGAGTCTATGAATTGAAACACTATGCTTAGTTTTAGTATAGAGATACAGCATGGAAACAAGCCTTTCCGCCCAGCAAGTCCATGCTGACCATTTTGCACTAACTGATATGAATTTCAGTCAAGTTTTCCTTTGAACCAAGACAAAATGTGGGTTATATTATACAGAACAACAGTGTGTTATACAGATCTTATGTTCGATCTGATACAGTCCACAACCAACAAGTCTATGGACCTGCTACATTTTCCCAGCATGTTCATTTCTGTATTGTTACAACTGCTTCAAAGTTTTGGTATTTTCTTGTTCTCAATAATTTGCCCTCATGTGGCCAGGTTTTATTCCAGTGTTTTATTTTCATGTGCAGAATTGAATGATATAATGTTAACGCACTGAAGCAAGATATTTGATCTTTAGTCAGCTCTTTAAGAGCACAATCTAGTTATTTCACTTTATACATTCCTGCTCAATGATCAACAGCAGGCCACCCTGCAAATTCTACGTAACTGATGTGACTTTCCTACTTGTTTCGTATTGTGCAGGAAGGTAATACAGCGTTGCATCTTGCCGCAAAGAATGGCCACGTGACTGTGTTAAAGGCGTTGCTGAAAGAATGGGATCTAATAGATGAGGAGAATGAGGTAGGTTATTGTTATTCAATTCTTACTTCAAAACCATCATTGGAAAATATCTGTACATGTTAACTTCGTCATATTTTAGACTTTACGTTAGGCTTTCGAGATACAGCGTGGAAACTGGCCCTTCGGCCGACCGAGTCCATGCCGACCAACGATCATCCCGTACACTAACACTATTCTACACACTAGGAACAATTTACAATTTTACCAAAGCCAATGAACCTGTACGTCTTTGGGTTGTGGGAGGGAAACCGGAGCACCCGGAGAAAACCCACACAGTCACAGGGAGAACGTACAAACTCCATACAGACAGTACCCGTAGTCAGGATCAACCCCAGGTCTCTGGCGCTGCAAGGCAGCAACTCTACCGCTGTGCCACCATGTTGTCGCTGTGCCGTATATTTTCCGACTGAAGGGGAAAATGGCTTAAAAGAATGATTGACGGACTTTTTTTGAGACATTAATCATATATTTTAAGAACTTTCAATATTGAACCAAGGAACTGCAGATGCTGGTTTACACAATAGATCACAAAATGCTGTAACCTGACCCACCTCCGTCATGGTTCGAATTACAGTTTTGCACCCATATCATTCAATCCCATTTATGCCACGTCTGATTTGTTGACACCCCATGGATTTACATTGGAGCCTGGACAGCACCAGAACATGAAATGAGTAAAAGATATTTGATTAAGATTCAAGAGAGTTCATTGTCATGTGTCCCAGATAGGACAATGACATTCTTGCTTTGCTTCAGCACAACGGAATATAGTAGGCCATAAATAAATACAGAACAGAAAAGAACTGATCAGTGTGACCATATACCAGGCACGTGCCGTCAGGGTAGGCAAGGTAGGCTCTGCCTACCCTGACTAAAATTATTAAATGGCAATTATTAAATATAAATAGTAAAGGCATGGGAGAATGATGCCTATGTAAGAGATCGATCTCTTAGGTAGGCATAATTCTCCGTGCCTTTCGTCCGCAGCGCTTGTAACACGGGAAGGTCTGTGCAGCCCACGGGCCGTCAGCGCTGCCTGAGCCGTCAGTTTCAAGGGGAGCTGAAGGCAGCAGAAATTCTGCCTCTGCAGCACTGCGCAGGCGCAGCAGTATACTGCGCATGCCCAGCGCGAGTTTCTTGGCGGGATTTTTGAATATGGATTGCCATTATTTTAATAGTTTCTCAGGAAACAAAGAGTGAAGAATGGACTTAATGTACCAATAACGTGGTAAGTGCATTTCTTGGTGCTTTATGTTTATAAATACTGTATTTCCCAGGGTGGGGGGAGAGCTCCGTTCACAGTGTTTGGGGAGTCTGGCGTTGTGAAGGAGAGGTTCGGGGTCAGTAACCCACTTGCCACGCTCCGGTCTGAATGCAGGTAGATGGGACTAGGTGAGAGTAAGTGTTCGGCACGGAGTAAAAGGGCCGAGATGGCCTGTTTCCGTGCTGTAATTGCTATATGGTTTTATTGTGGCCGGGGAGTGAATTAGCTTGGGCGGCTGCCGCAGCGCTCCGGGCACGGACAGCAGAACTGGCCGCCACTTCCGAGGAAGGAAGCAGCTCGGGTGACTGACCTTGAGCGGCCGCCGGGACCCTGCCACTTCAGCCACCTCAGCCCCGTCTGCTAGTCCCCGTCTCCTCTGGCTGTGCTCTCCGTCTGAACATCTCTCACCTGCCGCTCGCCGGCCGGCATCCCGCAAATCTTTAAATTCCGACAGCGCGTTCACGGGACCAGTTGAGGTTACTCGGCTGTGGGAATTTAAGGATTTGCGGGACGCGGTTGACATGAGCGAAGCCGGCGAGCGGCAGGTGAGAGACGTTCAGACGGAGAGCACTGCCAGAGGTGAGCGGGCCGGCAGAAGGCGCTGAAGTGGCAGCCGGTTCTGTTGTCGGGTCCCGGCGGCTGCACGCACCCGAGCTGCTTCTATCCTCGGAAGTGGCGGCCAGTTCTGCTGTCCGTGCCCGGAGCGCTGCGGCAGCGGTGAGTGAGTTACTGATATGATCTCTGACCCCCCTCCTTTTCAACACTCCTGCCCTCCCCGCATCATTAACCCCTGGCACAGACTCTCCACACACTGTGAAATTAACTTTCCCTCCAAATGGACCCTTGAATTAGTATTGTCATTCAATAAGATGACAACTGATTTAACGTCCCGGTGTGCTCCCGTTTTTCCCACCATCTCTCCACCTGCCTTCATCCTCCATCCCCCACCCAGTGATTAGAAAATGAAGGAGAATGAGAAGCCTTGGTAAAATTGAATTGTTACTTATTTTTTATGAAGAGAACAATCTGCGCATGCGCGTTTAAGGTTTTTTTTTAAAAAGCCGGCTGACTGCCTACCCTGAGTAATTACTCACGGCACGTGCCTGCCATATACCAATTAATATATATATATATATATATATACACACACATAAATAAGCAGATAAAGAGCAATGGACTATTCTTGCTCAGAGTTTTGTTTGTGTTTAATAGTAAGATTAAATGAGAACTTATCAGTTTGAAGTTTGATCTTTATTTTATGAGGAGTTATGATGAGGTTCTGGACTCCCCCAACATCGGGAACATGTTTCCTGCCTCTAGTATGTCCAAGCCCTTAACAATCTTATATGTTTCAATGAGATACCCTCTCATCCTTCTAAACTCCAGAGTGTAAAAGCCCAGCTGCTCCGTTCTCTCAGCATATGAGAGTCCCGTCATCCCGGGAATTAACCTTGTAAACCTACGCTGCACTCCCTCAATAGCAAGAATGTCCTTCCTCAAATTAGGGGGCCAAAACTGCACACAATACTCCAGGTGTGGTCTCACTAGGTCTCTGTACAACTGCAGAAGGACCTCTTTGCTCCTATATTCAATTCCTCTTGTTATAAAGGCCAACATGCCTTTTGCATTCTTCACTACCTGCTGTACCTGCATGCTTACTTTCATAGACTGATGAACAAGGACCCCCAGATCCCGTTGACCTTCCCCTTTTCCCAACTTGACGCCATTTAGATAGTAATCTGCCTTCCTGTCTTTGCTACCAAAGTGGATAACCTCATGTTTATCCGCATTAAACTTCATCTGCGCCATGCATCTGCCCACTCCTCCAACCTGTCCAAGTCACCCTGCATTCTCATAGCATCCTCCTCACAGTTCACACTGCCACCCACTTTGTGTCATCTGCAAATTTGCTAATGTTACTTTGAATCCCTTTATCCAAATCATTGATGTATATTGAATCCCTTTATCCAAATCATTGATGTATAAATAGCTGCGGTCCCAGCACCGAGCCTTGCGGTGCCTGCCATTCTGAAAGGGACCCGTTAATCCCTACTCTTTGTTTCCTGTCTGCCAACCACTTCTCTATCCATGTCAGCACACTACCCCCAATACCATGTGCCCTATGTTTGCCCACTAATCTCCTAGGTGGGACCTTATCAAATGCTTTCTGAAAGTCCAGGTACACTACATCCACTGGCTCTCCCTTGTCCATTTTCCTAGTTACATCATCAAAAAATTCCAGAAGATTAGTCAAGCATGATTTCCCCTTCATAAATCCATGCTGAGTCGGACCGATCCTGTTACTGCTATCCAAATGTGCGGTAATTTCATCTTTTATTATTGACTACAACATCTTCCCCACCACCGATGTCAGGCTAACTGGTCTATAATTCCCCGTTTTCTCTCTCCCGCCTTTCTTAAAAAGTTGGATAACACTAGAAACATAGAAACATAGAAATCCACTGATCCTGAGTCTATAGAACATTGGAAAATTATCACCAATGCATCCACGATTTCTGGAGCCACTTCCTTAAGTACCCTGGGATGCAGACCATCAGTCCCTGGGGATTTATCAGCTTTCAGTCCCATCAGTCTATCCAACTCCATTTCCTGCCTAATGTGGATTTCCTTCAGTTCCTCTGTCACCCAGATCCTCTGGCCACTACTATATCAGGAAGATTGTTTGTGTCCTCCTTAGTGAAGACAGATCCAAAGTACCTGTTCAACTCAAGTGCCATTTCCTTGTTCCCCATAATAAATTCACCTTTTTCGGTCTTCAAAGGTCCAACTTTGGTCTTAACTAATTTTTTCCTCTTCACATACCTAAAGAAGTTTTTACTATCCTGCTTTATATTCTTGGCTTGCTCACCTTCGTACCTCATCTTTTCTCCCCATATTGTCTTTTTGGTTATCTTCTGTTGTTCTTTAAACATTATCCAATCCTCTTGCTTCCCACTCATCTTTGCTACGTTGTACTTCTTCGCTTTAATTGTTATACTGTCCCTGCCATTTTTGTTCCACTGTCATCCCTGCCAGTGTATATTTCCAGTCAACTTTGGCCAGCTCCTCCCTCATGGCCCCATAGTCCCCTTTATTCAACTGCAACACTGACACCTCTGATCTACTCTTCTCCCTCTCCAATTGTAGATTAAACCTGGCCATGTTATGGTCACTGCCTCCTAATGGCTCATTAACCTCGAGGCCCTTTATCAAATCAGGTTCATTACATAACAGAGCTATTTTAAGTTTTCAGTGCTGAACTGGTTCAGAATATCAATATCCAGAATAGGTTTTATGTTTGAGGCATTAACTTGCAACTGGTGCCAAACTTAATGATGAATTAGAGGGTTGGTAGATTTTTATATGGAATGACCTAAATAGCAACACGCCTTTCTGAAATCTATGATCTACTTCACCTTGTGCCAATGATATGACTATCTGTTATTTAGTGGGTGGGCATGCCATTGTAACTTTGTATGTGGCTATCACTTGAACTCTGTTCTTAAATTTATATGTTAAGATTGTTCATTTTTACAATTAATCCTCATGGGGGAAAAAATATCTCTGATCAAAGAAGGAAGATTTGGCCTCAGTTCCAGTTACCACATTCTCCCCATGATGTCCTTTCTTATCCACATCATCCTGAATCCTGAGATGCAGTTTTTCATTTCCGATCTTGAGAACTGTGAGTGGACCTGTGGATTGTTTCCCACCAGAACTGAAAGTGAACCTATTCTCACCAAAGATAAACACAAAGTGCTGGAGTAACTCGTCACGGTGGCGCAGTGGTAGAATTGCAGTGGTAGAATTGCAGCCCTACAGCGCCAGAGACCCGGGTTCGATCCTGACTACACGTGCTGTCTGTACGGAGTTTGTACGTGCACTGTGTGAGTTTTCTCTGAGATCTTCGGTTTCCTCCCACATTGCAAAAACGTACAGGTTTGTTGGTTAATTGGCTTGGTATAAATGTTAATTGTCCCTCGGGTGTGCGTAGGATAGTGTTAATGTGCAAGGATTGCTGGTCAGTGCAGACTCGGTGGGCCGAAGCAGTATCTCTAAATTAAACTAAACTAAATTAAAAGGTTCCCAGCCCAACCTATCCCTTTTCTCCAGAGATGCTGCCTGACCTGCTGAGTAACTCCAGCATTTTGTGTCTATCTTCGTTGTAAGCCAGCATTATTACTATTCTCAGCCACCTTCATGTCCAGTTGGTGGGGAGGTCACTGAGATCAGTAGCAGGAACTTTGACAGCTTTTCCCCATGGTAAACCAGTGATGCCGATGACAATTGTGACACAGATTATGTTGTCCCAGATAAGATTAAGAATGTGGATAACTCTGAAGACGTGTCTCGACCAGAAACGTCACCCATTCCTTCCATCCAGAGATGCTGCCTGACCAGCTGAGTGGCTCCAGCATTTTCTGTCTCATTTTTGGTGAAAACCACATCTACAGTTCCTTCCCACACATAAATATTAAGAGTGTAACAATTTCCAAATAGACATTGCTGGAGAAAGTCAGCAGGTCAGGCTGCATCTGGGGTGGGAATGTACAAGTGATGTGACCCTTCTATAGTTTAGTTTATTGTCACGTGTACCGAGGTACAGTGAAAAGCTTTTGTTGCGTACTATCAAATCAGCAGAAAGACTGTACATGATTACAATGGAGCTATTTACAGCGTATAGACACATGATAAGGGAATAACATTTAGTGCATGGTAAACATAGAAACATAGAAAATAGGTGCAGGAGTAGGCCATTCGGCCCTTCGAGCCTGCACCGCCATTCAATATGATCATGGCCGATCATCCAACTCAGTATCCTGTACCTGCCTTCTCTCCATACCCCCTGATCCTTTTAGCCACATCTAACTCCCTCTTAAATATAGCCAACAAACTGGCCTCAACTACCTTCTGTGGCAGAGAATTCCACAGATTCACCACTCTCTGTGTGAAAAATGTTTTTCTCACCTCGGTCCTAAAAGACTTCCCCCTTATCCTTAAACTGTGACCCCGTGTTCTGGACTTCCCCAACATCGGGAACAATCTTCCTGCATCTAGCCTGTCTAACCCCTTAAGAATTTTGTAAGTTTTTATAAGATCCCCCCCCCCCCTCAATCTTCTAAAGCCAGCAAAGTCTGATCAAGAGTAGAACCTTTCTTGTGGCTGTTTTGATCAAGATTCCAGCATCTGCATTTTCTTGTATCTTCTAGATTACAAATAGATTGGTTATACTCCAAGTTTCCACCTTGTAGGTCACCTCCGCAGTAGAAATATGCTGGTAAGATGCGTTGGTACTTCACAACATAACCCAATGCTTGTTCCTCTGTGGGCAGGAGGGCGTGACTGCATTCTACTTTGCTGCTGTGGAAAGCCACCACGAATGTATGACATTGCTGCTGGAAGCAGGATGTGACAAGAACATTTTACCAAAGGTACCTGGAGCTTTCGTGGGAATTTTAAATGGCTGGAGCTTGGGGGAGAGCTGGGAAAGGGGAGATGGACTGTACATGGCAGCCTACAATCAAGAGTATTTTATTGTCATACGTCCCAGATAGAACAATGACATTCTTACTTGCAGCAGCACAACCAAATAGGTAAACATCATACACTGTAAACAATATAGTAAAAGATGAAAAGACACACATAAGTATTCAATTCAATACATATACACAAGTGGGACCCATTGGGTCCCATGTTCACACGGGAGGGCTGGTCCCCCCCAACGCAATATTCCACCTCTCCACCAATTCCAATATTGGTGGCCAGTGGGAGGGGGGGGGGGGGGGGCTTTCTGGAGCGCTAATATGGGTGTTGTGGGCTGAAGGAACTGGTTTCCAGAGAGCTAGTATGGACATTGTGGGCCAAATGGATTCTTGAGGTGGCAGCTTAATCACTCATGCCTGATGTGCTGGCAGCTCACTCACGGCTGGTGGGCTGGCAGTTCACTCACGGCTATTCCTTGAAATTCCATTTCAAGCAGGGTGCAAGGCCACCAAATTCAAGTGCAGTTTCTTATCACTTCAAGCAGGGTGCAAGGCAACCAAATTCAAGTGCAGTTTCATACCACTTCAAGCTGGGTGCAAGGCCACCACATTCAAATGCAGTTTCATACCATTTGAAGCAGGGTGAAAGCACCATGAAACCATCATAAAACCACACAAAACACCACAAAACACCACATGAACACCACACTCACAGTTCAGTAGACATTCAGTGTGTTCAGTTGATTCACAGCTCAGACAGTCGTGACCTCTCCCTCCCCCATCTTGCAGAGACTAAGCCACACTCACACTTCCGGGTTTTATAATCCTTCCCCCCTCCCACCAGAAGGGGCGTGGCCTTCATGGCGTGATTAACAGGAGAGAGATTCTCAACATTTTTTAAACACTAATAACACTTGTATTTTTAATTGATGGGGTGAATCCTCTGCACCTGATGAGCAGAGGGGGGCTGAGTAAGACAGCCGTAAGTGGTAGCGTTTTATCTAAAAGTAATATATAGTGCAAACAGGAAATCGTCAGGTTTAGACTTTTAATCATTTGCCATTTCAAACCAACCACCGCCAAACCAACCATTTGCTGTGCTTTATTGCAACCAACCACCACCGGCCATATGCTGTGCTTTTTGAAACCAACCACATTTTCATTTTCAAACCACATTAAGGGCACTCAAGGTCAGTAAACCCACACTCACAGTTTAGTAGACATGTGTTCAGTGTTATTCACAGCTCAGACTGAGAGACATGACCCTCTCGCTCCCCCATCTTGCAAAGACTGACTGAGGCACTCAACAATTCCGAGTTTTATAGTCCCTCCGGAAGGGGCGTTGTCTTCAGGAGAGAGAATCTCAACATTTTTTAAACACTAATAACTCTCTTATTTTTCATCGATGGGGAAAATCCTCTTGTCCTGCGCAGCGGAGGGGGACTGAGTATGATGGACAAATTTTTTTTCTAAAATCAATATACAGAACAACAGGAAGTGGTCAAGATCAGTCTTTTAGTAATATAAATATATATACACACATACGTACACATAAAAACAAACAATAATAGTACAAAAAGACAAAACCAATGCCCCCCAAGTCTATGTAGTCCAGAGCTTATTTGAGGTTGTAGTGTTTAGAAGCCTGATGGCTGTAGGGAAGAAGCTGTTCCTGAACCTGGACGTTACAATTTTCAGGCTTGTGTAGCCTCTTCCTGATGGCAGGGGTGAAATGAGTGTTTACTTTTGAACTATGTTTTGTTTGTTATCTGAAGGCTCATTAGTTTTGAAACGTGACGGTGTGTGTGACTTGCTTTCAGAACAATATGAGTCTCTTGCACATTGCAGCAGAGAGAGATGACTGTGCCTTGGCCTCCATGCTTATTGATGCTGAAGCTGATTACAATTGCCAAAATAATGTAAGTGCCACTGCGAGAAAAGGAGAAATTGCAAATCCTACAATAATGCTCAGTGATTCAGTCCTCTAATCTTATTTTATGGACTCTCTTACAGAGAAAAGAATCACCCCTTCACTTTGCTGTTAAGTACAGGCATATGGCAGTTGCACAGCTCTTTGTGGAATCCATGTGTGATGTTAACATTTTAGATGAGGTGAGTTTTAAAACAATGATAATTAGAGATAGAGTCAGACATCACGGAAACAACTTTGGCCCAACTTTCCCACACCGACCAACATGTCCCATCGACGTTTGTCCAACCTGCCTGCGTTTGGCCCATATCCCTCTAAACCTGTCCTACCCATATACCTCTCTAAATGGTTCTTAAAAGTTGAGCTAGTATCTGCCTCAATTACCCCCTCCGGCAGCTCGTTCCATACACCCACCACTCTTTGCATGAAAAAGTTACCTCTCTGGTTCCTATTAAATCTTCCCCCCTTCACTTTAGACCTTTGTCCTCTGGTTCTCAATCCCCCTACTGCAGACTGAGAAGGAAACCTAAACGCCACACATTCCTTCTCTCCAGAGATGCTGGCTGTCCCGCTGAGTTACTTCAGCATTTTGTGTCTATCTTCGGTGTAAACCACGAAAATGGGACTATCACCAAGGCACCTTGGTTGGCATGAAGGAGTTGGGCCATTTCTGTGTTGTATAGCTCTATGATTCTATGACTGTAGATCCCTAATTAATTGTTCATGCTTAACAAAAACAACCTACCCTGGGAAGTACGAAAATGAATGGCCTAATCCCTTGATGCCCATGGCTCTGTGCTGGCTGCATGTGGCCCTTTGATGGACACACATGCATCCTCGCCCCTCGTTTCCTGCTGTCGATCTTACCTTTGTCCCCTGTGTGATTTTGTTGTTTACAAACACAAATAATAAATACGCAAGCTCAATGGCTCAATAGTTCAATGGTTCAATGTTCATTGCTGCTTTATTTGTCACATATGCAACAACACAGTGAAATTCTTTTTGCATATATTACACAAAATAGCGCCGCTATTTTTGGCGCCGTTATTCAAAGTCTCAAGTCCGGTTGGTTTGGCGAGCTCGATGTACTGGAGCTGTTCCCGTCAACCAACGTCCCCCTCCTGTCCTCGCCCGGCCATCTTTGTGTCCTGGGAGCGCCTCCTGCAGCCGTCCTTGAAGGCGCCGGAGGCACTACCCCGGTTCTCCCTCCCTCCGGCTCTTGGTCCTCGTGTCCGACGTCTCCAGCTCCCTCCCGGTCCCACTAACATCCTTCGGGCAAGGTCCCGCCAACGGACGATCCTTCAGATGGGTTCCGGGCAGCACCGACCGATGAGCCTTCGGGCGGGTTCTTTGTTACAAACCCCAAAAATAATAATTTAAAACCATTCTGTTAAGATAATTTTTTGTTGTTCTCCAGAGAAGCCAGAATCCGTTGCACCTGGCAGCAGAGCTCGGAAGAGCCGACCTGGTGGAATTGCTCCTGAAAGCAAACACTGACCTGAAACAGAAGGACAAGGTTCGTTGTCTGAAACAGTGTGGGGGTATGAGTGGATGTGCGTAATACTGAGATGTAGCTGGGGTGAAATGCTGGAGTTCACCATGGAAAGCGTCCACTGTCTCATTGACAACTTCCAGGAATGGTGTGAATGCTCTACCACCACTCCTGTTTACCCACAGAGTAATAAATATGCAGGAAGCGAATGGCATGTTGGCCTTCATAACAAGAGGAGTTGAGTACAGGAGCAAAGAGGTCCTTCTGCAGTTGTACAGGGCCCTAGTGAGACCACACCTGGTGTATTGTGTGCAGTTTTGGTCTCCAAATTTGCGGAAAGACATTCTTGCTATTGAGGGAGTGCAGCGTAGGTTCACAAGGTTAATTCCCGGGATGGCGGGACTGTCGTATGCTGAGAGAATGGAGCGGCAGGGCTTGTATACGCTGGAATTTGGAAGGATGAGAGGGAATCTTATTGAAACATATAATATTATTAAGGGTTTGGACACACTGGAAGCAGGAAAAATATTCTCGATGTTGGGGGAGTCCAAAACCAGGGGCCACAGTTTAAGAATAAGGGGTAGGCCATTTAGAACGGAGATGAGAAAACACTTTTTCACACAGAAAGTGGTGAGTCTGTGGAATTCTCTGCCTCAGATGGCGGTGGCGGCTGGTTCTCTGGATACTTTCAAGAGAGAGCTAGATAGGGCTCTTAAAGACAGCGGAGTCAGGGGATATGGGGAGAAGGCAGGAACGGGGTACTGATTGTGGGTGATCAGCCATGATCACATTGAATGGTGGTACTGGCTTGAAGGACCGAATGGCCTACTCCTGCACCTATTGTCTATTGTCTATTGAAATTATCAGCACAATTTTATGATTCCACAGGTTGCACATAGCAGCAGTTTGAGCCATCAAGCATCGAGTCTGTGATGAACATTTAACTAATTATGCATGCAAATAGTACAATGTGCTGGAGTAACTCAGCAGTTCAGGCAGCATCTCTGGACGACATGGATAAGCGTCATTCCTGGTCAGGACCCTTCTTCAGACGCCCAACCGGAAATGTAGAAACCAGGAACTGTAGGTGCTAGTTTACAAAAAAATAGACACAAAATGCTGGAGTGACTCAGCCGGTCAGGCAGCGTCCACTGGAGAACGTGGATAGGTGACCTTTCAGATCGGGACCTTTCCTCAGAGTTTGGAGAAGGGTCCCGATCTGAAACATCGCCTGCCCGATCCCTTCAGAGATGCAGCCTGACCCACTGAGTTACTCCAGCACTTTGTGTTTCGTCTCAGGATTTCAGCACCTGCGGTTTCTTGTGTCTCCATTTTGTGAGCTGTTCTTGAATCATAACTGGGATGTTTTTATCTGCAGCGAAACTGACAGAAAGGCCGAGGGGCATATTTATAAGTATATGTTTTTGGCATAGAACAGTAGAGCACGAGATGGAGCACTTGGGCCTACATTAGCTGTGCCGAACATGATTCCAGTACTATCTTTAGTTTGGTTTAGTTTAGTTTAGAGATACAGCGTGGAAACAGGCCCTTTTGGCCCACCGACCAGCGATCCCTGCATATTAGCACTATCCTACACCCACTAGGGACAGTTTTTACATTTACCAAGCCAATTAACTGACAAACCTGTACGTCTTTGGAGTGTGGGAGGAAACCGAAGATCTCGGAGAAAACCCACACAGGTCCACAGGGGAGAACGTACAAACTCCGTACAGACAGCGCCCGTAGTCGGGATCGAACCCGGGTCTCCGGCGCTGCATTCGCTGTAAGGCAGCAACTCTACCGCTGCGCCACCGTGCCACCATGCCGATCTATGCACATAGTCCATGCCCCTCCATTCCCTACATATGCATATGCCTATCCAAAAGCCTGTTAAATGCCACTATTAAATCTGCTTCCACCACCAACCCTGACAGCACACTCCATGCACTTACCACCCTCTCTGTAAAGAAAAACGCCACGCACTTCTCCTTTAAACTTTGCCCCTCTCACCTTAAAGCTATGCCCTCTCGTATTCGATCTTTCCATCCTGGGTAAAAAGGTTCTGACTGTCTACCCTATCTATGCCTCCCAGAATTTTTTATACATCTATCCGGTTTCCACGCGAACCTCTGGCGTGCCAGAGAAAACAATCCAAGTCTGTTCAACCTTTCCTTGTAGGTAATACTCCCTAATCCAGGTGTCATTCTGGCAAAACTCCTCTGGACCCTTCCCAAAGCCTCACCAACCTCCCTGTAATACCAGACATTTACCTGTGAAATAAATCAGTATTTAAAAAAAAATTAAAACCTATGAAAGAGGCAAATATCGTTTTGAAGTGATAAATTGGCCCTCCTTCAATGCCGAGAAGAGAGATCCGAAATGACAATGAAGAAGGTCTCGACCCATCATGCATCCTTTTTCTCCAGAGATGTGGCCTGGTCCGCTGAGTTATTCCAGCGCCCTGTGTCTAGAACAGTATTTAAGTTGTTTATTTTCCACCAATATTAATAGAAAAAATCTGCTGTAATGGTGCTTGTAAAGGTTGTGATGCCGATAATTTATTGTAAGTCCAGGAAATTTAATGAACCGATCCAAGATATTTACTTCAATTTCATGTTCTGCAGCAAGGCAAGACTCCTCTGGAAGTGGCGTCAAGAGTCAATCACATCATTATTGTGGACATGATCATCAAAGCAGAAAGATATTATGCATGGAAGGAGGTGAGGCATTACGCCGTGCGTGACACTCACTAGAAATAAAGCACCCGGTAACGTTTTAATTTCTCCAAAAACAAATACTTTTGGAGGAACAGCAGATCAGGCAACGTCTGAGGAAGGAAATAATAATAGGATATTTCTGGTTAGCCCGCTCCCCCACCATCCCCCCACTGTATCTCCGTCCATTCCCCTGCCCCCCACTAACCCCAACCCCCACCCTTGCCGTGTCTTCACCCTGACCTCCCCATTTCTGATACGGAACAGTCTGTCCTCAACAGAGGCCTCACCTTCGTTCCCCCTCCGGCCCCACCTCAACGGGATCCGTGGTCCGCCATGACCTAAAGCTTTCCTTCCATCGCCTCCGTGCCTTTTTCTAAGGGGAGGAGTCCTCACAACCCTGTGATGACCCCTTCTCCCGTCTACACTGGTCCCCCTCCTCTTGGACTCCCACAGACAGCCTTCTACCTTTTCCATTTCTAACTGCCGGCGTGACATCAACCATCTTAACTTTTCAATTTCCTACTCTAACCTCACCCCCCTCCGAACATACAGCCCTCAACTAAGCAGTCTAGAGAAAGGTCCCGACCCGAAACATCACCCATCCTTTTTCTCCAGAGATGTAGTCGGTATCGCTGAATTACGAGTTACCCCAGCACTTTATGTCCATCTTCGGTGTAAACCAGCATCTGCAGTTCTTTCCTACACATTTCTGGTCAGGTCCCTTCTTCAGACTGACCTTTCTTCTTCAGACTAAATTTTTATTTTATTCACCTTTGTTTCCTCCGCATTTAATTATACATTTTCTCGGTTACTCTTGTTATCACGCTGGCATGAAACTGTATGATGGACTGAGTTACATCCACAGCCCTCTACAATTTCTTGTTGTCTTGGACAAAGTTGTTGGCAAACCAAGCTGCGATGCTTCCTAATAGGATGTTTTCTGCAGGTGCACCTGTAAAAATTATGAAGGCTTCCTGAATGATATAAATCTTTCTGCAGCTTATGCTGGAGTATTTACCTAGTTAAAATATGAAGATATTTTTATTCAGCGATAAACATTCAGTTTAGTTTAGCAATATATACTATAGAAACAGGCCCTTCAGCCGTCCGAGTCCAGGATGATCATTGATCACCCCTCACGCTAGTTCTATGTTATAACACAATCTCATCCAATCCTTCATGGAAACATAGAAACATAGAAAATAGGTGCAGGAGTAGGCCATTCGGCCCTTCAATATGATCATGGCTGATCATCCAACTCAGTATCCAGTACCTGCCTTCTCTCCATACCCCCTGATCCCTTTAGCCACAAGGGCCACATCTAACTCCCTCTTAAATATAGCCAATGAACTGGCCTCAACTACCTTCTGTGGCAGAGAATTCCAGAGACTCACCACTCTCTGTGTGAAAAATGTTTTCCTCATCTCGGTCCTAAAGGAATTCCCCCTTATCCTTAGACTGTGACCCCTTGTTCTGTACTCCCCCAACATCGGGAACAATCTTCCTGCATCTAGCCTGTCCAACCCCTTAAGAATTTTGTTAATGAAGAAACTGCAGATGCTGGAGAATCAAGGGTTACACAAAAAGCTGGAGAAACTCAGCGGGTGCAGCAGCATCTAAGGAGCGAAGGAGATAGGCGACGTTTCGGGTCGAGACCCTTCTTCAGACTGCAAGAAGAGTCTCGACCCGAAACGTCACCTATCTCCTTCGCTCCTTAGATGCTGCTGCACCCGCTGAGTTTCTCCAGCTTTTTGTGTAACCCTTAAGAATTTTGTAAGTTTCTATAAGATCCCCCCCTCAGTCTTCTAAATTCTAGCGAGTACAAGCCGAGTCTATCCAGTCTTTCCTCATGAAAGTCCTGACATCCCAGGAATGTTTTTTACAGAAGAGATGTGGGAGGAAACTGGAGCACCTGGATGAAACCCACGCAACTCCAGGGAGAACGTGCAAACTCCACACAGACAGCAAGCAAGGTCAAGATCGAACCTGGACCTCTGACTGTGTGAGGATCTTCCAGTTGCCCCACTGTGCCGCCATTTTGAGCTGATAAAATTCTTTAATTGATTCTCGGCTGGGCAATTGATTTATGGTGATTGAAATTCAACAATAATTATTTTATCAATGTTTTGAATTGAACCAACTTGTTTCTCCAGTCCCCTCTCACCCCACTCCACCCCACTGCAAATCTGACAGCCTTTATCAAAACAATCAAAACCATGAGGAGTAGATCGGGCAGATGCACAGAATCTCTTGCCCAGAGTAGGGGAATGGAGGACCAGAGGACATAGGTTCAAGGTGAAGGAGAAAAGATTTAATAGGAATCTGAGGGGTAACTTTTTTGCACAAAGGGTGGTGGGTGTGTGGAACAAGCTGCCAGATGAGGTAGTTGAGGCTGGGACTAACGTTTAAGAAACAGTTAGACAGTACTTGGATAGGACGGGTTTGGAGGGATATGGACCAAATGCAGGTAGGTGGGACTTGTGTAGCTGGGACATGTTGGCCGGTGTGGGCAAGTTGGACTGAAGGACCTGTTTCCACACTATGACTGTGCAAATGCTGGTTTACAAAGAAAGACACAAAGTGTTGGAGTAACTGTACGGGTCTTGGAAGGGTCCTAACCATGTTCTCCAGAGATGCTGCCTGACCCACTGAGTTACTCCAGCACTTTGTGCCTCCTCACTGGTTTGACAGCAAAGGTTATAAATAAGCCCAACAAACCAGAATGACTGGTTTAACCGATTTTCAAGCTTCTGTTTCTCAGCAACCAAGAATGTATGTCAATACATTGCTCTGGATTCACAGACACTCCTTAATCATTGTGCCTGCATTGTTTCAGTGCAATGGCTTGGGTTTCCTCTCTATCATGCTAGGTTTCTCTGTACTTGTGCTATCCAAACTCTGTGTCATGTCCGAGAAACTGCATCCATTTAAAGTTGGAATGCATTCACCACACACTGAGTCTCCACAACGTTTTGCCACAGTTTTTAAATCATTTGTAAAGAGCAAGGCTCACCACAAAACTCTCCCTGTCTCGAGTGTGCACTTTGCCCCTGGTGCTGTTTCATCGTGATAAGCGCATGTTTAGCTGTATTAATCAAACTATAGCCAGTTATGTTTAAAATACACATTTTTAAATGTTTCTTAGAGTCATAGCGTGATACAGTGTGGAAACAGGCCCTTCAGCCCAACTCGCCCACACCGGCCCAGCTACACATATCCCACCTGCCCACATTTGGTCCATATCCCTCCAAACCTATCCTATCCTATGCCTAACGTTGGTATAGTCTCAGCCTCAACTACCTCCTCTGGCAGCTTGTTCCGTATATCCACCACTCTTTGTGTGAACAAGTTACCCCTCAGATTCCTATTAAATCTTTTCCCCTTCACTTTAAATCTATGTCCTCTGGTCCTCGATTCACCTACTCTGGACAAGAGGCTCTGTGCATCTGCCCGATCTATTCCTCTCATGATCTTCCTGATGTTCTTGATTGCACAAGTTCACAGCGGAAGGTTTAGGTTTATTATTGGCATGTGTAACGAGGTACTGTGAAAATCTTTGTCTTGCATGCTATCCAAGCAGATCAGATAATACGTAGAAACAAAGAACTGCGGAAGCTGGTTTGTACCAAAGATAGACACAACATTCTGGAGAAACTCAGTAGATGCTGCCTGACTCGTTTAGTTACTCCGACACTTTGTGTTAATCTTTGGATCGGGTAATACCATACATAAATACAATCAAGTCAAACTCAACTAGAATTGGTAGAGCAAAGGGGAAGATACAGAATGCAGAATATAATTCTTAGCTTTGCAGTGCTTCAGTTCCAGAGACAAAGTCCAATGTCTGCAGTGGCACAGAGGTGAGTTGGACAGTACCCTACCTATGAAAGGACCATTCAGAAGCATGATAAGAGTGGGGAAGCGCCTGTTCCTGATCTGGTGATGTGCGCTTTGAAGCTTCTGTAACCTCTGCCTGACAGGAGCAGGGAGGAGAAGGAATGACGGGGGTAGGACAAGTCCTTGTTACATTGGCCGCTTTTCTGAAGCAACGCAAAGTGTAGATAGAGTCAGTGGTGGGGAGTCTGGTCTGTGCGATGGACTGGACTACATCTACAACTCTCTGTAATTGTTTACAGTCTTGGGATGAACTGGTCCCAAACTAAACTCTGATGCTACCCGACAGTGTACTTTCTACAGTGCATCTGTGGAAGTCTGTAAGTGTCATTGGAGACATGCTCAATGTCCTCAGTCCCCCCCCCCCCCCCCCCCCCCCAGGATGTAGAGGCATTGATGTGCCTCCTTAGTTGTCACATCAATGTGGTTGAATCATGGCAGACCGTTGGTAATATTAGCACCAAGGAACATGAAGCTCTCAACCACTTCCACTTTAGCACCATTTAAGCTGATTGGGATCTGTTCTCCACCATGCTTCCTGCACTCAATAAAGCTCCTTCAACTTGCTGGCACAGGGATAGGTTGTTTTAGTTTTAGTTTTAGAGATATAGGCATACATTCATTGGAATTTAGAAGGATGAGAGGAGATCTTATAGAAACATATAAAATTCTTACGGGATTGAACAGGCGAGATGCAGGAAAAATGTTCCCCATGTTGGGGGAGTACAGAACCAGGGGTCACAGTTTAAGAATAAGGGGTAGGCCATTTAGGACTGAGATTTCACCCCAGAGAATTTGTGAATTTGTGAAAATTCTCTGCCACAGAAGGCAGTGGAGGCCAATTCACTGGATGTATTCAAGAGAGAGTTAGATTTAGCTCTTAGGGCTAAAGGAATCAAGGGATTATGGGGAAAAAGCCGGAACGGGGTACTGATTTTAGATGATCAGCCATGATCAAATTGAATGGCTCGAAGGGACGAATGGCCAACTCCTGCACCTATTTTCTATGTTTCTATGCTTAACTGTGGCCGATCTGCCACAGTTAACCCTTAGTACAGGCGCACCCGAGATTAGTGGGGCGGGTGACGTTCCTCCACCGACCTTGTATTCAAAAACGGCATAGAATGCATAGAGCTCATCTTGCTGCAGATTTATGGGTACATTAATGAAACAGCATAACAAATTAATATACAGTAAGGAGTAATACCATAACTTATCATTTATACTAGCTAACAGACCACAAGGCTTGAATAGAGTGGATGTGGAGAGGATGTGTCCACTAGTGGGAGAGTCTAGGGCCAGACACTATATCCTCAGAATTAAAGGACGTTCCTTTAGGAAAGGGATAAGGAGGAATTTCTTTAGTCAGAGGGTTGTGAATCTGTGGAATTCATTGCCATAGATGGCTGTGGAGGCCAAGTCAATGGATAGATTCTTGATTAGTGTGGGCGTCAGGGGAGAAGGCAGGAGAATGAGATTAGCAAGGAGAGATAGATCAGCCATGATTGAATGGCGGAGTAGAATTGATGGGCCGAATGGCCTAATTCTGCTCCTATCAAGAGTCAAGTCAAGAGAGTTTATTGTCATGTGTCCCAGATAGGACAATGAAATTCTTGCTTGCTGCAGCACAACAGAATATTGTAAGCAAAAATACAGAACAGTTCTGTTCAATATACACATAAATAACAGGTAAAGTGCAATAGGCTGTTACAGTTCAGAGTCTGTTTGTTGGCGAGTTTAATAGTCTGATGTCTGTGGGGTAGAAGCTGTTCCTGAACCTGGATGTAACAGATTTCAGGCTCCTGTACCTTCTATCCGATGGTAGCGGGGAGATGAGTGCGTGGCCAGGATGGTGTGGGTCCTTGATGATGTTGACTACCGTTTTGAGGCAGCGACCTCAATGGTGGGGAGGTCAGAGCAGATGATGGACTGGGCAGCGGTCACAACTTTCTGCATTCTTTTGCGCTCCTGGACGCTCAAGTTGCCAAACCAAGCCACAATGCTCTCTACTGTGCACCTGTAGAAGTTCGAGAGAGTCCTCTTTGACATACCGACTCTCCATAATCTTCTCAGGAAGTAGAGGCGCTGATGTGCTTTCTTTATAATTGCATCAGTGTGCTGGGACCAGGAAAGATCTTTGGAAATGTGCACACCCAGGAATTTGAGGTTCTTGACCCTTTCTAGCATATAAATGGGATTGTGGGTCGCTATCCTACCCCTTCCAAAGTCTACAATCAGTTCCTTGGTTTTGCTGGTGTTGAGAGCCAGGTTATTGTGCTGGCACCATTTGGTCAATTGGTCGATCTCACTTCTTTACTCTGACTCGTCCCCATCAGTGATACGTCCCACAACAGTGGTGTCGTTGGTGAACTTGATGATGGAGTTCGCACTATGTCCGGCTGCGCAATCATGAGTATAGAGTGAGTACAGCAGGGGGCTGAGCACGCAGCCTTGAGGTGCTCCCGTGCTGATTGTTATCGAGGCTGACACATTTCCACCAATACGGACAGACTGTGGTCTTCTTCTTGTGTAGGGCGTGCACAGCCTAAAGTTGTCGGACAACTTGTTCTATTTGAACTTATTTGATTGTGCACGCCGGGTTGATTGCATTTGTCGAAACACGGCGGACCACGTGAAGGTTGCAATCTCCCACCCTGACTGTGGTCTGTGAATGAGGAAGTCGAGGATCCAATTGCAGAGGGATGCGCAGAGACCCAGATCTGAGAGCTTGGTAACCAGCTTGGAGGGGATAATGAATAACAGCCTGACACATGAGTTTTTGTTGTCCAAGTGGTCAAGAGCGGAGTGGAGGGCCACCGTTGATCTGTTGTAGCGGTAAGCGAACTGCAGTGGGTCCACGTTCTTGTCGAGGTGGGAGTTGATATGAGTCATTATCAACCGCTCAAAGCACTTCATCACCACAGACGTTAGTGCCACTGGTCGATGGTCATTGAGGCACGTCACCTTGCTCTTCTTAGGCGCCGGTATTATTGATGCCCTTTTAAAGCACATATAATAGTGCAAACCGAAGTACTTGGTGCAACCTATAAAAAGTCTGGAAAAGGGAGACATAGTGCTGGTGTATCTCTGTGGGTCAGGCAGCATCCCTGGAGAACATGAATAGATGACATTTCGAGTCAGGTCCTTTCTTCAGACACTGCACTGGTGGAGAGAAAACTAGAAGTGAGATAGGGGCTGGGCAAAGTCTGGCATGTGAAAGGTGGATACAGGAGAGGGAGGTTTTTTACCAGCTGATGGTAAGACAAAGGCCAAAGATGAAAATAGAAACAAAAGTCAGAGAAAAAAAGACAAAAGGATATAAAAGGCGCTCAATATAGGGCCAGTAGAAGGCATATAGATGGAAGGGTATGGGGGGAGAGGAGAAACGGAGACATTTGTTTTCGTTTTTTAGTTTTAGTTTTACAGATACAATGCAGAAACAGGCTCTTCAGCCCACCGGCGATCCCCGCACACTAACACAATCCCACACACTGGGTACAATTCACAATTTTACCAAAGCCTACAAAACCTACAAAACCTGTCCGTCTTTAGAGTGTGGGAGGAAACCGGAGCACCCGGAGAAAAACCACGTGGTCACGGGGAGAACGTACAAACTCCGTACAGACAGCACTCGTAGTCAGGATGGAACCCGGGTCTCTGGCGATGTAAGGCCGCAACTCTACCACTGCGCCTCCGTGCCGCCCTGTTTTTCCTGTGCCAATCACAGTCAGCTCTTGGTGCACTGAAATTATGAAAGATTTTACAGATATGTCAGCTTGGTGCCAAGGAGGGATGCAAGGAAAAATAAGGTAGACTTCCCCACGTCAGCTACAGATACAGCTTGGTTTTCTGCAAGCGTGATAAAAAGAGTAACAAAGAAATTGTATCATTAAATATCGAAGCAACAAAGGTGAAAAAAAAAATATTCTCAAGAAGAAGGGTCAGTCTAAAGAAGGGATTTGACCATAAATGTGTAGAAACGAACTGCAAATGCTGGTTTATTATGAAGACACAAAGTGCTGGATATCTATTAGAATACAACCGATAGTGAACAATAACATAAATTTGCCTCAAGTGTATCAGATAATTAACTTTATAAAGATCAATCTGGATACTACAAGCCAGCATTTTGAGGTAGTGTGAACTTTTAAGTCCCTTTCCTGCACTTGAAAATAATCCAAAGGAATGAGAGAAGATAGTGGGGTGGCACGGTGGCGCAGCAGAGAGTTGCTGCCTTACAGCGCCAGAGACCCGGGTTCAATCCTGACTACGGGTACTGTCTGTACGGAGTTTGTACGTTCACCCCGTGACTGCGTGGGTTTTCTCCTGGTTTCATCCCACATTCCAAAGATGTACAGGTTTGCGGGTGAATCGGCTTCAGTAAAATTGTAAATTGCCCCCAGCGAGTAGGATAGTGTTAGTGTACAGGGCGACTGCCGGTCGGCATGGACTCAGTGGCCCGAAGGGCCTGTTTCCTGCGCTGTGTCTTTAAACATAAACTATAATGGTGAGTAGTGTAGGAAGCAACTGCAGATGCTGGTTTAAACCAAAGATAGATGCAAAATGCTGGAGTGACTCAGCGGGACACTGGAGAGAAGGAATGGGTGATGTTTCGGGCCTCGAATTAAAGCCTTCTATATTCTGTTGTGCTGAAGCAAAGCAAGAATGTCATTATCCTATCTGGGACACACGACAATAAACTCTCTTAAACCTGGGAGTGGTGGTGTGTGTACTGTAGGGCTACATTTTAAGGCATTTGGGATCTTGGTGCAGCTGATAAAACATATTGTGAAAGAACAGAGTTGTCTCTATCCTTTCAAACAGGTCAGGTCTGGTTTATGTAATTGCACTAGAAGGCTCTGCTGAGCTTAATTGATCTGCTGGCTCCAGGTGGAATTGTTTGAAGATATAAAAGGAACACGAGGCTCTCCCTGAGCGAACTAACCTCTGCAGGAATATAAGAAGGGGTGATGGTTTTAAAACCAAATCAGTTTAAAAAGATAAATATGGTTTAGGTTTATTATTATCATGTGTACTAAGATACAGTGAAAAGCATTGTTTGTATACTATACCAACAGATCAAATATACCTAGGGTTGCCAACTGTCCCGTATATTGGGCTAAATTGGTTTGTTCAGTACGGGACCGCCTTTGTCCCGTATTTGACTGCTACTACTCGGGTCGAGGGGGCTGTCGGGTCGGAGCGCCCCGTCTGGCCCCGCCTCACCCGTCCCGACCTAGTGCAGCCCATGGAGTGCGGCAGCGGCAGCAAGAACGTCTCGCCCGTGGCCCCGTCGGTCGGCAGCCCAGCCTGCTGTCCCACCTTCGGACCTTCGCTTACCGCCGACACCACCATCCCTCCTTCTCACGACCGTACTGGAAAGATCTTCAAAGATAGGCACGCCCAGGAATTTGACCCTCTTGACCCTTTCCACCATCGACCCGCTGAAGCTTAACGCAGTAGGTTGGTTATTATTTGCCCTGCATAACACCTTCTGAAACCCACTTCAGTTTTAAGGTGGATATGAAAACTTTAGCAGGCAGGTACTACCTATGCAAAATGAAGGACAGTCACCATTTTAGCTTGATGCCACTTTGAGAACCTGAACTGGAATGTGATTGTTATGGTTGTGATAAGTCTATGTAACTGTGGTATGGGAAACACAACATTCTTGTTTGAGGTTTAAAAAAAGATCTATCCAAAAGTCGAGTGGCCTAGTTGAATGACCTGCCAACAGCTAACTGCTTAATTACAGGGATTACCTGTGTTGCAGTCATTTATGTTTAGGCTAGCTACTGTTGGCATATTATATTATTTTGTCTAGATATATCTTGCAGTGTGGTTTTGGGCACTTGAGGGCGGTCATTTGACGCACAGAGGGGCGTATATGGGCTTAGTGGACACGGAGTGATTAGACCAGGCACAGGGGTGCACAGTACTCTGGGAGAACAGGCTTTACAACTTGTATGCAGAATAAGGAGAACCTGGTACGTTCATCTCTTTGTTTGTACAACTACTTCAATAAAGAACCAATTAAACTGGAAATAACGACAGGAAGATCTGTTCTATTTGGTCTGCGTAAGATCACTCCTACTTACCTGTGTAGTAATGGAAAAGGAACTTTGGACACTGGAAAAATTGGAAATTTGCCATTACAACCTGTTAATTGGTTGGTAACTAGCTAATGTGTAAGGAGCAGATAAGAAAGTGGGATATCATAGAACTAGTGTGAATGGGCGATCAATTTGGACTCAATGGGCCGAAGGGCCTGTTTCTCTGTATCTCGATAGCAAACTAATTCTGTTCCAGGAGGCCCTGTTTCGTTGCCTTGTTTTGAGGGATTCATCCAGTCCTGTTCAGAGTCTGAAGAAGAGTCTCGATATAAAACATCACTTATCCCTTTTCTCCAAAGATGCTGTCTGACCCGCTGAGTTACACCAGCTTTTTGTGTCTATCTTCTGTTCTCTTTGTTCAGATCCCCTGAGGCAAGGCTGTGGTTAATTCTGAAGTCAGATGGAACACATTCACTTTGGCACCGAGTACAAATTCCGGCATGTTATTATCTAACCATAATTCTAATCATTAATTGTTTTAATTCAGTTTTAGTTTAGGGATACAGCATAGAAAGAGGCCCTTCAGCCCACTGAATTCATGCTGGCCCTTGATCACCCATTCGCGCTGGTTCTATGCTACCCCATTCCCGACACCCTTGGGGAAATTTTGCAGAGGCAAACTCACACGTCTTTGGGATTGGGAGGAAATCGGAGCACCCGGAGGAAATTCAAGCAGTCACTGGAAGAACGTGCAACCCCCACACAGACAGCACCTGAATCCAAGATCGAATCGAGGTCCCTGGCGCTGTGAGGCAGCAGTACTACCAGCTGCACCACTGGGCCGCTCCAGTGTTTTTACGTTCAGTTTCATGAGCTAAGTGCATCTGCAGATTAGTGCTGCGGGGATTGCGTGAAATAATATTTTATTGGAGGCCAATTCATTGGGTATTTTCAAGGCTGGGATTGACAGATTCTTGATTAGTACCGGTGTCGGAGGTTATGGGAAGAAGGGAGGACAATGGGGCTGAGAGGGAGAGATAGATTAGCCATGATTGGATGGCAGAGTAGACCTGAAGGGCCAAATGGCCTAATTCTGCTCCTATGACATATGCACGTGAACTTCTATTTAAATGTGCTTTCTTGCCCAGGAATATTCCCAAATTTTAACCTGCAACATGAAAATTACACCATGATGCAGGAATATCAAAAGTCGGGAGAAATGTCCCACTGTCTGGGTTGTGGTGTTCTTTGGCATCTGATGTACTACAATTTCTTATTTTCAAGGTCATCGAAGGTAAACTTCCAAACCCAACAAGCAGTTACCCATTAACATTCAAGCCGGACCATACCACCCAGACAAGCCAACTGCGCACCACCCTCTGGAGCATGGCCCACCACGACCTCAAGCCAAAGGAATGGAAGAGGCTTGCCATGCAGTGGTATTTCACCGAGGGACAAATTAAAGCAATAGAGGAACAATGGATAGGTGGGATATCTGTTAAATCAGATGCGCAAATTGAAGCATGAATTAAAAGTTAAATAATTGATCACTCCATTCTCTCTTCCTCCCTCCCTCCTTGCACTCTTCCATTCCTGATCATAAGCAGGGTGTTGAGTTTAGTTTATTGTCACGTGCACCGAGGTACAGTGAAAAGCTTTTGTTGCGTACTGACCAGACAGCCCAATCAGTCTTTCCAGGTGAGGCAGAGGTTCACCTGCACCTCCTCCAACCTCATCCACTGCATCTGCTGTTTCGACTTCTCTACATCAGCAAGACCAAGGGCAGGCTCGGCGATCACTTCGCCCAACACCTCCACTCAGTCCGTGTTAACCAACCTGACCGCCCGGTTGCTCAGCACTTCAACTCCCCCACCCACACCCAATCTGAATCTTTCTGTCTTGGGCCTCCTCCATTGCCAGTGAGGCTCAGCACAAATTGGAGAAACAGCACCTCATATTTTGCTTGGGTAGATTACATCCCAGCGGTGTGAACATTGACCTCTAATTTTAGATAGCCCTTGCTTTCTCCCTCCTTCCCCTCCCCCTTCCCAGTTCTCCCGCAAGTCCTCCTGTCTCGGCCTACTTCCTTTCTTTTCCCCGCCCACCGACATCAGTCTGAAGAAGGGTCTCGACCCGAAACGTCGCCTATTCCTTCTCTCCATAGATGCTGCCTCACCCGCTGAGTTTTTCCAGCACTTTTAGTCTTACCAGCGGAAAGACAATACATGATTACAATCGAGCCATCCACAGTGTACAGATAGATACAGAATTCCCTCTAGGAATACCTGGCCTCAGCTTCCAGCAGAGCTCGGTTGGCATGGGGGAGTTGGGCTGCCGGGCCTGTTACTGTGCTGTATGACTCCAAATGGAAATCTCCCTCCATAGATGCTGCCCAGCCTTATGTTCCTCCAGCAGTTTAGCTTAGTTCCGAGATACATCATGAAAAATGGGACCTGCAGCCCACTGAGTCTGAGCTGACCAACAATCACCCATACACTAATCCTGCCTTACACTAGGGACAATTTACAGAGCTAGTTTACCTACAAACCAGCACGTCTTTGGAGTGTGGGAGAAAAACTGGAGCACTTGGAGAAAACCCATGTGGTCACAGGGAGAACGCACAACCTCTGCACAGACAGCACCCATAGGCAGGATTGAACCTGGGTCTCTGGTGCTGTAAGGCAGCAACTCTACTGCTACACCACCATGCAGAGCAGAATAGCTATGACCAGGGCTTTGACATTGCATGCAAACCAACCGTTCAGTGGCAAATGGTATTATATGTCCACCTTCTGCATGTTTGTCTAATGCAGCACCAGCCAGCATTCAACTTTTTCACCTTGAGGTAGTTGCGATATGTGTTACAATATCCTGCAGCATAATAACTCCTTTCACTGAAACATACACAATTATTAAAGGGCTAGCAGGGTAGATGGAGGGAGGATTAGCATCCACAATTTTTCAAGATTAAAAAAATCAATTTTGTAAATCAGCTTTTCAGGCAGAAGATTAAGGTGCACGGAATTAGTAGTGACTTAACATCGAACATAGAACAGCACCGCAGAAGAACAGGCCCTGCAGCCCACAATGTGCCGAACATGATGCCTCGGCCGGGAGTCTAACGTTGCGCCTATACTTAAGAAGGGCTGCAAGGAAAAGATTAGAGGCCTGCGATTAGTGGTGTGCCTCAGGGATAAGTGCTGGGCCCTGGGCCCAATGCTGCTTGCGATATTTTTCTATATTAATGATTTGGACAAGAATGTAGACGGCATTAGTAAGTTTGCAAATGGCACCAAAGTGGGTGGTTTCGTAGATAGCAAAGATGGTTATCAATGATTACAGCAGGATCAGTTGGGCAAGTGGGCTGAGGAATAGTGAATGGAGTTTAATGCAGAGAGGTGCGAGGTGTTGGCTTTGGGAGGTGTTGTATTGGAAGGGCAGGACCTTCACAATGAATGCAGGACACTGGGAGTATTGTAAAACAGTGGGATCTAGGAGTGCGGGTATACAGTTCCTTGAAAGTGGCAACACAGGTGGATAGCGGGTCAAGAAGGTTTTTGGTACATCGGCCTTTATCAGTCTGCGCATTGAGTATAGAGGTTGGGATGTTATATTACAGTTGTACAAGATGTTAGCGAGGCCGCATTTAGAGTTCTCTGTTCAATCCCTGTGATAGGAAGTTAAGTCGGAAAGAGTGCAGAGAAGATTTACAAGGATGTTGCCAGGACTTGAGGGACTGACCTATGGGGAGAGGTTGGGCAGGCTAGGACTTTATTCCTTGGAGCACAGGAGGCAGAGGGGTGATCTTATAGAGATGTATACGATCATGAAAGGAGTAGATTGGGTGAACGCACAATCTTTTACCCAGAGTAGTGGAATCAAGAACCAGGGGACATAGGTTTAAGGTGAGCGAGGAACGATTTCATGGGAATTTTTTCAGGCACGTTCAGGCTGCTCTACCGTCTGCTTCAGCTAAAGGCCTCAGGATTTCCATTCATTGCTCGATCTTGCCTACCAGTTTCACCACCAAATCAGTAGAGTTCAGCTTGTGAAATCACACTTTGTGTTTAGAAAGCAAGGTACTGATGCTCCCATCTCACCAGAGCAGGCAGAATGAGGTTCTAGGTTGGTGATACGACGCTCCCGCTGACTGGGAACAAACTGTTTCGGGAATTTAACAAACATTGCTTTCCTTTTAGGAACAAAGAGCTATCAGGAACATGGTCACCGGACACTACTGATCTGGCTGCATGGAGTCCTACTAACTGGCACAAATCCAGTCAAGTCCTTGTACGAGGGGCTAATTAATATTGAACAGAAGAATTTAGCTGGTGAGTAAAGACTGGGTGTATTTATTACCTTTAAGGCAGAGATAGATAAGATTCTTGATTAGTACGACACGAGTGGGGAGAAGGCAGGAGAATGGGGTTAGGAGCGAAAGATAGATCAGCCATGATTGAATGGTGGAGTAAACTTGATGGGCTGAATGGCCTAATTCTATTCCTATCAGTTATGACCTTATGAAATGTCTTGATGCTTGGGACTTAAGAGCGGATTAAGTTCGCTCACAATGTAATTTGTTTCTCTCTAGTGCTTGCATCATACCTATTTTAATGATTTGATTGTGGGCAGCAACCACAATAGTCTTCTCATACCTGAATAGAAATTCCTACTACAGGCACCAGGAAGCTACTGCCAAGTATATTCTTCCTTATTCATTCATGCTAAATTGGCCCATTGAACAGGAGTTCAATGTCATCAATGTTAGAAAATTTCACAGGTACAATAGTGGCATTTAAGAGGCGTTAGATAGACACACGGAGATGCAAGGATATGGATCACTTGCAGGCAGAGGACATTGGTTTAACTTGGTATCAGGTTCGACACAGTCGTTGTGGGTCAAAGAGGCTGTTTCTTTGCTGTATTGTTCTACATTATATGTTGTTAACAGAAGAGTATAATTATAGTGCAGATGTTTCTAGTATCTTCAGTAGCCATTTGAGAACGATGTTCGCTTTTCTGTGCGTGCCAAAGAAATAAAGATACGCTGAAGTGGAGTCTTGTGCTTGATACACTAAGATTTCCTGACAGAGATATGATGGACTGAATGTCTGCCTATGTCTAACATTTTTTGATTGCATGATTTAGCCCACATCTTAGTGTGAGGCACAGGGTGATACAGTGTGCAAACAGGCCATTCGGCCCAACTTGCCCACACGGGCCAACATGTCCCAGCTACACTAGTCCAACCTGCCCGCGTTTGGTCCATATCCCTCCAAACTTGTCCTATCCATGTACCGGTATAATTGTTTCTTAAATGTTGCGATAGTTCCAGCCTCAACTACCTCCTCTGGCACGCAGGTGACCTGGGCGCTACAGCCAGTCCCGCGGCAGGCGAGCCGACCTGGGAACTGCAGAAAACTAATTGAAAAACACGTGAAAACTAATGCAAAAAACAACACGAAGTGTCACACTATGGTGATAGATGTGGCCCATCATCCGCTCAGACATGGGTCTTGGTCCCTATAGGAACAAGGTCCTTGATTCTCCCACTCTGGGCAAGAGTGTGCATCTACCCAATTTATTCCTTTCATGATTTTATATTGTGGTAATCGATTTGAAGGCAGGTTTAGGAACAACCCTCCACCCCTCCTCTCGCAAGAGGCTTCATAAATGGCACATAATGACTTCTTGGAGTCATGGTGTCAAGGTGGAAGGTTGCTTCCAGGCTGGACGCCTGTGTGCCTCAGGGTTCGGCGCTGGGCCCATTACTGTTTGACATCTACATCAATGATTTGGATGAGGACATACAGAGCAAGATTAGCAAGTTGGCTGATATGCAAAAGTGGGTGGTTTTGCAGATAGTGAAGATGGTTGTGAAAGATTGCAGTAGGATCTGGATCGATTGGCCAGGTGGGCGGAGGAATGGTTGATGGAATTAAATACAGAAAATTGTGAGGTGTTGCATTTTGGGACGTCGAACAAGGGCAGGACCTACACAGTAAATGGTAGGCCTCTGGGTAGTGTTGTGGAGCAGATGTATCTAGGAGTACAGGTGCATGGTTCCTTGAAGGTCGAGTGGCAGGTAGATAAGGTGGTCAAAAAGGCTTTTGGCACTTTGGCCTTCATCAGTCAGAGTATTGAGTATAGAAGTTTTGAGGTCATGCTGCAGTTGTATGCAACGTTGGTGAGACCGCATTTATAGTATTGTGTTCAGTTCTGGGCACCATGTTACAGGAAAGATACTGTCAAGCTTGAAAGGGTTCAGAAAACATTTACAAGGATGTTGCCAGGACTGGAGGGTGTGAGCTATAGGGAGAGGTTAAGTAGGCTGGGTCTCTATTCCATGGAGAGCAGGAGGATGAGGCATACAAAACCATGAGGAATAGATCGGGTAGATGCACAGAATCTCTTGCCCAGAGTAGAGGAATCAAAGACCAGAGGACATAGGTTCAAGAATGAAGGGGAAAAGATTTAATAGGAATCTAAGGGGTAACTTTTTCCCACAAAGGGTTGTGGGTGTATGAAACAAGCTGCCAGAGGAGGTAGTTGAGGCTGGGACTATCCCATCGTTTAAGAAACAGTTAGACAGGTACATGGATAGGATAGGTTTGGAGTGAAATGGACCAAGCGCAGGCAGGTGGGTCTAGTGTAGCTGGGATATTGCTGGCCGGTGTGGGCGAGTTGGTCCGAAGGGCCTGTTTCCACACTGTGTCACTCTAGGACTAATGCAGTATGGAAACTGGTAGTTCAGCCCAACTTGCCCACACCAACCAACATGCCCCATCCACACTAGTCCCACCTGACTGCATTTGACCTGTTTGCATACTGTATCTCTCGACTAAGCTAAAGTAACAGCAGCATTGGTAGGTGGTTTGACCATGTTCAATCAGTATTTTTTTTCTACAGCTTCATAATTGCTGTTTACATTCCTGTTGTGAATGTGACTTTATATGTTCAACACCTACTGTTGGAATTTGTTTCGTTCAACATGCACATTGACAAGTGTGAACAACCCCACCCACAAAGTTAATACGTGTTTAGCTTGATAACACTTGAAAAGGTTATGTCAACATTATTTGCTTTATGTAACAGGTGAGCAAATTGATTTTCTCCTTGCAGTGTGACTCCCAACTGATTTGCAGAATACTCAGTAAAGCCCCTGTCCCACACGTGTCCTTGGCACGCTAATTACGCGATCTCGTCGTCTCGTTGAGGCGCACGGGTATCGTGGGCTTAAGTTTCCTTTCTCAAAGGTGCTTACAAGAGTGATCAATGTAACTTCTTCTTGCGTATGGTGTGCACAGCATAAAGTTGTAGGTCAACTTGTTCTATTTGATCTTTTGTTTGTGGATGTCGGGTTGATTGCATTAGTCGAAACAGGGTGGACCAGGTGAAGGTTGCAATCTCCCACCCCAACAATGTAACTGGTAGCCATGAATACCTGGAGTTAGGGTCCCGGTGAGACGAAAGAGAAGTCTACGAGGCTAGGAGGGAGAAAACAAAACATAATTTGTAAAAAAAAGATACTGAAAATATGTAAGTTGTGGCTAGTCTGTTGTATAAGAAAATGCAGTTTGTAATTGCTTAGATATGAAGTAAAGATAAGATTCGACAAATGCAGCATGGAAACAGTCGAGTCTACACCAACCATTCACATTAGTTCAAGAAGGAACTGCAGATGCTGGAAAATCGAAGGTAGACAAAAATGCTGGGGAAACTCAGTGGGCGAGTCAGCATCAATGGAGCGAAGGAAATAGGCAATGTTTCGGGTCGAAACCCTTCTTCAAGGGTTTCAAACCCCTTCAAGGCTTTGAAATCCTTGTGAAGTAGGGTTTCGACCCGAAACGTTGCCTATTTCCTTCGCTCCATAGATGCTGCCTCACCCGCTGAGTTTCTCCAGCATTTTTGTCTACCTTCACAATAGTTCTTAGTTTGTCATCTACTCCCCACACATTAAGGGCAATCTTACAGAGGCTGCTTAACCCACAAACCCGCGCATCTTTTGCGACGTGGATGGAAAACGGAGCAACCGGAGGAAACGTGCAATCTCCATGCAGACAGCATCAAAGGTCAGGATTGAACCTGGGTCTCCAGCACTGTGAGGCAGCAGTTCTACCGGCTGTGCAACTCTAAGCAGGCATAAATATAGACTGAGAAGAAAATAAAGTGTAGAAAATCGGGTCTGTCAAAGAGGGAAGTAATATGTTGAATGCCATTCAAACTCTTAAAATACACAACCTGATACGAAAGACAGAAATGCGAGAAGATGAAACAAGGAAGAAAAAGTTACGCAAGTCGGATGACAGTGATTTGTTACTGAGATTTCTGCACAGGTTGGCTTGTCATGCTTCAGGAATGAATTGTAAGCTTGGCTGCAACAATAATGAATCACAACAGGGTGGGTGGCAACAGAAATAAAGCAGATAACCACACACATTCATAACTGTGGAGGTATTTCTTAGTTGTGTAGGTGGTTATAAAAAGTCAAGCCTTGCCAAAGTAAATAAAAGTAATTGTACTTCCCAGCATGTTGGGTAAGAACCCTTCTTACATTATCATGAATGGAGTTGTGAAAGAGCTTTATATAAGTTATCTGTTTCCGCATTTACGCATTCAAATATAATTTGATGTTTCTGCCATCTTGGAATTCTGATTGTTTACAATTGCTCAATTTTAACCGAACTGACAAGCACAGTAACTGGTGGTTTTATGAGGAACAATCAGCAAATGACCATTTCTGTCCAGTCTGTCCCTGTTAGCCAGCTGTAGCAATCTGCCATCTCTTACACCGAGCTTTTATTTTCTGCTATAAACTTTGTGTTATCAATCAAACATTTAATGAACACAAGATAGACCCATGTTGGAGTAACTGAGCGGGTCAGGCAATATCACTGGAGAAAAGGAATTGGTGACGTTTCGTCCGAGACACACACAGTAAGATGGAAAAACAGATGCATAAAACAAAGAACTGCAGATACTGATTGACAAAAAAAAAAAGACAGTGTCGGAATAACTCAGTGGGTCAGGCTGGAGAACATGCATAGATGCCGTTTTGGGTTGGGACCCTTTGCCAGATAGATTGTAGTGGGGGGTGGGGGCGGGGGGGAGGAGCAGGAAGAAAGCTGGAAGGGAGGTGGGAGCACAACAAGTACTTGTGAGGAGTGGGGGAGGGAGTTGTGATTGGTAGATGGTTGGGCAAAGGCCAGAGATGAAAAGGCAAAAGTGCGAGATAAGGATAGAAGATGCGTGAAATGTGAATATAGAGGAAGGAATATAGGTGGAAGGGGACAGGAGAAGGTAAAGGGACACGTATTTGTAGGTTAGGTAATAGGTTAGTTAAAAACGGAGAATTCAATGTTCATACCTTTGGATCGCAAGCTACCCAAACAGAATACAAGATTCTGTTCCTCCAGTTTGCGTTTGGCCTCACTGTCAATGGCAGAGGCCCAGGACAATTTGGTCAGTATGAGAAGGGGAGTTAAAATAGTTAGCAACTGGGAGATCCAGCAGGTCTTCAGACTGAGCATGTTTGGCAAAAACGGTAACCCAGGCTACGTTTTGTCCAATGTAAAGGAGGCCACATCAGGACCACCAAATGCACTAGATGAGGTTAGAGGAGGTGCATTTGAAACTCAAACCTGAAAGGATGGCTGGGGTCCCTGGATGGTTGCGAAGGAGGAGGAATAGGCATAGGTGTTACATCTCCTGTAGTTGCTCGGGAAAGTACCTGCAGAGGGATGAGTGAACCAAGAAGTTGAGTGATGTAGCGGTCTCTGCAGAAACTGGAAAGGTGTGGCAATGGCATGGTGACTGGTGGTGGGATCACACTGAAGATGGCAGAAAATCTTGGAAAAAGTGTTGGTTGTAGAAACTGGTGGATGAAAGGACCAGGAGAACATAACCAAGTCTGAAGTGTTCAGACTCGAAATGTCATAACAAGAGGATTTCAGTACAGGAGTAAAGAGGTTATTCTGCAGTTGTATAGGGCTCTGGTGAGACAACACCTGGAGTATTGTGTAAAGTTTTGGTCTCCTAATTTGAGGAAGGACATCCTTGTGATTGAGGCAGTGCAGCATAGGTTCACGAGATTGATCCCTGGGATGGTGGGACTGTCATATGAGGAAAGATTGAAAAGACTAGGCTTGTATTCACTGGAGTTTAGAAGGATGAGGGGGATCTTATAGAAACATATAAAATTATAAAAGGACTGGACAAGCTAGATGCAGGAAAAATGTTCCCAATGTTGGGCGAGTCCAGAACCAGAGGTCACAGTCTCAGAATAAAGGGGAGGTCATTTAAGACTGAGCTGAGAAAAAACTTTTTTACCCAGAATTTATGGAATTCCTTGCCACAGAGGGTAGTTGAGGCCAAATCACTGGATGGATTTAAGAGAGAGTTGGATAGAGCTCTAGGGGCTAGTGGAGTCAAGGGATATGGGGAGAAGGCAGGCACGGATTATTGATAGCGGACGATCAGCCATGATCATATTGAATGGCGGTACTGGCTCGAAGGGCCGAATGGCCTCCTCCTGCACCTATTTTCTATGTTTCCATATCACCTATCCATGTTATTCTAGAGATAATGCCTGACCACCGGGTTACTTCATCATTTTATCTTTGAGGAGAACCATATCCTTGTTCTGTTGGGGAGGGGGCTAAGAGTGAGTGCTGAACTATGGGATATGAAGGAGATGGGTGAGGGGCAAGGGGAGGTAACCACATTTGCAAAAAACAAAGAGATCACAGGTGTTCCAGAATGAAAAGCCTCATCTTGGGAGCAGATTCAGCAGGGACAGATGAATTGGGAGTAGATTAGATCAACTTTATGATTAATACCATTTCTGGGCAGCAGTGGTACAGCTGATAGAGCTGTTGCCTCAGTGTCAGAGAACCGATTATATCCCGACATTGGATATCCATCCTGTCCGTGTAGAGTTTGTATGTTCTCCTTGTAATCGCGTGGGTTTCCTCCGGGTACTCCCGTTTCCTCTCACATCCCAAAGACATGCAGGTTTGAGGGTTAATTGTATGCTGTAAAATTGCCCCAAATTGCAAGGAGTGGATGAGAAAGTGGGATGACAGAACTAATGTGAATGGGTTATCGGTGGTCGGAGGACCAATTTCCATGCTGTTTCTCTAGACCAAACTATCACGCTGAACTCTTCATTAATTAACTAATTAACAAAATTCTTCTTTTGTTTCCATAACAGAAAGGATCAGAAAAGAAATTAATGGCGTACCTTCACAGAAGTGTACAGTTTCTTAAAGGTCGCTACATTTTAAGGAATGCATATCAAGACATACTGCTGCCTACTAGAACTGGAAGCAAGTAAAGCTGTGGTGTCAGTGCATTACCGAGGGACATCTCAGACTACAGTAAAGCACCCGCTGACTGTTACATAGGAAACCATCAAATCCGAGCCTATGAACACGTTATAACTTTGTACTTGAGGAATCTCTTCAAAAGGTCTTCTATAAATTGTGCCTACTGGTACTGCCTCAGTGAAACAGAATGGAGTGAAAATGAATAGATGGAGCAGAATACCAGTGATAAAGCTTGCTATTGGTAGAGCAGTTGTATCATCCAGCTATTTGATCTATGAGATACACAGGTAGTTCTGCTATAATGCGTTGCATTCCCAAGAAAGGTATTATAGAAAATTGTGTTATAAAAACAATGATCAATGCTAGAATCGGGGGGGGGGGGGGGGGGGAGAAGATGTAGGGGCTAGAGCGAATCTGAGGTAACATGATGCAATAAGTTTGATTGATTGAAAGATACAATCCAAGCCCACCCCAAACATCACCCATTCTATGTTATTCCACTTTCACAGGTTTTGGGAGGTAGGTGGGTAGGATGGAATCTGCAAAGTATATATCAAGAAAAGAAAGTAATTATTTTGAAAGATCATTGAGAAAACTATGTCCATAGTTGAATATATTTAAGAGAGTTGAATATATTTTAGAGGCAAATGCAAAATACAAGTTTGTAGTTCAGTTTATCATCTCCAAGATAATAATATCCTTGCTAAGCATTCTGAAACTGATAATTATTTCAAGGAAAGGATATCACTCTGGACATCTATCTGAATGATTTGATCACTAGAGCTACCTTGATATTTTAAATCACCTTTTGCCAAGGTATTTATGATGCTGGTCATTACAATGAAAAGATCATACATAATAACAGTTGCAGTCTGGATAGAAATTGATTCAACATTCTTAAAAGATTCTTATCCTGAAGTAGATTTGCATTTGATTGTTACAAACAACTCAAACATGTTCTTCTCAGAGTTAATTTGGACCATTCCTCCATCAGATCATGGCAATAGCCTTGTAATCAATCCATGTATTCATGATGAAACATTAACCACAACAAGGTTCCAGCCAGGTGCTCTCACACTATTTTCTATAATGCTTAGTTGCTAAAGTCTAAAGTACTAATTATTTGTGAAAATGCATTGTTTTAATTTGGGAGGTGAAACTTGCTGCCAGAGGTGGTGGTGGAGGCAGGCATGATAGTGGTGTTTTGGAGGCTTTTAATAGACACATGGATATGCCTGAAATGGAGGAATATGGATCACATGCAGGCAGATGAGACTAGTTTAACTTGGCATCATGTTCAGAACAGATATTGTGGGCCAAAGGACCTATGCTGTATTTTTTTTTAAATATTATTTTTGCAAAATGTCTAACAATTGCTGTATTCTTCATTCAATGCAATATAATTCCCAAGAAAAAAGAAAACATTAATACTGAAAGTAGAAAATTTTAATAAAATTTAAATACAAATCCTATATACACACCCACATTTATACAGAAATCATTTATTTTTAAATTCAAGTTTTGTGCTCGTCCTTCAAAAACTTTACAGTTCAATAGGAATAAACTAAAGCTAACTGCAAACCATAAATATATTAATCAAAGAAAAGCATTTTAATCAAAAGTATAACTGGTAATTCTCACGAGATTAAAAACATGATATAATGAGTGTTGAAATTTTTGCTCAGAACGATTTCAGTGACCCTTCACTGCAGGCAAGCTGAGCCACTGAAACCTCTCCTAATACACTGCAAACCCACAACTTCATCTTTTCACTGCATAACACACAATGGAAATCATCAATCTCAAAATCCCTCATCTCAAATTGCACAGATATACAGGTGTTCAGTTGACTGTGCTACTTAATGCTTCAAGGAGATGGATCCTCGATGGTTCTCAACTCAATGACAATGTCGGGCGAAAGCTCTGGTATTTGGCCTTCTCTCTGTTTCCATACCGAATTAAAAGGTAAATGTCCACAATGCTGGAGATCTAATATACCAATAGACATTCATAATGCTATTAGTCAAAAGCATTAATGTTATAAATGCCCTTAAGCTGGCACAGTTGTACTGTCAAAAGCAGCAAGACAGCTCATAACAGGAAGAGATCTACCTTTAGACAGTATGATGTCACAGTTTAGAAATTGAACCACTGATCATCAATAAGTGGAATTGAGAATTATTAGTTACAAGATTTTGCATTTATCATTAAAAATATTTCTATGTAAAAATAATTTAACAAACAAGCACTAGTTTATATTTTAATTCTTTGAAAAAGTCAGTTGTAGAAGTAGAATACAGGAGATAAAACCCATTTTCCCAATAGGGAGTTTCTTCTCTTTAATTATGATGATTTCATGAGAACTGATGGTTTTATTTTTAAAAACAAATCCATTTTAGAAAGTCATTACTGCACCTGTACCAGCTAACCCATCGAGTTCTACTAATAAAAAGTTTTAGCGCTTAACCCTATGAAGTATTGAATCTAGCCCCAGCATCATGAAAATTTCACGCACTGCATTTTTACAAATGTCAGCTTGGAAAGATCTTTCACCAATAGGTTAGAACATTGAGAAGCTATCCTTAAATTCTGTACAATACATTATATATATTTTTTACAGCATTTAAAAATTGATACACCCTTGCTTAAGAACCACACTGCATAAACTATTTTTTCCACTGGACTGGGTATTTGCAAAAACACACATGTAATATTGCTAGTGGGTTAATGCGATAAAAACCGAATATTAGTAGCTCACAATTCCAAGTCCTGTCTTCAGTTGTAGAACAACCATGGATGGCTTCCTCAGCTTCCCAGCTGTGCAAGTTCTTCTCTGATCCTCTGCTTAGGTTGCTAAATTAACTGGTGAGGACTTCAGTCTACAACCTTGATTGACTGGATGCCACAGTTCACTGCGGGTGATTTTGACCTCAGGGCTGGGACTTTCCCCCCAGAAGCAGGGTGTGGTTGACTTGATCGAGGATACTTAGCTGCAGTCGCTTGACCAATGGTTTGCTGGAGGACAAAGAACAAGAAGTAAAATGTATCTTATTTCTTGCTCCTTTGACCACAGATTTTTGTTTTGGTAAAGAGATAGCATTACAACAATCTTCCATTTTTTAAATAAAATAAAATTCAACTCTTATGTACTCACAAGGTTCAAGATTTGGTCAACCTTCATTTTACCTTACACTGTATCAGATTTAAAAAGCAGATCATTTTTTCATGATTACATTCATTATCTGTTAGGATGCAAATAACAGTCGGTCTTGGAATCATATTCGGCACAGGCATTGTGGGCCAAAGGGCCTGTTCCTGTCCTGTGCTATGTTTTCTCAAAAGTATTCCAATTGCAGATCATCAAGATATAGCAACTTCCGCCCTGTGATATTTACATACATTTGAACTTATCTGAATGAGTATAAACTTTTCTACAAGTCATCATTGTTATATTTGCCTGCGATTTGTAAAACAGACATTTTGGCAGCCGACAAAAAAAATTCAATAGATCAGAGAAATAGCAAGCAACGCAAGGGCGGCATAAACAGAAGTGAGTCACATATGTTACTAATGTAATTTACAAGCGTTAGTGCTACCAGTTATCAGTGTGTTCACAGGGCACTTCAAAATAATTCACTTAAAGGATCTTCAACCTTGATTTTTTTTTTAGAAAAGGTAAATACAAAAATTTCATAAGATTAAGAACAAATATAGAATTTACCTTTTGATAAAATCTCACCGTGCAGGTTAATGCAAACTGAAGCTAACACCGAGTCACATACAGAGGCTGCAGTTTCCCTTCAGGCAGCCTGCAGAGCTCCATTTTGCAGTTCAATGCAGTGAAAATCAATTAACATTCTGTAGACTGTAGTGGTTTTAGGATGTGATCTACACAAAGGCAACTACTGTATGATATGCTGCATATTCTCATGCATTACTACGCATACAAGGGCTAATGGAATGAAATAGCTGGATATTCTGTTGTGAGGAATATTCATTTAAGGGCCTGTCCCACTTGCGTGATCTTTACAGGTGACTGCCGGCACCCGTGATAGGTCGCCGAAATTTTCAACATGTTGAAAATTCAGCAGCGACCAGAAAGACGCAACGACTCTTTGGAGACCTCTCACGACCATACAGGCCATACATATATGGTCGTGAGAGGTCACCCGCAACATGTCGCCAGGGGTCGCCTGTATGGTCGTGAGAGGTCTCCTATGGTCATGATCATATTGAATGGTGGTGCTGGCTCGAAGGTCTACTCCTGAACCTATTTTTCTATGTTTCTAACTCAACTCCACCAGCTCAAAGATGCAGTAATGGCGACTCACACCAGCCCTACTTATGCCGCTTTATAGGGTTCGTAGAATAAAGGTTTTCAAGATGAGACATTTGTGTTCATTAGTGGGTTAACAACCCGAAGTTATAGATTTAAAATCACTGTTAGAAGTTCTAGAGAAAAAAAAATGTTTTCAGTTATTAAGAATTTGAAAGGTCCATGTGAAAAGCAGAGTTCGAAAGTTGTTCAACTGAGAATTATGGATTAAAAAAGGGTAGAGGCTGAAGTTTGCACCATCGTGCCGGGCTGAATCATCAGATCTGTATACCTTTAAATTTTAACAAATCCCTTTTGCATTGGATTTTTCTTTAGAGGAAACATACCCAAACTTCCCTGTGGCACTTTACTGTGTGCCACGAATGCACAATTGATCATTTTCATCCTGGATGCTCTAAACTACAAAGACGAAACACACGGGGATTTTGTGGGAAGGCAGATATAATGCATGCATTAGAAACCATATCAACTAACAGATTCCGCACCACAATTATTACTTCAAAAATAATATGTGGCATCAATAGGCCTGAACAAAATAGCTCAGAGTTTAATCTGTGTCGGACAGATCTGGGGGGCGCTGGACTGCCAGCAGCCTCTGCCTGCAGCCCGTTTGTTTTTCCATCTTTTTTTAATTTTTAGTCCGTTTAAAGTTTATTTTTTGGGAAACTTTAACTTTTTTTATGTGGGGGAGGGGGGTAGGGTAAGGGGGAAACTAACTCCCAGTCACTTCCTGGCGGGGACGCGACTGTTTCTCCGAGTTGCGTCCTCGCCCCCCACCTCGCGGCCTACCACCTGGATCCGAGTGGCCTTTCCTGCCGGGGACCGGGAACCGGACCAGAGCTGCAACAGCGGCAGCTGGAGTCATCACGGAGCGGGCGATACCTACCTGGGTCGCCGTTTGGAGCTCCGCAGCGTTGGGCCGCTGCTCCAACATCATGGAACTCTGGTTTAGAGAGCTCCCAACGCGGGCGACGCTGACCGTCATTGCGGAGTCCTGGGGCCCTTTGCCGAGGGCCTCCAGCGTTGCATCTCCAACCGGCGCGGCCAGTGGACTTTGGGAGCCGCGGACTCCGGTAGGAGGGGGCCGACTCAGGGCCCAGGCCGCTGAGGACGTCCCCCAGCCCCGACGTCGGACTTCCATCACCCCGCCGAGCGGGCCTGAACATCGGGCCACCTGTAGCGGTGACTGCAGGGGGCTCGGGGAGGCCCCGACCATGGGGAACATTGGGGAACATCAGGGAACATCAGGGGAAGAGACTGACTTTGGTGCCTTCCCTCACAGTAGGAAATTTTGATCCTGCTGTGGGGGGATGTTTTATGTTGAATCCTATCTATTCCATGTGGTGTTCTTTATTTTTAATGTATGGCTTGTATAGTGATTTAATTTCGCTGTGCCAATTGGCACGTGACAAATAAATGCATCTCATCTTATCTGGTAATGATCAAAGTGAAAATCAAATTTCAGCACATCTGAAGCAGTTGCTTTGATTTTATTACCTGTGTGACAGGATGGTGCCTTTCCACACAGATTGTCGTCATTGGTGGAGACACTCCCTGGCTTGATCCACATTTAACTGCTCGCGTGGCTGGGTCAGATAGCCCCGTGAGCCGTGCCACAATGGTTTTCCCAGATTTGTGCTGTGCTGAGCTTGCACATTTGGTCACAGGCTAAACATGGAAAAAAAGAGTCAGTTTTGAAATGCAAGTTACTAAAGGTCGCACAGCAATTTTACTGAGAGTTTGAACAATTCTACAAAGCTAGTGAAGTGAAGGTAATGTCTTATCCCACTCAAATGCTATATAATAAACTCTTGTTTTTACAGACTTCTTCATAACGGATTTTGGTTATAGCGGAAAGACCTACTGACTTTCACTGCCATGCCCGGCTGCCAAGGCCATTTGGCATCTGCTGCCGCGTCCAGGCCGGGCTGTCGGCGCTACCCATGTCCACTTCTAGGCCGGGCTGGCCGCCATCACTGGCGACCCTCGCCTGCATTCTGGCTGCCCGCAAGCAATGACATCAACAATCGTCTCCTCGCCCCCGGCTGCCAACAGCTATCAACTCACCTGGACAGTCTGAAGAAAGGTCTCTGAAGATGCTACCTGACCTGATGAGTTACTCCAGCACTTTGTGTCCTATTGTGTATTAACCAGCGCCTCTGCTGCATATGGAATGATAATCCCTCACTCAGTCTTGACAATTGGCAACAACGGACATCATCTCCCAGTTTCCTATGGGGGCTTTTCTTTGGGCACAGGCAAGTCTGTTCCCATGCAATATCATTTTGTGATAGACAATAGACAATAGGTGCAGGAGTAGGCCATTCGGCCCTTCGAGCCAGCACCGCCATTCAATGTGATCATGACTGATCATCCCCAATCCCCAGCCTTCTCCCCATATCCCGACTCCGCTATTTTTAAGAGCCCTATCTAGCTCTCTCTTGAAATCATCCAGAGAACCCGCCTCCACCGCCCACTGAGGTCAATCTTTATGCCAGAGCTTGGAGGGTGAACACTGAAGTTTATGTAGCACAAATACAACACAACTCAAGCGTTTCAGATTTAGTTTATTGTCACGTGTACCGAGGTACAGTGAAAAGCTTTTGTTGCGTGAGAGTCTTCACTCGGATCCACATGTGATCTTGCCACCAAGAGCTACCAGACAGAGACTACTCAGAAACCCATCAATGGGATGCATGGAAAAATAATATAGAAACAAAAAATAATCATACTGGCACAGAATCTCAAATTAGGGACTAAAAATACAGGAGGGAAATGCATTTAAATGATTAGAAGGTAATATTCATAAGCCCATAGAGCAGTTAATTATTTAAATGCTTTAAAACAGAAACCAGATAAATTATAGAGGGACTAGAAAGGCATTTTGAATGGTTAGGTGGATAGATCGGCACAGATTAATTGGTCAGTTGTACTTGCTTTATAAGTATGCCTTTGGCATTAAAAGAACTTCATTAGCACAAATGTTCAAGATTGGAAAGAGAATTCCCGAGATGGAAGGGCGGGAAATAACTAAATAAATCAGTTGTCATTTTATAATAAAAGTTAGGGAACTCAAATGGAGCGCACAATAGGCTTCCGATTCGGTTTTGTCACTTTGCACCAGTGATCCAGAAAATCTATCAACCACAGTTTTACTCTAAATCATTACCTGTTTCTGCGTCGATTGGAATCCTGATTGGAAAGATGTCGTCACTGTGGTAGGACCTGCTGGTGTGGATGTTCCTCCTGCTCTTGTTTGGGAAACATTTGTTGTCCCAAAGTGTATAGTAATCTGGGAACAGAATATATGAGGGTTAACAAAGCAATGTCAGGTTTTAACTGCTACAAGTACTTTTTGTAAAACGGCACAAGGAACCTTTAGCCACATGTTGTCATTAATGTAAAAAAATAGGTCTACTTGCTAATTAAAACATATTCAAGTGAAGACAACAGAGTTATTCAAACACAAAATTGGAGGGTGTTTGGTATCAACATGTGGGGAAAATAATGAAGCAAACTAATGGAAATGCACAAATCAGAGGAACAGAAGGCCCAGGGTAAAGAAGAATAAAAAATGTTTTCCTGTCCTCGAGGAATGCAGCTTTTGAACACAGCAATAATTTGGAGGTATTGGAGGACCAAGTCTAGTTTAGTTTAGTTTAGGGATACATGGAAACAGGCACTTCAGCCCACCGAGTCAGCACCGACCAGCGATCACCCACACACCAGCACTACCCTACACATACTAAGGACAATTTACCAAAGCCTACAAACCTGCACGTCTTTGGAATGTGGGAGGAAACCGGAGCACCCGGAGAAAACCCATGCAGTCACAGGACGAACAAACAGACAGCATAGTCAGGATCGAACTTGGCTTTCTGGCACTGTTAGGCAGCAACTCACGCTGCGCCACCGTGCCGCTCCTGGGTAATGCCCAGATGATGCTACTTGAATACACCAGTTATGAGCAGTTGACCCTTTGCATGAGCAGAAATGTAATGAGAGTAAAATGATATTTGGATACAAGTACAAAGAAGAAAGTCTTGGTGGCATTTTGCCTGAAGCGAGATAAGATCTTCCAAAGTAGTATAGAACGGCATTTAGGATGGAATAAACATGAAGTTGGAATAGCATAGCTTTACCTGCAATATAAGGAAGAGAACCGATGATAGAAGACAACATATTTCATCTGGAGGACAATGAAGTGAATTTAAGCAAAAAATAAAATGCTGGAGGAACTCTGTGGGTCAAGCAGTATCTGTTGAGGCAAAGGGATGGTCGCATTTCTGTTCGGGACCTTGCAGCAGAACAGATGCAGGGTCTCAAAGGGAAACGGACATTGATCCGTTGAGTTTCTGCAACAGTTGATTTTCTGCTCCCGATTCCAGCATTTGCAGGCTCTTGTTTTTCCGAACAAATTCAACAATGGTCAGAAGAGGAGGTAGAACAAGAGGTCAGAAACCTCGAAATGGAAGCAGCATGCACATTTCTTTGAAGATTGCACTGGAACAATAGGAGTGAAGACTGAGCTTGTGGGACAGCTTAAGGAAATGTAACATTAAGAGTGAGATACAGTATGAGGTGTTTCCAGTGAGTCAGTGGTTGGTATCATTAAGTGCAGAAAGCGCAGCAGTGGACAGAGATGCTGATTAGGACCAGAGAGGAATAAATATGAAAGAGTGAGAGGTAAGAGACTTGGTGTAGTTAGCCAAGGTGCTGCAAATAGTAAAAGGCCAATACAGCAAATTGGACAAAGACTAACTCTGCAGCCTTTGATTAGGGTCCTTTCACGGCTTTGGATGCATTTCTATTAAGTCTACCCACTAAGATGGGTGGGCAATAATCTCTCCATTTGAACCACGTGCTGGTAATCATGTATAGAGTAAAATTGCTGCATAATAGAAAGCAATGAAATATAGCAAGGGGGAGGAAAAAGTGAGAGGATGGAATTTAACTTTACTAAACAACACACTCCTATTTTCATGGTTTGTTTTTCTCCACCAAAAATGTCCATGGTAAAGATGAAAAAATCAGGCATACAAAAATAAAAAGCAAAACTTAATTGGATAAGATATTCTACATGGAGTTGTAAAGAACAGCATAAATTTCTCCGACTTTGCAATACTGACCTCTGCTGACGACAAAGGGCGAATGGATCTGCAGTGGTATTGCACAGGGAATATAGTAGGAAAATAAATTAAAATCAGAGAACAGTAATAAAGGTGAGAATAGGAAGTATAAGAGGGAGTCAGCAGAATAGGAATAATAGATTTCAAAATTCATACGTAAATGCATAATAGAAGTGGTACCACTTACGTCACCAAGCACTTGAAAAATTGGGAATTAAATTGTGTAATATTCTGGAAAACAATAATACAAGGGCCCCCTCCCTGACTCTTAGTCTGATGAAGGGTCTCAACCCGAAAGGTCACCTATCCAACCTGTCAAAGGAATTTGGGGGGCGGGGGAGGCTGAGCGATCACTGGCCTTGGGGGTACCCGGCGAGGGAGTGGAGCAAACGAGTGGGGGGGGGGGGGGGGGAGGGTATGGGAGGGGATGTCCCATGTTTTAGTGCATTGTAGAAGTACGAGTTCAATGTTTTTTGTTTGAAGTGTTTTTAAGGTAGCTTTTTCCACACAAAGGGTGGTGGGTGTATGGAACAGCCAGAGGAGGTAGTTGAGGCAGGGACTATCCCAACATTTAAGAGACAGTTAGGCTGATACATGGATAGGACAGGTTTGGAGGGATATGGACCAAAAGCAGGTAGTGTAGCTGGGACATGTTGGCCGAGTGTGGCCAAGTTGTGCCGAAGGGCTTGTTTACCCACAGGATCACTCTATGACTACATTATACCTCTACCATGCATGAATGCTTCAAAATCAAGTGGTCGAGTTTTATTGCCATACACTCAAGCATAGAAAATATGTGCAGGAATAGGCCATTCGGCCCTTCGAGCCAGCATTGCCATTCAATATGATCGTGGCTGTTCATCTAAAATCGGTATCTCTTTCCTGTTTTTTTCCCCCCATATCCCTTGATTTCACTAGCCCCAAGAGCTAAATGTAACTCTCTCTTGAAAACATCCAGTGAATTGGCCTCCATTGCCTTCTGTGGCAGAGAATTCCACTGATTCAGAACTCTCTGCGTGAAGAAAGTTTGTCCTCATCTCAGTCCAAAATGGCCTATCATTTATTCTTAAACTGTGATCCCTGGTTCTGAACGCAAAAGGATTTGAATACAACAGCAGGGAGGTTCTACTGCAGTTGTACAGGGTCTTGGTGAGGCCACACCAGGAGTATTGCGTACAGTTTTGGTCTCCTAATCTGAGGAAAGACATTATTGCCATAGAGGGAGTACAGAAAAGGTTCACCAGACTGATTCCTGGGATGGCAGGACTTCCATATGAAGAAATACTGGATAGACTTGGCTTGCACTCGCTGGAATTTAGAAGATTGAGAGGGGATCTCATAGAGACGTACAAAATTCTTAAGGGTTGGACAAGCTAGATGCAGAAGATGTTGATGTTGGGGAAGTTCAAGGTTTAAGGATAAGGGGTCTTTTAGGACCGAGATGAGAAAATCATTTTTCACAGAGAGTGGTGAATCTGTGGAATTCTCTGCCACAGAAGGTAGTTGAGGCCAGTTCGTTGGCTATATTTAAGAGGGAGTTAGATGTGGCCCTTGTGGCTAAAGGGATCAGGGAGTATGGAGAGAAGGCAGGTACGGGATACTGAGTTGGATGATCAGCCATGATCATATTGAATGGCGGTGCAGGCTCGAAGGGCTGAATGGCCTACTCCTGCACCTATTTTCTATGAACTCCCCCAACATCGAGAACATTTTTCCTGCAGTTACAGTAAGTGAAAATCTAGCAGGCAAGCAGGATACTTTCTCCTACCACCCCCATTTGAAGGTCACCGCTTCTACTCAGTGCTTGGTACTTACTTCCAGCAGCCACGGTTTGTCTTCCAGGATGCACCGAGCCACAGCCTGATCCATGGCGGTCACCTGCGCGAATTCGGCACAGAGACTCTTACAGTGGCCGGGGACTCTTGCACTGAGGCTGCTCCATGGCCGGAGCTGCAGCGAGCGACTCGCCAGCCGGGCAAACACTCGCCAGCCCGGCAAACACTCGCTAGCCCCGGCTCCTCGTCTGCCTCTGTCCCCTCCACTTCTTCTGCTTCCATCCCTCCCTCAGCTCTCCAACACCTGCGGCCCATGCAGTTGATATAAGTTTTGAAATTTTCGTTGATCACAGAATTTCTCAAGACAGAGCGTGAGAAATTTGTGATCAGCGTGAGAGCGTGAGAATTTGGCTCAATGCGTGAGAGTTGGCAGCCCTGTATTTCTGATGCACTCATCAGGTCCCTATATAATTGGATCAAGATGTTTCCACTCTTGTACCAAAACTCCTTTAGCAAAAGCCAACATGCTATTTGCATTCTTACTTGCTTGCTACACAATTACATCATAAGTTTATGTACAAGGGCATCCAGAACCCTTAAAAACATTTCAAATAATCAAAAATGACCATGACACAATTCCACAAAAGCAAATAAGCTCATCCAACTATCATGCCCTCATCATTTGTTTAGCCTGAAGATATTCTCTAAAGCCTCTGCATTCTCCACATACATCCACAATGACCCGTTTTTTGAACCTGTAAATGATGAGAAATTATAAATTATTTAAATGATAAATTTGATCTCATCTAAATCACTTCAAAAACCTTGCTAACTGCGACTCGCACCTCTCGGTGAGACATTCTACTAGGCGCTCCCAATCTGAAAATGGCCCACTTATCCCCACTGTTCACTATCCATTGATCAATCTGTAATTCATGCGTTCATTACTCCCAATATCATGCGCAGTAATTTGGAAGCTAGAAGGCGGTCACGGTGACGCAGCGGTAGAGTTGCTGCCTTATAGCGAATGCAGTGCCGGAGTCCCGGGTTCTACTCCGACTACTGGTGCTGTCTGTATGGAGTTTGCATGTTCTCCCCGTGACCTGCGTGAGTTTACTCCGAGATCTTCGGTTTCCTCCCACACTCCGAAGACATACAGGTTTGCAGGTTAATTGCCTTGGAAAAGATAAAAATTGCCCCTAGTGGGTGTAGGATAGTGTTAATGTGCAGGGATCTCTAGTCGGCGCAGACCTGGTGGGCCAAAGGGCCTGTCTCTCTAAACTAAACAAGCAGAGAAACGTTTGGGGCTTAATCTTCACGATTTGATAACCTATAATAAATTAAAGACTGTTAGATCCTACACCTGTATCTAAGCTTCCCTCATTCTATAGCTTGTCTAGTAGTAATAGGCCCCCTGCAGTCATGACTGACCATGGGTGATGCATCCTAGTTTGCAGGTGATGTGTGGTCGGAAGCAAGCCTGGGTGATGTCATATGGAGGACAGGCTTGCATGTCCCCCCTCTCCACGTCGCTGATCGATCCAAAGGAATAGCAGGGCCATTACAATTTAGCACCAGCGCCGTCGCAGGAGCTGCCAGAGCGAGGTTCCGAGGGGCTCCGACTCCGGATTTTCTTGAGGTTTACTCCAAGAGCCTTTTCCATGACTGGATATGGCCACAAGGCTGTCGAGTTTTTAAAATCATAGTTTTCTCTCTCCTAGAAGGACTGCCTTCCCAGGCTGACGAGCCCCATCTGCCCGAGACTCATGGGAGCGGGAGTGTCTACCTTCCCGTGCAGGTCTATATCACCTGCCCACCATTTGCAATAAAGAACATTCAATTGCCACCTGCTTGCTGCACTCACATGACATCACTTTACCTCAACAAAGTCTCATTCCAATTTTTAAAATGTGCTTTTTCATTCTTCCTTCCAAAGTGAATGACCTGGTTTTCCCACATTGACTCTGCCTGCTGACTTCTTGCCCATCCTACCCATATATCCCATCCATAATCTATCTTTCCCTCTTGCTCTTAAAACATGCAAACCTAGCCAGCTTTGTATGGTCAAAAAATATGCTTAGTCAGTGTGATGTCACAATAATGGCACCAATGTGTTTCTATTCTCACCACTACCCCTCAGCTTACATAATAGTCAAAGGCACATGATATTATTGTATACATTGGAGACAGGAAGTAGTGAAACGAAAGGTAGGTTACTCTTTAAGCTTAATATTTTGTCTCAAAGTACCAAACCATAACGCTATGGCTTCTTAGACAGTGACGGCATCCATAACTCCCTTGGCCACGAGCAACATGGTGGCACAGTTAGTAGAGCTGCTACCACCTCACACATCCAGTGACTTGCACTTAATGCTATGCAGCAGCACACACAAAGTACAGAGACTCAAGATGGTTACAGAACTCAAGCTCCCATATGTAGAAACAAGGAATTGTAGATGCTGGTTTATACCAAAGATAGACAGTGCTGGAGTAACTCAGCAGGTCAGGCAAAATCTCTGGAGAAAAAGGATGGGTGACGTTTCGGGCCGGGACCTTCTTTAGATTCTCGACCAGAAACATCACCCATCCCTTTTTCTCCAGAGATGCTGCCTGACCCGCTGAGTTACTCCAGCACTTTGTGTCTATCTCAAGTTTCGGTATACTGCAGTGTCATTTTTCTTGAATCTTTCCACATTCCATGTACCACAATGCAAAAAAACCCCAAAACATTTAAACAATATCAAATGCACCTAGACTGGGTGTGCAGTGGCCTACCACCATTTAAACTATTTCACTAAATGTGGAATGTGATGGTTGTTGTCCCCAGAACTCAACCATCGGGAAGTTTGATGGTTGAGTCCCAATCATCATTTGCAGTAATTTGGAAGCTAGTAGTGGAGACACTTTTGGGACTTATTCCTCAGGATTCGACAACCTGCGAGAAATTAAATAATTTTTCAATGCAGGAGCCAATGAAAATGGCTCCAGCCAACTCCTCATGGCTCAGTACCATGGACAGAACTAATAAGCTGATCCAAGATGGCGCCCAGGTTATTTGTATGCTAGTCCCAAAGTGGATCTGATCTTGTATGTCAGTGTGAAATATTATTGTTTATATATGAATAATGGAGCTTTGTATTGTACTCTTAACTGATAACAAGCTCTTGCTCCCTGGCTTAAATTTAAAACAAAAATTTAAATCAGGTCATTGGCATGAAGCAAAAAAACCTACAGAATTGATTTCTAGTAGTAAAAAAAAATTCAATAACAAGTACGATATCTACATTAAATTACAAAACCCACAGCACAAAATGGGCTGCTGATCCAAGTTGCCTCTGGTCCTCTTCATAGGACAAAGGAACCTCTTCCCATCTCTCTTTATTTGACCATCAGCATATTCCATCAAGTTTCCCTTGAATTGCATTCATGCTGTATGCCTCTTATGGCTGTATATTCCTTATTCTTCCATTCTTCATGACAAAAAGTCTACAATAAATTCCATAAAAGTTCTCATGCTCAATACAAAAAATTCAGTTTCGCAAACGCTCATGTTGAAACATTTCTGCATCGAAACTACTCAAACCTTTCCTAAAGGGCTTTATCAAGTCACTTCACCGTGTCTTTTCCAGAAGAAAGGAATGCTTCTCAGTTCTGATATCATTCTTGTAACGCCAGTATCCCCATTACTTTGCAATTGTCATGTTGACATGGCACAGTTGATAATTTACAGCAGGCTTAATCTCTGGGAACATAATCTTCCCTTCCCATATTAAAGGAGTCAGAAATCTAGGTCTTAAATCTCCCAGGCTAGTCAAATTTTCATACGATAGATGGCCTTGGTTTGAGGATCCTTATTTTTCCCCTCTGGTTAATGTTTTTTTCATAAAATGCACAATATTTCTTAAGATTAAGGAGAATCCAAACTTCCAGAGCTACTGCATGCACCCCTTTTTGTCATCCCGATTCTTAAGTGTTCCTTAATTCCGCTATCCTCAATTCCCCTATACTCCTCCAGGAATACATTGATCCCAGTCACCTTACATGATCCATGTCTTTTTCCTTTCTCTGACAATAGGCTCAATTTTTCTTGTCATCCATGGATTGGATGCAAAATGGTATTGCCAATCCTATGGTCTCCTTTTCCAGTTAATAAATTTGATTTCAACATTATTTATATCCTATATAATGGGTGTCATGAGATTTTCTACCAATTTAACTGAAATCAAGCAAGGCTGTGAGGGAACCAACTCCTCTCCTCCTTCCAGGCTCCCGTGCCATCGCTGAGGCTCCCATCGCTGCCACCTCTGAGGCCCAGACAGGCCTTGCCACTCGGCTTCACCGAAGTTCCCCGGGAGGCCTGTGGGGTGAGTCGGGCCTACCAGGGCGCGTTCCGGTCGTCATTCTGGTCGGCGGCGGCGTGATTGTTCGGCGGGTGGATCGGGCCTGCGCAGCTCCCCGGGACACTCCTGCCGTGCACATGGCTCCCAGGACATAACAGATGGATTGGGGGCACTTCAACCTCATGTGTAAACGCAAGTAGCACAATAACTCAACACCGGTGTACCACAGGGTTGCATTGACAATGGACAATAGGTGCAGGAGTAGGCCATTCGGTCCTTCGAGCCCCCTACTTTCATTCCTTTACACTGTACGGCCAAATTGGGCTCTAATTCCAATCTACAATTTGCAGATAACACTACTATGGTGTCCCAAATCATTAATAATGACTAGACAGTGGTTATGATGAGACCAAAAAGACAAAGGAAGGTAGTATTCCACTGTTGATATGACTGGCTCAGCTAATCACTGTTGATATGACTGGCTCATCTCAGCTAAGCAAGACAAATGATGATCTCCAAAAGGCTTGATAAAAAATGAGAAGGGGGAATTTTATTAGACACCGCAGTCACACATAAATGATATAAATGATGCCTAACTGCCTCGCCAGTACAATTGGATGAACATTTAACAGATTAAACTCTGGAAATGTGCTTCAAAGCTGTGTGCCCAATATCAATGTCTAAGACTTTAGATATTTAATGATCAGGCAGATTGTGCACCATTCATATTTAGCAAACTTCACCAGCTGGATATATAACATTTTCAGGGGTTTTGACTTACTCAAAACAATGATTTTTGGCACATCCAGATGTGCTAATCAAGGAAAAGTCTGGCAAGTTCTCCCACCCCGATTTTGTGGGTATAAAATCCCAGGCCTTGTTAATCAAGATGTACAGACATTTAGATCACCATATTTTTGAAAAGTTATAGTCAAAGTTGATTAATAAATTGGCAGTTTTATTGAAAGCAATGTTTCTTCCAAAGATATTCTACATGCAGCTTCAGCCATTTCTTGAACATGGCATTTCAAACTATCTTCAACTAAGTTGAACTAGCTTTTCAACACATTGTCAAATGGGTGTTCCACGCTCATTCCACGATAGTCTTGCTGTTCGTTTCTCTGTTGCCTTCTACAAATTCCACTGATGGCATTCCTCACAAAAGTGACAGCAGGCAAATTCCTAGTGAACCATTTTCAAATCATTGGTGTGAAAATAATGAGGGACACCTCAACGAAATCATTTAAAACAGATGAGCAATTGGGTAGCTTGTCACCTTTATTCAGACTTAACAGGACTTGCATTATCTTGACATATCACCTAACCATCCATATTGTCCTCAAGTCAGATGGAGAATGAACTAGCAAGAGAACGCTTTGAATTAGGCAATTCTTGGAAAAAAATAGTAGCAATAACATTAAAAAAATAAATTAAATAATTGCTTTACGTATCGATGTACTGCTACTTAATTGTACCAATTTGTAACTGAACTATCACCATTTACTCAATGTTGACAAAGTTAAGTGGACTTGCTCATCTCATAAGTCCATAAGTGATAGGAGAAGAATTAGGCCATTCAGCCCATCATGTCTACTCTGTCATTCTATCATGGCTGATCTATCTCCACCTCCTAACCCCATTCTCCGGCCTTCTCTCCATTAAAGCTGACATTTCTACACATTACTAATCAGGAAGCTATCTCTGCCGTGAAAATATCCACTGACGGCCTCCACAGCCCTCTGTGGCAATAAATTCCACAGATTCACCACCCTCTGTCTAAAGAAAGTCCTCCTCATCTCCTTCCTAAAGGAACGTCCTTTAATTCTGACCTCTGGTCCTAGACTCTCCCATTAGTGGAAACATCCTCTCCACATCCACTCTAACCACGCCAAAGCAATATTAGCCAAAACCAAAAAGGAAATATATCTGAAACAAAAATAGAAAATACTCAGCAAGTCAGGCTACGTTTGTAGGAAAAAAATTGGGTTCATGTTTCAGATCAACGACCTTTCATAAATCTGGTGAATGATCAGACGTGAACATTCTGCTTTTATTACAGATTTCCTAAATCTGGAGTTTCTGCTTTTGAAGGCTATCATCTTGTCCTTCACAAATTGGAAGATTGCCAAGAAAAAAAAACTAAAGCCACCTAATAAAAATAGAATACCTCAAATTAAATCCCACCTATGGGAAATTAGTATATATGCAAGGGTCTGGCATAAATGCCTTGAACTTCTGTAAAGTCATTTTCTTCATTACCCTAGCGAGGACAATGAGCCGGATCACAAAGAGCTGGATCTCTAATGCTGTAGAGAACTACAGTAAAGACCATTTTAACCTCATTCAATCCACTAGTATTTACAACTAATTCATTAGATTTAAATTAGACTTTGTACTGAAGTCATAATTAACCCTTGTCTACCAAGAAGAAATGTTAGGCAATCTTGTTAAACAGTGGAGCAGGTTTATGATGCTAAGTTGCAATAGCTGTACACATACGTATTTCAGAACACAGATCCTGAAAGTAAAAACTAAAGTAAAACTAAATAGATTTTTTCCACATATCTCTCCAATCTGCGATAATTGTCAGCATTTAGAGGATAACTTAACACATACTTTTGCAAATTGTATAAAAATCAAACATTTCTGGATTGATATTTTTTGAATAATTTCTGAAGTTGTTAATACTAAACTGGATCCCGACTCAAAACTAATAATACTTGGAATATCAGAACAAAGTCTAACACTTACAACAAGCCAAATAAACTTTCTAGACTACAGTTTAATAACTGGGAAGAAATTAATATTAAAATTTTGGAAAGGTCCTATAACCCCCACAATTAAAATGTGGATTATGGAAATGTCGGAGACCCTACACCCGGAAAGAATCAGATTTGTCTTAATGGACAAACAAAAACTTTTTGTTAGAATATGGTTTTCATTCATCGATTATTTGAAAGGGTAGATTGGTTCGGCACGGGAACCTAACTGAAACTTGGACTCAGGATCAGATGAAAAGTTATACTTTATACTCTTTGACCCTATTTCCAATGATGTATTAATAGTAAATTATTCCATTCTTTTTTTTTAATCTTGACATTTATGATTATTTTTTTCTCTCTTTTTTTTAAACTTTCCATCTATATAAAAAAAACCGATTAGAAGCAGACTGAATCAATTGATAACATTAATAATGTATGATTGATGCACATGAAATGTTTTCACCATAATATGTTTGCCTCTAATAAAAATATATTTAAAAAAAACAGATCCTTCTGCAAGATGTCAAGTTAAGGGCTGTCCCACTGCAGCAACCTAATCTGTGAGTTTAGACGAGTTTGCCCTCGACTCAAACTCGCAGCATGGTTGACACGTGGCCCTAGGAGGTCCTATTGATTAATAAATTGAACTCTCCTTCATGCTCGAGGGAAGTTCCCGAATACTCACGGCCTCAGCTAGATCGCGGAACAGTTTTCAGCATGTTGAAAACATTTCCATGAGTAAAATTCAGTCGGCATGGTTCTTTTCAACTCGTAGTGCAGTGGAGTGGGGTCGCTATTTAGTTATAGGTAGTCAAGGGCAGCCGTAGGCAATCTCCTTCGCTGACCGGGCATTTTCATTGGCTCATTGGAGTTTTCAGGACCAAGGAAAACCGACCGGTAGGTAAAATGCCCGCTATACTCCATTAATATTCTTCTTAAAAGTGTCTCCACTCCTTCTCCCCCCCCCCCCCCCCCCCCCGCCCCCACCGGTCTCTAAAGGACTCACCGTTACTGTGCAGCCGTCTTTCTCATCGCGGGTGTGAATTTCAGACAGCGCTCCCCCGCTTTCCCTGGCCCCCATTTTTGCGATGTGTTTGTGTGTGAGTGTGTGTTCGCGGTCGGTCGGTCGATCCAGCTCGCAGTTTCATCGCAGATGGTCGATCCAACTCGAGGTTTTCCAGGCGAATGGCCTCGAGCTTGAAGGTCGAAGAGACTCTTCTCAACTCGTGGATTAGGTCGCGCAGTGGGACAGCCCCTTAAAGCTTTGAATTCTCTGCCTCAGAGGGCGGTGGAGGCCGGTTCTCTGGATTCTTTCAAGAGAGCTAGATAGGGGTCTTAAAGATAGCGGAGTCAGGGATATGGGGAGAAGGAAGGAACGGGGTACTGATTGGGGATGATCAGCCATTATCACATTGAATTGCGGTGCTGGCTCGAAAGGCCGAATGACCTACTCCTGCACCTACTGTCTATTGTCTAATATCCCTAACAATCATTACTTTAGGTTTTGGAAGCAATTTGGGAAGAATTGCACTAGTTTCTTTGTTTAATGATCACTCACTTGTAACCAAGGAACTTTACATGCTACAAAGATAGCTTAACTCATTGAAATACAACACGAGCTGCAGACCCCATCTAATCTTAGAATATAAATCAGGATTTCTTTATTACTACGATCACTAACAAACTTAAAGTTCTATATGGCATTCCAATGAAATTGTGCCCTGTAACTTGCTTTAAATATTTTAATGTAAAACTTGCTGTCAAAACTAATCTGGTGATAAAATATTCTGCATTCCACAGAGCGATTAAAAAAATACAAGTCAAGGAATTGCTAGCAAGTTCATCTTTAACACATTTGATCACCCAGAGACATTTTCTTGCATAACCGAAGGTACTCACACAAAGTGTCACTTATTATGCTGCTAAGGTGTTAGTTAACCAATCATTGATAAAGTAATGTAATACCAAGACAGTATTTCATTGACTAGAATGATAATTGGATGAGACATGACTTTGGCTATTACACTAGGCGACAGACTGTTTACTTAGCAGCAAGTCCCCTACTGCCTACAATGGAGAAGAGCAGAAAAGAGGGTATATTGTTCACTTGCCTGGAATGTACGACTGAAAAACACTCAAGCAACTTGACAAAGAACAAAACAATCTGCTTGAATGATATCCATCACCATAAAATTCTCTTCAACCATCACCTGACAACCACTTTATACAGCTAGGCCGATGGTGTATGGAAAAGTGACCAGCTATAAAGTTTGCTACTCGTCAGACATCATCCTCATCAGGAAATGTTTGTATTCCTCCATTGTCCTGGAATTCCTTAATATGCTGTGAAGCATCTTCATGATACTGCAATCTTTCAACTAAAAGCAACTCAATGTCACTTTTACAAACTTACATGGGGATAGACAATAAATATTTGCTATGCAGCATGGTCAATATACTATTAAGTAATAAAGATGTTAGTTTTTCATTTTGTTGCGGGCAAACTTCAACTTTGTCCCAATTTCCCAGATGTTCGAGAGGATAACACAATGGTCTTCATGAAATGGCTACGTCAGATTCAGTGCCCAGGGCAATGCTGGGTGGTCCATTCAGCATTCTTATTCTCATCATAGTTTGTCTACAACAGTTTCTTGCAGGAGAGTCAGCTACGTCACAGTAACAGTTTAGAGTCGGCTACATAGTCGTAAAATTTATCTTCGTGAGCACAACTACCGATGTGACAATGGGAGCCGAAAACTATGCTTTATGCGTTTCACAAAGATTAAACAGCAAAGCAGACCAGCAAAATGTCACCTCAAAGACAAATTTTAGAGTGGACTACATACCATCCGATCAGAGTCAAAGGGAATTGAAGGATCCAAAGATGCTGGAACAGGACAAACTGATGGCTGGGGTGCAGAGGCGGAAGGACAGCTGTCCAAGTCATCTCTTCCAGGTATTAAATCTGCTGCTTTAAAGTTAAACATAAATGGAATGTAAACATGCAAGTACACGTCAATCCTGGAAATTGAATAAAAAGACATTTTTTTGCATATGCATTAAACTTATACAAGATTCTTCCAAGTTTGGGGAATTTTCTCGTCCAACTGGAAAGGTAAAAATTATATTTCCACAGAAAATAAGGCTTTCTTAAAAGTGAGAAGTTATGTAACTGCTTTTGTGAAGAATAGAAGCACACAGGCCACTTAACGTTAACAAATTACAAATTGTACAAAACTTAAGTTTCGGTTCACATTTATTTGTCACATGCACCAATTAAGGTACAGTGAAATTTGAGTTACCATGCAGGCATACTATCAAAAAGAACCCAAATACACAATAGAATTTAACATGAACATCCACCACAGTGGAATCAACATTCTTCACTGTGATGGAAGGCAATAACGTTCCTCCTTTGTTCATCCGTAGTCGAGACCATGAACCCTCTGTGGTCGGCGCTATGGACGGCCCGATGTACAAGCCCTCGTCCGGATGATCGAAACGTCGAAGTCGGGACAGATCGGAATACACACTCCACGGCTTTGAGTTCCCAAATCGGCCACTTTCTTACCGGAGGCCACAGCTTCACAATGTTACAGGCCGGTGGTCGGAGCACCTCTTCTGGCAAGGGATCCCAGGCTCCGCGATGAAAAGTCCACGCTAGATTTGAAACTTAAAGCTACAAAACTGGTGTAGTATAAATTAAAGAGAAATGCCTTTTTTTTTAAAAAGAGGATGTTACACCCTTCACATTCGATGTAGTAAGTGTAAAAAAACCCCAAAAATGAAGCATTTCAGCATAGCAAGGTTTTCTCATGAGAGATATAGGTAAGAAAATAAATCATATGATCGATACTTCAAATTTTAAAATGAGATGCCTAAACAAAACCCGGAATTTGCAGACACTGAATTTCCATGATGTTTAAGTTTTAAAAGAGAGGTAATTCTGCTATAATATGTTTTGATAATGCAAAATAGATATATATATATACACACGATTAATAAAATAGGGAAGTCTCTTTGAATTGCATGGGCGATAATTTGGTTTTAGTAGGATTTTAAATGGGCTGGAGTTTTTGCAGTCCAGGAGAGCTTTTTGACACAATATGTTGATCAATGAGGAAAGGAACGTGACTGGGCCTTAACATGGGGAATGCAGCTGCTCAAGTGGAGGGAGTGCCATTGGGGGGTAACAATTTGGAGATAGTGACAAATTCTCCCTAAACTTTAAAGTGGTTATTGAAAAGGATAGGCATAGACCAGTAAAGATTTAGTTCAGTTTAGATACAGGCCCTTTGACCCACCGACTCCGCGCCGACCAGCGATCCCCGCTCACTAACACTATCCTACACATACTGGGGACAACTTACAATTTTTTAACCAAAGCCAATTAGCCTACCAACTTGTACATTTTTGGAGTGTGGGAGGAAACCGGAGCACAGGGAATACCCACGCTGGTCATGGGGTGAATGTATAAACTCCGTACATACAGCATCCATAGTCAGGATCAAACCCGGGTCTCTGGCACTGTAAGGCTGAAACTATCTGTACAACATGGAAACAGGCCCTTCAGCCCAGCGACTCCACACCAACTATCAATCACCCAGTCACACCAGTTCTATATTATCCCACTTTCGCATCGACTCCCAACACATTAGCAGCAATTTATAGAGGCCAATTAACCCAATACCCACACGTGTTTGGGATGTGGGAGGGAAACAGGAGCACCTGGAGGAAACCAAGGCAATTTGTGTGCGATGTTCTTTGTAGTGAAGACAAATAGAGATGAAAAAAATCAAAAGAGAAGAAAAACTACAACCTAAAGAATGGAGGGTAGAGGTAAGAGATGACAGAATTCCCATGGACTAAAGCACTCTTAAATAACTAAAAGTCTTCACAAATTATTCATAGCAGATCCACCACTACCCATATTCATCATACTAAGCATCATTCTGTTTGTTTTTAGCAAGGGAAAATGTAGATTAACTGCAGACACACTAAAAGGCAGAAAGATATGACGTTTAGTGTGCTGATATTCATAATAACTCAAGGGGCCTGAAACAGTGTAATGACATTCAAAGGGTTGAAAAGTTGTGAACATTTAAAAATATCTTATGTAAGTATGATAACGAGAGTTCAAGGTTTGCAGGTTCCTGTTTGAGTGAAGGGCAGGTAGGTGCAAAGAGAAACTGTAGCGCTAGTCAGACTAAAAGAAGCAAGGGTACACAAAAGGCTGGAGAAACTCAGCGGGTGCAGCAGCATCTAAGGAGCGAAGGAGATAGGCGACGTTTCGGGTCGAGACCCTTCTTCAGACTGGTCAGGAATCAGGGAAACGAGAGATATAGATGGTGATGTGGAGAGATAAAGAACAATGAATGAAAGATATGCAAAAAAAGTATCAATGATAAAGGGAACAAGCCATTGTAAGCTGTTTGTGGTGTGAAAATAAGAAGCTGGTGCGACTAGGGTGGGGGAGGGAGATAGAGAGGGAATGCCAGGGCCCGAGGGCTGAGGGAGAGGTGGGAAGGGGAGGAGATAGCAAGGGTTAACAGAATTGAGAAAATTCAATGTTCAAGCCCAAAGGATGCAGACTCCCCAAGCGGAATATGAGGTGCTGTTCCTTCAACTTGCGGTGTTGCTCACTCTGGCCGTGGAGGAAGCCCAGGACCGAGAGGTCGGATACGGAATGGGAGGGGGAGTTGAAGTGCTGAGCCACCGGGAGGTCGGGTTGGTTAATGCGGACCGAGCGGAGGTGTTCGGCGAAACGATCGCCAAGCCTCCGCTTGGTCTCACCGATATAGATCATCTGGCATCTGGAGCAGCGGATGCAGTAGATGAGGTTGGAGGAGGTGCAGATGAACCTCTGTCGGACCTGGAAGAACTGCTTGGGTCCCTGAAAGGAGTGGAGGGGGGAGGTGAAGGGACAAGTGTAGCATTTCTTGCGGTTGTTTCAAGGGAAACATAGAAACATAGAAATTAGGTGCAGGAGTAGGCCATTCAGCCCTTCGAGCCTGCACCGCCATTCAATATGATCATGGCTGATCATCCAACTCAGTGCCCGGGGAAGGGGTAGAGCGGGAGGGAAGGGAAGGATTCACAAGGGAGTTGCGGAGGGAGCGGTCTTTGCGGAAGGCAGACAGGGGGGGAGATGGGAAGATGTGACGAGTGGAGGGGTCACGTTGGAGGTGGCGAAACTGGCGGAGGACTATATGTTGTATTTGCCGGCTGGTGGGGTGAAAGGTGAGGACCAGGGGGACTCTGCCCTGTTTGCGAATGGGGGAATGGGGAGAGAGGGCAGTGTTGCGGGGTATGGAGGAGACCCTGGTGCGAGCCTCATCTATAGTGGGGGAGGGGAATCCCCGTTCTCTGAAGAATGAGGCCATTTGTGATGACCTGGTGTGGAACACCTCATCCTGGGAGCAGATGCGGCATAGGCGGAGGAATTGGGAATAGGGGATGGAGTCCTTACAGGAAGCAGGGTGGGAGGAAGAGTAGTCCAGGTAGCTGTGGGAGTCAGTTGGTTTGTAATGGATGTCGGTCAGGAGTGTATCACCTGCAATAGAGATGGTGAGGTCAAGGAATGGTAGGGAAATGTCGGAAATCGTCCAAGTAAGGGTTAGGTGTAGGGAGCCAAGAACAAGTGCATTCCTGGGAGAGAATAGAGGATGGAGCAGTATACTCAAGCAGGAAATCAAAAGGTAAAATGGTTGAGATAGTTCTGGCAGAGAAAATTAAAGAGCATCTGAAGTGATTTTGTAAGTATATTAAGCGAAAAGTAATTACTTGGGAGAGAAAAAAAAAAAATAGGGCCCTCCGACACAGGAAGGGTTATCTATATATGGAGCTACAGGAGATCGGCGAAGTGCTCAATGAGTACAGTGGCTTGCAAAAGTCTTCAAACTCCTTGAACTTTTCCCACATTTTGTCACGTTACAACCACAATAAAATGTATTTTATTGGGATTTTATGTGATAGACCAACACAAAGTGGCACATAATTGTGAAGTGGAAGGAAAATGATACATGGTTTTCAAATTTTTTTACAAATAAAAAACTGAAAAGTGTGGCGTGCAAAAGTATTCAGCCCCCTTTACTCTGATACCACTAAATAAAATCCAGTGCAACCAATTGCCTTCAGAAATCACCTAATTAGTAAATAGAGTCCACTTGTGTGTAATCTAATCTCAGTATAAATACAGCTGTTCTGTGAAGGCCTCAGAGGTTTGTTAGAGAAAATTAGTGAACAAACAGCATCATGAAGCCCAAGGAACACACCAGACAGGTCAGGGATAAAGTTGTGGAGACGTTTAAAGCAGGGTTAGGTTATAAAAAAAATCCCAAGCTTGGAACATCTCATGGAGCACTGTTCAATCCATCATTCGAAAATGGAAAGAGTATGGCACAAAAGCAAACCTACCAAGACATGGCCGTCCACCTAAACTGACAGGCCGGGCAAGGAGAGCATTGATCAGAGAAGCAGCCAAGAGGCCCATGGTAACTCTGGAGGAGCTGCAGAGATCCACAGCTCAGGTGGGAGAATTGTCCACAGGACAACTATGTCGTGCACTCCACAAATCGGGCCTTTATGGAAGAGTGGCAAGAAGAAAGCCATTGTTGAAACAAAGCCATAAGAAGTCCCGTTTGCAGTGTGCCACAAGCCATGTGGGGGACACAGCAAACATGTGGAGGAAGGTGCTCTGGTCTGATGAGACCAAAATTGAAGTTTTTGCCCAAAATGCAAAACGCTATCTGTGGCGGAAAACTAACACTGCACATCACCCTGAACACACCATCCCCACTGTGAAACATGCTGGTGGCAGCATCATGCTGAGGGGGTGCTTTTCTTCAGCAGGGACAGGGAAGCTGGTCAGAGTTGATGGGAAGATGGATGGAGCCAAATACAGGGCAATCTTGGAAGAAAACCTGTTAGAGTCTGCAAAAGACTTGAGACTGGGGCGGAGGTTCACCTTCCAGCAGAATAACGACCCTAAACATACAGCCAGAGCTACAATGGAATGGTTTAGATCAAAGCATATTCATGTGTTAGAATGGCCCAGTCAAAGTCCAGACCTAAATCCAATTGAGAATCTCTGGCAAGACTTGAAAATTGCTGTTCACAGACGCTCTCCATCCAATCTGACTGAGCTTGAGCTATTTTGCAAAGAAGAATGGGCAAAAATTTCAGTCTCTAGATGTGCAAAGCTGGTAGAGACATACCCCAAAAGACTTGCAGCTGTAATTGCAGCGAAAGGTGGTTCTACAAAGTATTGACTCAGGGGGACAGAATACAGCACGCCACACTTTTCAGTTTTTTATTTGTATTAAAATTTGGAAACCATGTATCATTTTCCTTCCCCATAAATCACAATTATGCACCACTTTGTTGGTCTATCACATAAAATCCCAATAAAATACATTTACGTTTGTGGTTGTAACTTGACAAAATGTGGAAAAGTTCAAGCGGTATGAAAACTTTTGCAAGCCACTGTATTTCTCCTCTGTTTTTGCAACGGAGAAGGTCATGAAGATTATGGAACTTGGGGAAGTTAATGTAATCTCTTGAGGGCAGTCTGCATTACAATCAAGGTGGTGTTGGACTTCCAAATGGTATGAAGGTGGATAAATCTCTCTGGTGATGATCAGGTATATCGAAGGACACTGTGGGAAGCCAGAGAATAAATGGCACAAGGTATGAATCTTGGTTAAACACGGGTGAGATACAGAAAGACTGGAGGGTGGCTAATGTGGTGCCATTATTTAAGAAGAGGTGCAAAGAAAAACCCGAGCACTAGTAAGCCTCACATCTGTGGAAGGAACGTTACTGGAGAGGATTCTGGGGGTTATGATATATCCACTTGGAAAGACAAATTCTTTAGGGATAGCCAATATGGTTTTGTGCATGGGTGATAGTGTCTCATAAATTTGAAGAATGGGGTACTGGGCTGAAGGCAAGTCTACATGGATAACAGGAAGGTCTTTGAAAGGTTTCTGCATGGTAGGCCACTCTGGAAGGTTAGATCACATGGGATCCAGGGAACACGAGCTAATTGGCTTAATGCATTGGAAATAGAGGACGGTGGTGGAAGGTTGTTTCTCAGACTGCATTCTTGCGACATGTGCCTCGAGGATTGGTGCTAGGAACATTGCAGGTTTGTGGTTTATGTCAATGATTTGGATGAGAATGCACAAAGCATGATTAGCAAGCTTGCAAATGACACCGAAATAGGTGATATTATAGACAGTGAAGATGGTTGTCAAGAATTGTAGCCAGATCTTGATTAGCTGGGCATCTGGGCCAAGGAATGGCTCATGGAGTTTAATTACAGCCAGTGTCAGGTGCTGCATTTTGGGAGGATAAAACAGGACCTTCATAATAAATGATTGACTCCTGAGGAATGTTGTAGAGCAGAGGGATCTGGACATAAGCATATAATTCCCCGAAAGTGGCATTGCAGATAGATCAGGTGGTGAAGGTGGCCTTTGATACATAATTCTGATGTTATGTTACAATTGTACAAGATGCTGGTGAGGCTGCACTTACAATTGTGTAAGTATTGTGTTCAGATTTGATCACTCTGGTGTAGGAAAGATACAATTAACCTGGAACGAATACTGCAAAGATATCCAAGGATGTTGCCAGGCCTCATGGGCCCGAAATATGTCACAGGAGCAGAATTAGGCCATTCAGCCCAGAGTGTCGTCCACCATTCAATCATGTTTGATCTATCTTTCCTTCTCAATCCCATATAGCGAGAGATTGGGAAGGCTTGTACTTTTGAAGGGAGTGACACTAAAATTGTGAGCGGTCCGAGGGGGGACATGAATACGGAGGTCAAAGTGATGTATATGAATGTGCGAAGTATAAGAAATAAAGTGGACGAGCTTGAGGCTCAGTTAGAAATTGGCAAGTATGATGTTGTGGGAATTACAGAGACATGGCTGCAAGAGGGCCAGGGCTGGGAACTGAATGTCCAAGGGTATACCTCCTATCAAAAAGACAGGTGGGCAGAGGGGGTGGGATAGCTCTTTGGGTGAGAAATGAAATTCAGTCCCTTGCAAGAGGTGACATTGAAACAGGAGATGTGGAGTCAGTATGTATAGAACTAAGGAATTGTAAGGGTAAAAAGACTACATGCCAATTGTACATGCCAATTTAATGCTGTGTTTGTTATGGGAGATTTCAACATGCAGGTAGACTGGAAAAATCAGGTTGGTACTGGACCCCAAGAAAGGGACTTTGTAGAGTGCCTTCGTGATGGATTCTTTGAACAGCTTGTATTGGAGCGTACCAGGGAGAAGGCAATTCTGGATTTAGTGTTACGTAATGAACCGAATTTGATAAAGGAACTTGAGGTTAATGAGCCATTAGGGGGTAGTGACAATAACATGGTCTGGTTTAATCTATAATTGGAGAGGGAGAAGGACAGATTGGAGGTGTCAGTGTTACAGTTGAATAAAGGGGATTATGGGGCCATGAGGAAGGAGCTGGCCAAAGTTGACTGGAAAGATATACTAGCAGGGATGACAGTGGAACAACAATGGCAGGTATTTCTAGGAATAATACAGAAGGTGCAGGATCAGTTCATTCCCAAAAAGAAGAAAGATTCCAAGGGGAGCAAGGGGCGACCGTGGCTGATAAGGGACGTCAGGGACAGTATCAAAAATAAAAGAGAAGCAGCAAAGATGAGTGGGAAGCAAGAGGATTGGGTAATGTTTAAAGAGCAACAGAAGATAACTAAAAAAGACAATATGGGGAGAAAAGATGAGGTATGAAGGTAAGTTAGCCAAGAATATAAAGGAGGATAGTAAAAGCTTCTTTAGGTATGTGAAGAGGAAATAATTAGTTAAGACCAAAGTTGGACCCTTGAAGACCGAAAAAGGTGAATTTATTATGGGGAACAGGGAAATGGCAGATGAGTTGAACAGGTACTTTGGATCAGTCTTCACTGAGGAGGACAAAAACAATCTTCCTGATATAGTAGTGGCCAGAGGATCGGGGTGACGGAGGAACTGAAGGAAATCCACATTAGGCAGGAAATTGTGTTGGATAGACTGATGGGACTGAAGGCTGATGAATCCCCAGGGCCTGATGATCTGCATCCCAAGTTACTTAAGTGGCTCTAGAAATCGTGGATGCATTGGTGATAATTTTCCACTTTTTAAGAAAGGCGGGAGAGAGAAAACGGGGAATTATAGACCAGTTAGCCTGACATCGGTGGTGGGGAAGATGCTGGAGTCAATTATAAAAGATGAAAGAGCCTCAAATTTGGACAGCAGTAACAGGATCGGTCCGAGTCAGCATGGATTTACGAAGGGGAAATCATGCTCGACTAATCTTCTGGAATTTTTGAGGATGTAACTAGGAAAATGGACAAGGGAGAGCCAGTGGATGTAGTGCACCTGGACTTTCAGAAAGCATTTGATAAGGTCCCACATAGATTATTGGGCAAAATTAGGGCATTGGGGGTAGAGTGCTGACATGTATAGAAAATTGGTTGGCAGTCAGGAAACAAAGAGTAGGGATTAACGAGTCCCTTTCAGAATGGCAGGCAGTGACTAGTGGGGTACCGCAAGGCTTGGTGCTGGGACCGCAGCTATTTACAATATACATCAATGATTTGGATGAAGGGGTTCAAAGTAACATTAGCAAATTTGCAGATGACACAATGCTGGGTGGCAGTGTGAACTGTGAGGAGGATGCTATGAGAACGCAGGGTGACTTGGACAGGTTGGGGGAGTGGGCAGATGCATGGCAGATGATGTTTAATAATGGATAGATGTGAGGTTATCTACTTTGGTAGCAAAAACAGGAAGGCAGATTACTATCTAAATGGCGTCAAGTTGGGAAAAGGGGAAGTATAACGTGATCTGGGGGTCCATGTACGTCAGTCTATGAAAGTAAGCATGCAGGTACAACAGGCAGTAAAGAAAGCGAATGGCATGTTGGCCTTTATAACAAGAGTCGAGTCGAGTATAGGAGCAAAAAGGCCCTTCTGCAGTTGTACAGGGCCCTAGTGAGACCACACCTGGAGTATTGTGTGCAGTTTCAGTTCCCTAATTAGAGGAAAGACATTCTTGCTATTGAGGGAGTGCAGCGTAGTTTTACAAGGTTATTTCCTGGGATGGCGGGACTGGCATATGCTGAGAGAATGGAACGGCTGGGCTTGTACATTCTGGAGTTTAGAAGGATGAGAGGGGATCTCATTGAAACATATAAGATTGTTAATGGTTTGGACACGCTAGAGGCAGGAAACATGTTCCCAATGTTGGGGTAGTCCAGAACCAGGGGCCACAGTTTAAGAATATGGTTAAGACATTTAGAAAGGAGACGAGGAAACACTTTTTCTCACAGAGAGTTGCGAGTGTGTGGAATTCTCTGCCTCAGAGGGCAGTGGAGGCCGGTTCTCCGGATACTTTCATATGAGAGCTAGATCGGGCTCTTAAAGATAGCGGAGTCAGGGGATATGGGGAGAATGCAGGAACGGGGTACTGATTGGGGATATCAGCCATGATCATATTGAATGGCGGTGCTGGCTCGAAGGGCCAAATGGCCTACTCCTGCACCTACAGTGGCATGCAAAAGTTTTCATACCCCTTGAACTTTTCCACATTTTGTCACGTTACAACCACAAACGTAAATGTATTTTATTGGGATTTTATGTGATAGACCAACACAAAGTGGTGCATAATTGTGAAGTGGAAGGAAAATGATACATGGTTTCCAAATGTTATTACAAATAAAAAACTGAAAAATGTGGTGTGCAAAAGTATTCTGCCCCCGAGTCAATACTTTGTAGAACCACCTTTCGCTGCAATTACAGCTGCAAGTCTTTTGGGGTATGTCTCTGCCAGCTTTGCACATCTAGAGACTGAAATTTTTGCCCATTCTTCTTTGCAAAATAGTCAAAGTCAAAGTCAAAAGAGTTTATCGTCATGTGTCCCTGACAGGACAATGAAATTCTTTCTTTGCATAGCACAACAGAACATAGTAGGCATTGACTACAACTATATATGTAAATACACACATTAATGAATAAATTAATAAAGTGCAAATAACAGATAAAGGGGTATTAATGTTCAGAGTTTTGTCCGAGCCAGATTTAATAGCCTGATGGCTGTGGGGAAGTAGCTATTCCTGAACCGGGCCGTTGCAGTTGTCAGGCTCCTGTACCTTCTAACTGAAGGTAGCAGGGAGATGAGTGTGTGGCCAGGGTGGTGTGGGTCCTTGATGATGCTGCCAGCCTTTTTGAGGCAGTGACTGTGGTAGATCCCCTCGATGGAAGGAAGGTCAGAGCCGATGATGGACTGGGCATGTTTACTACTTTTTGTAGTCTTTTCCTCTCCAGGGCACTCAAGTTGCCGAACCAAGCCACAATGCAACCGGTCAGCAAGCTCTCTACTGTGCACTGTAGAAGATAGAGAGAGTCCTCCTTGACAGACCGACTCTCCGTAATGTTCTCAGGAAGTAGAAGCGCTGATGAGCTTTCTTAATCATTGCATCTGTGTTCTCGGACCAATAAAGATCTTCACAGATGTGCACGCCCAGAAATTTGAAGCTCTTGACCCTTTCAACCATCGACCCGTTGATATAAACAGGACTGTGGGTCCCCATCCTACTCCTTCCAAAGTCCACAATCAGTTCCTTGGTTTTGCTGGTTGAGGGCCAGGTTATTGTGCCGGCACCATATGGACAGTTGCTCGATCTCTCTTCTGTACTCCGACTCATCCCCATCAGTGATACGTTCCACAACTGTGATGTCGTCAGCGAACATGATGATGGAGTTCGCACCATGACCGGCTACGCAGTCATGAGTATAGAGTGAGTACAGCAGGGGGCTGAGCACGCAGCCTTGAGGTGCTCCCGTGCTGATTGTTATCGAGTCTGACACATTTCCACCAATACGAACAGACTGTGGTCTGTGAATGAGGAAGTCGAGGATCCAATTGCAGAGGGATGTGCAGAGACCCAGTTCTGCGAGTTTGGTAACCAGCTTGAAGGGGATGATTGTGTTGAATACCGAGCTGTAGTCAATAATAACAGCCTGACATATGAGTTTTTGTTGTCCAAGTGGTCCAGAGCGGAGTGGAGGGCCAGCGAGATCGCGTCCACCGTTGATCTGTTGTGGTGGTAAGCGAACTGCAGTGGGTCCAGGTTTTTGTCGAGGTAGGAGTTGATTTGCGCCATGATCAACCTCTCGAAGCACTTCATCACCACAGGTGTTAGTGCCACAGGTCGATAGTCATTGAGGCACGTCACCTTGCTCTTCTTGGGCAACGGTATTATTGATGCCCTTTTGAGGCAGGTGGGAACAGGTTGAAAAAGTCCGTAAAAACCCCAGCCAGTTGGTCCACACAGGTTTTTAAGAACACGACCAGGTATGCCATCAGGTCCAGACGCTTTTCGAGGGTTCACCCCTCTGAAGGATTTCCTGACGTCGGCCTCTGTGACTGAGACTGAAATACCATCAGAGCGAATGGGGGCTCGGGAAGGCACATCGATGTTCTCTCTATCAAAGCGTGCGCAAAATGCATTGAGCTCATCAGGGAGTGATGTATCGCCGACATCTGAGCTGCCTCCTGGTTTCGCCTTGTAGGAGGCGATTGCATTCAGTCCCCGCCACAGCTGCCGAACATCTGTCTCATCCTCCCGTTTGGAGCAGAACTCCCTTTTGGCCTTTTTGATGGCCTTACCAAGGTCGTATCTGGACTTCGTGTAGACCACTGTATCATCAGACATGAATGTCCGGTGTCTGGTCTTCAGAAGCGTGCGGATCTCACTGTTCATCCAAGGTTTCTGATTGGGAAACACTCGGAAGGTTTAGCTCAAGCTCAGTCAGATTGGATGGAGAGCGTCTGTGAACAACAATTTTCAAGTCTTGCCAGAGATTCTCAATTGGATTTAGGTCTGGACTTTGACAGGGCCATTCTAACACATGAATATGCTTTGATCTAAACCATTCCATTGTAGCTCTGGCTGTATGTTTAGGGTCGTTGTCCTGCTGGAAGGTGAACCTCCGCCCCAGTCTCAAGTCGCAGACTCTAACAGGTTTTCCTTCCAAGATTGCTCTGTATTTGGCTCCATCCATCTTCCCATCAACTCTGACTAGCTCCCTGCTGAAGAAAAGCATCCCCACAGCATGATGCTGCCACCACCATGTTTCACAGTGGGGATGGTGTGTTCAGGGTGATATGCAGTGTTAGTTTTCCGCCACACAGAGCGTTTTGCATTTAGGCCAAAAACTTCAATTTTGGTCTCATCAGACCAGAGCACCTTCCTCCACATGTTTGCTGTGTCCCCCACATGGCTTGTGACAAACTGCAAACAGGACTTCTTATGGCTTTGTTTCAACAATGGCTTTCTTCTTGCCACTCTTCCATAAAGGCCCGATTTGTGGAGTGCATGACTAATAGTTGTCCTGTGGACAGATTCTCCCACCTGAGCTGTGGATCTCTGCAGCTCCTCCAGAGTTACCATGGGCCTCTTGGCTGCTTCTCTGACCAATGCTCTCATTGCCCGGCCTGTCAGTTTAGGTGGACGGCCATGTCTTGGTAGGTTTGCATTTGTGCCGTACTCTTTCCATTTTCGGATGATGGATTGAACAATGCTCCGTTAGATGTTCAAAGCTTGGGATATTTTTTTTATAACCTAACCCTGCTTTAAACTTCTCCACAACTTTATCCCTGACCTGTCTGGTGTGTTCCTTGGGCTTCATGATGCTGTTTGTTCACTAATGTTCTCTAACAAACCTCTGAGGCCTTCACAGAACAGCTGTATTTATACTGAGATTAGATTACACACAAGTGGACTCTATTTACTAATTAGGTGACTTCTGAAGGCAATTGGTTGCACTGGATTTTATTTTGGGGTATCAGAGTAAAGGGGGCTGAACACTTTTGCACGCCACACTTTTCAGTTTTTTATTTGTAAAAATATTTGAAAACCATGTATCATTTTCCTTCCACTTCACAATTATGCACCACTTTGTGATGGTCTATCACATAAAATCCCAATAAAATACATTTACGTTTGTGGTTGTAACGTGACAAAATGTGGAAAAGTTCAAGGGGTATAAAAACTTTTGCAAGCCACTGTATTGTCTATTGTCATAAAAGTTCTAAACCTGTTTATCCAAACTACGGAGTTGTACAGTAATATATCAGCTTCAACAAAACCCATTGACAAAAAACTCAATCCCAATAGCTGCAGTTGCAACTACTCAGTCTTTCCCCCAAAATAAATTGAAGATTAATATCCATCAAACAGTTTGATGATCAAAATCTATACCAAACAGCAAAATGTTATTCAATGGCCTACTTAGCTGGGATAGCAATTAATACATCGAAGTGGCAGATTGGAACAATTTAAACTCAAATAGTTCATTTTGGCCAAACTTATTAATCTTGCATATCTGAATTGGGCTTTGAAATGCAATGCTAATTTCTGCTTGAACATTTTTTGTTTGATCCTGAAGAGAAGACTTGAGACGGAACATCCCCCAAGCAGCAAACGGTACACAGAATCACGCTGCAAAGGCAGCCATTTCCCCGATCTCACCATTTCAAAGAACAATCCAATTAGTTCCAACTCTCTGCTCTCCCCCATGGTTCAGCAATTTTTTTATTTCCGTTAATTATTCATCTAATTCCCTTTTCAAAAGTTGAATTTGTTTTCTTTACTTATTCAAGCAGTGGATTTCACCATTAAATATTTTTTCCATATCTCCCATTTGGTTCTCCCCGACAATGCAGCTAAAGCTCATTAGCAAAACAAGAATGTATTCTGGTTACTGCTGCAAGGATAAAGCATAGAAAATGAAGTACAGTAGGAGAAATGATAAAACTGCTCTAGCTGTAGGACAGATATGAGGGGGAGATATATTGATGGGGCAGCAGGGTGGCACAGCAGTAGAGTTGCTGCCTTACAGCACCATAGACCCAGATTCAATGCTGACCACGGGTGCTGTCTGTACAGTTTGTATGCTCTCCCTGTGACTGCGTGGGTTTCTTCCGTGTGCACCGGTTTCCTCCCACACTCCAACGACGTACAGGTTTGTAGGTTAATTGACTTTGGTAAAGATTGTAAATTGTCCCTAGTATGTACAATCATGCTGGTGTACAGAGATTGCTGGTTGGCGCGGACTCTGTGGCCGAAGGGCCTGTTTCCACATTGAATCTCTAAACTAAACCAGAAATTAAATTAAAAATTGAAATTAAGAGCCACAAAGTGCAAAGCGTTTACAAGCAGCTTAAATAGTTTGGCTTGGCCCATGCCTTAAACAGGGAAGAGGGGGAAGAAAAAAAGGACTGACACCCCACTGTCACCCTACCCTTCCCTGGATGCGCACCCATTTCTCCTACTATCCTGCCTCTCTTTCCCTTTAACCCCATCTACCTACATTCCTTCTCCTTTTCTGACAATTGATGGCTATTCCCTCCTTATCCCAATGTCTCTTATCTCCTTTTCATCTACAGCCTTTGTCCACCCATCATCCTACAAGTTGCCTGACCATGTCCTCCAGAGATTCGGTCTGAACTGCTGAGTTAGTGTTTCTAAAATTAATTTTAAATGGTTATTTTCAACTTTCAAAATCAGAACAAATCTGTCATATCTCCAGATTCTGCTTTTCAAAGCAAACCAACACTTCCTTTAACCTTTGCTCAGCCTCACATCTTTGATGCTGCTTTTTAGTCAAAAGGTAAAAAGGCTGCCTGGCTCATGGTTGATCCCATATTTCAAGTATACTTTCCCGACTAATCCCAAGATAGTCAGTCTCCTACAATATCTAAAAATCAATCCTGCATACCTCTGCAAAAGAACATTATAAGTATTAATAGTCCTTTTGACATTTCTCACTTCAACCCTAAATGGATGATCAATTGTGCTGAGATTGTGGACCTCTATTCTCCAAGAGGGGGAAAATAACCACTTAGCAACTACCTGCTCTCTCAGAATCATTAAATGCCCCAGTGAGATAACATTTCATTCATCGTCTTTCCAAAGAGTTTACACATTTCTGTCACTTCCCCTTATCTCAGCAATCTCCATTAGTTAGAGTACTGAGTATAGAAGATGGGAGATCATGTTACAGTTGTACAAGAATTTAGAATATTGTGTTCAAGTCTGGCCACCATGTTATAGGAAAGATGTTGTCAAGTTGGAAAGGGTACAGAGAAGATTTACGAGGATGTTGCCAGGACTGGAGGGTCTGAGCTATAGGGAGAGGTTGAGTATGCTGGGACTCTATTCCTTGGATTGCAAGAGATTGAGGGGTGATCTTATAGAGGGGTTTAAAATCATGAGGAATAGATCAGGTGGATACACAGAATCTCTTGCCCAGAGCAGGTGAATCGAGGACAGATGACATATGATTAAGGTGAAGTGAAAAAGATTTAATAGGAATCCGAGGGGTAATTTTTTCCACACAAAGGGTGGTGGGTGTATGCTAAATGTTGCCAGAGGCGGTAGTTGTGGATGGGACTCTCCCAACATTTAAAAAAATATTAGGCAGTTACATGGATAGGACAGGTTTGGAGGGATATGGACCAAGCAGGCAGGTGGGACTAGTGTAGCTGGGATATGTTGGCTGGTGTGAGTAAGTTGGGCAGAAAGGCCTGTTTTCACACTGTATCACTGACTAATCAATTCTGCAGTGTTTACTGCATGTTCTTCCCCAGATCAAAATATTCGACAGTAGAAAGTCACGTACAACCGCAGAAAGACTAATATTCTTCTGCTCTATTTCTGCTCTACCCATTTTCAATAAAACCCAACATATTTCCTAAATGCTAGTTGTACCTACGCAACTTTGTTTCACACACCAATATAACTACATTGTTTTCTACACCAGTGATTCTTAAACTATTTCAGTGTCATTCATCCATGATTCTTTATCACAAAATTTCATTCACCTTCAACTAATTTTTTGGGGTAATTATCTTATTCTCCCTTGTGTATATAATTTATTTGGTCACATGAGCAAAAAACATAAATCAACTAATTTCTTAAGTGTTTATTTTATTCAACTTTTTGAACATCCTAAAAATATGTAAAGAAAACAGAGTGAAAAAAAGTTTAATTACCACGAGTTGGAAAATCATTCTATTAGAATGATTTAAAAAAAACCCATTCCAACTTCTAAACACTGGGCTTCAGCCCCATCCTACCCTTTCGGACTTTGATTACTGCAGTTTTTTACTTTAAAAACTAGCTAAAAAAAAAAATCATGGAGTATGTGATATATTAGTATCCAACTAATATCTATCAATATATCTATCTATCTATCTATACATCAATCTTCTATCTATACATAACTAAAACTGTTATCTTCCGGTTTGGCGGTCTTTCTATTTGCGTAAAAAGGTTTGCGATAACACTACGATTTTTCACCAGTTCATTCACCGTTCTCCTGTGCTGCAAGTCCATCAAGTTTCATTCCGATCCGCAGAATGTCGTAAAAGTTAGCGAGGTTTAAAAATCTTAAAATACGCGCGTACGTAGATCAATCTCTTCTCCTGCAAGTCAGCGCCGCGCGGAATAGTATCATCCCGTCACTCCCTGGGACCATCCGCCCCTTCCTGCGCCATCCCACCTTTACTGGAGCTGAGGATGGCTGGCGGAGGTTTCCAACCGGACTTTAGGAGGGGTCCGAAGCAGCCCAGTCCCAAACAGCAGCCCAGCGTCGGAGTCGGAGACCCAGCCCCAGCCCGGAGTCTGAGACCCAGCCCGGAGTCGGAGATGACGCCAAAGTCGCCAAACGGAAAGCGGAGACTCAGATCCCGGCAGAGGAGAACGACCAGCGCCCGCTGTGAGTCCCCATCACACTGCCAATTCCAGGCACTACCCCTCTGGTCCCCCTCGCTGCCCCCCCCCCCCTCCATGATGCCCTCCTCTCCCCCCATGGCTTTCTCCTCCGTCTTTTCTCCCAGCTCACACCCCCCCCCCCCACACACCCCTCCCCCCCCACACAACCTCCCCGCCCACACCCCCCTCCCCCCCCACACACACCCCCCGCCCGCACACACCTCCCCCCCACCACACACCCTCTCCCCTCCTCCCTCCACCTTCCCGTCCACACACACCCCTCCTCCCCTCCCACCTGCCACACACCCCACTTCCCTCCCCCCCCTCCCACACATGAAGAGGAGGGGGAGGAAGTGCTCGGAGAAGAGGGGAAATGAGTCGTGCCTGTGCAGTTAGGGGCTATGGGCGAGTGTTGGAATATTGCGTTGGGGAACGAGTTGCGTTAGGGGAAAGGGTGAGTGGTGGAATACTGCGTTGGGGAATGGGTTGCATTGGGGACCAGGCCTCACGGGGGACTGGGACTTAGTCTAGTAACTTACTATAACTCTCCCCGACGAAAGCTCACAATACCACCAAATATCAGCTTTGGTAGCTAAATTGCTAAGTTAGTTCAACAGTTGCCTCCGGTGATCCTCCAGTGTTGCCATTTATAAATTTATGATCCTGTCTGGTTATGGTTATGAGCTCGTCTGGTCTTCCCTAAAAGGTTATATTACAGTAAATTTGGGAAATATCCTCTACTTTGAAATTGGAAAACCATTGGTGGAGAGAAAAAACATTCCAGCTCCACTGCCATTAAAACCAATAAGAGCTTACTAACTACTTTAATGGTAATGCCTTTAAGTATAGAAAAAAATATACAAATATCTGAATAAATCATTCACCCTTTCATTCAGTTAACCAGTTAAAGAAGCACCGTTCTACACCATTTAAAGAGTATAATGTTGTTGACCTTATTCTTCCTATTAAAATAAATAATCACACTTTTTCTATTCCTCCAACCATAACCTTTTTACCCATTTGCTTTAATTATCCAAGTGCATTTGCAGATTTTTTCTTCCACCTCATCTTGCTATCTAATATGGCCGTCAGGAAAACTGAAAACATTACATTCCAAGACATTAATATAAACAACTGATTATAGTTATGCACTGCACTTGTCAAGTACTTTCTCTCCAGTCTCAGTAATCAAAAACAAACAGTGCAGAGCTTTGCTCAAATCACTGAATGTGTGGTCCAAACAAAATACTTATTTTTAATCATGACTATCTTTCTGTTGTGCGATATATTTTACAATGTCATGCTTTATTGATCATGCATCATTGTTTGTACTTTAATGTTACTGTATGCAAAATTTGAAATATTTCTGACATAAAACAATGAACTCTTGTTTCTGCAGTGTGGAAAATGGATAAACGTCTACAGATAACACATCAAACAAAATTATTCTAGAGTGTGAATGTTCTAGCCAAGTTAAAACCTGCGCAAGAGATTTTTCCTAGGTTCCTTATTTTTTAAAATATTTTTTTTAAAGCTACAATTTACTGATCTGGCTGCCTAAACCATTTGTAATCCAAGAATGACCGTTCTAGTTACCTTTTAGTCAAGTCTATTGCTCAACAATCTGGGAATCGAAGTAGCAGTATAGCTGCAGCATCTGTGCTATCCAAACTTACCTGGACACGTAATCATTTATGTATAACATAAAAGTACAGCACAGAACAGGCCCTTCGGCCCAGAATCCATGCCGAACATGATGCTGGATTAAACTAATCTCCTCTGCATGCACATGATCCTTCCTGTAACAGAACTGCACGCATTTTTACGTGATCCATTCCTCATGAATGAAATATGTTTAACTTGCATATAAACTACTCCTGAAAGAGATTGCAAAGTCGCTATCTCAAACATGGCATGCCAGAAATTTGGCCTCAACACCACTTTCCTGCTCCCTTTAGTGCAGATTGCAGCCTCCTAGCTATATAACAACACCTTTGTGCAAAATAATTTTGCTACAGAAATGGTGAGACATCAGGAAAAAAAGGTTTGGACTTCAAAACCAACAAAAACTTGAAATTAATGAAAAATCTTTTCTTGAGGAAGATGTTACACACAGCAGCTGCACACTGCGGGTCACCAGATTAATGTGAATATTTAAATTAACAGTGCCTGCGATCAATATTGCATGCATTTATGCAGAAAGTTTATTCTCTCGCCTCTCACATTTCCTTCTTTTCAAGGTGCTGTTTTACGTGGAGGGTGTGCACCAGGGGTAACACTCCTATATCATTGGACCAGTACAACAGATATAAATCTAAACACCATGATACATTTGGTATGGTTGTATGTTTGTATATATAATTATTGAATAACAAATGTAATTTCTTTCATTTTCATGCTCTTTGACCAGCCAATTAAAAAAAAAAAAAATCATACTGAAGAAATAAGATGGCTTTAAGTAATTGGAATTTAAAAAACAAAATTGGTTTCAGTTTATTTACATCCAAAATATGCAATAACTTCATCCACTAAAGAATCAATTTGCAATTTTCTTCTGGTAGCATTGCAACTAATACTGACCATGCTCCACGATTCTGCTTCCATTCTGAAACATGCTCATTGCCTCCAGGTTGAGAGCACATACACCACGCATAAAAGCTTTCTTCATGGAATCAGTACACTTGTCGTTTTCGGCCAACAATCGTCGTACCTCTGCTCTTGCACATTCTAGTTCCTCCTTTGACTAAAATTTCAGAGTAGAAATGATTTAGGAACAAAATGGAACTGCATTTTTTCACATCACAAATCTTTTTCCATTCTGTTCATTTGGGATTACATTGGCTAAACTCAACATCCATCCTGCTCACATACATTTCTTTGGGACATTCTCAAGTGTCTGCCATCCCTTCATAGGTGTACTATCACAAGCACCATTTCCAAAGCACAAATATGTACATAATCGCCCCCCCCCCCAAAAAAAATACATTGAATTAGTTTAATTTCCACATTTCTCCTGGGGTGCTTCAGCAAGTTTTAAAATATAAACAGAGCCACCATTGTGTCTGAAATTATGAAAGACTCCTGGAGGTACTTTGTTTTCTTTTTAAATATCTTTTAACCAGATTGGAGAATATTTATCTCCAAATAACTCATGAGTCTGCTTACATTTGATTTTTCATTTCATTTGAACAGGCCTAGTCACAACTCCTTTCCATAATTTTTTTAATACTGAAATGTTATTTGTTTTCAAGTAACAAATTAGCAGTTTTATTATTCCAATTTAAAGCAACTGTAAAAAAAAAAAACTGATCTTGGAATTCTCCCCCCACAAGGCGACTGTGAAGACCGTCACTAAATATACTACAGATTAGAGATTTGATATTAAGGGAATGAAGGTCACCATTGGACAAGTGTAGGGGAATGGCATAGAAATAAAAGATCAGCCATGATTGTTTTGAATGATGTGGGTATGAGCAACTGATGGGAACCAGCTGCTATTTTTTTATTTCAGTAGATAATTTTGTAATTATCCTGGTAACTTTGGTAGATAAGCTGCAAGTGCCTGGACATTTAAAAAAAATCAGCATAAAACACAGGAAGTTTGGCATACAGACTGAAAAACCTATGTGATAATTTAGTTCCTCATCCTAGAACTAGGTTTTGTATTATACAATTGTGTTAAAGAATATCACATGATAAACGATAAATTAAATTTATAGCTCCTGTGTTATGCCAAAATGCCTTTTAGTTTTCTACTGGTACTTACTGCATTAAGATTTATCTCATAGTCCCTCGAGAGCTGAATGCAGACTTCTTCAGCTCGAGCTTGACATGCTTTCTCCACTCTTGTTTTCCATTCCGTTTGCACTACCGATTTCCAAGCCGTACATGCTTTTCTCATCAGACAGTAATTGTAATGCCTTTCAGCCAGAATACAGGCGTAATCCTTAAACAGATGACCGGAATTAACATTTGTCCCAAATGAATAATAAATTATACAGTATCAGTAACATTTTTACCTGACAAAGCTGAAGTTATACAAAAAGGTAGGCATGTTGGGTGCATTGCAACTTCAGATTAGTTGAAATATATTGCAAGGAAAAGACCTATAGTTCAGTATTTTAGTTTAGAGATACAACACAGAACAGGCCCTTCGGTCCACTGAGTCCACGCCGACCAGCGATGCCCATACACCCTCTACAAATATAGACAAACTTTACTATCTGATGATTATATTGACTAGAGAAGATGCTCAGGCAGAAATTGATTTTTGTTGTATAAATAGAATTTCACAACAAAATTAGCTTAAGTTTCTTATAACTCGTAATTGACAAGTTTCAATTGTTTCAGAAGTCAATGTTCATTTTACGTCACGTGAGTGACTTCGTGAAGACCCTGCCAGCACGCATGTGCGACATATCGTCGCTCGCATTGCAATCGACAAGCTGGGAGGAGCGCAGCTTTCAAAAAGGAACATCAGGTGAGTCTTACTAACCTTGAGCTGGTTGTTAAACATCTTTTACAGAGACTTAGTGATGGATAAAACTCGGAACAAAAAGAGGGCGGCCGCCAAGCATGCCGTGGAGGACCGCGGGACTATGGAGCCAAATTCCCCGGAGATGGCCGTTGAGCTTTCGGCAGCACCCGTACCTCGGACCGGGAAGGCAGCGCGGACGTCGGGGAGCCCCGTTCTGTCGGCAGGCCCCAACTCTCCACCACAACAGTCCAGAAAACTGCGGATTGGCGGTAGGACCGCGCGGGAGTCGGCAGGCCCCGACTCTCCACCGCTTCAGTCCAGACGACCGCGGACTAACGGCAAAAAAGTGCGGAAATCGGGCAGCCCCGTTCATACGGCAGGCCACGACTCTCCACCGCCTCAGTCCGGAAGACTGCGGACTGGCGGTAAAACCGCACGGAAGACGAGTAGCCCCTTTTTACGGCAGGCACCGACTTTCCGCCGCATCAGTCCAGAAGACCACGGACTGGCGGTAGATCTACTAAGAAGTCGTGTAGCCCCGCAGGAGCGGCAGGCACCGCTTCAGTCCGGAAGACCGTAGACAGGCGGCAGATCCGCGCGGGAGTCGCGTAGCCTCGCTGGAGCGGCACATGGGTGATGTCTCCCGCAACAGTCCGGGAGACATCACCCCGACGGGGTGCGGACTGGCGGTCATAGCCCCATTGACTCAGCCGAGTCTGGGGAAGACGACCTGCCATTCGCAGACAACGACGGCGATCGCATTACCCGCATGGAGCGGATGATGGAGCAGCTGCTCCAGAGGGACCTACACCAGCAGGAGCATGTGTCCCGTGGATCACACAGGTCCACGACAGCTCCTTTTCCAGGACTGTCCAACATCTCTCCCTCCTCGGAGGTGAGTGCCAGAAGTCAGGGGTTGGCTGACTTTGAGGAGAGGTTGACCGAAGATCCAAACTTGCATGGGATGCAGGAAGAGGAACTTCTGGGGATGGTGTCCAAAGTTGCACAGCCATCCCAGAAAGGACAACCACTTCAGCCACTGCTAGCGGCAAGCATCAATTACCTGACTACTCACCAACTACAGGAACAGGTAATATCAGAGACCACAGCCAAGTACCTGGCCCCGGAGAATTGCGTGTCGCTGAATAGTGCACACTGTCAACACACCCATATGGGGGAACATAAGCCCTGGTATAAGGGCACAAGAATTGAAAATTCAGAAAATTCTGAAACTGCTGACCTCAGGGATTACTGCATTTGCCCAGGTCCGTTGATGGGGCGGACATGACGGAAGAGCAGCAGGATGCGTTAGCCTGTTCTGCAACGCTCAATATGAGATCAATTGTTTCAGGAAGAGCTCAATCCGTCCTACGCTCAACCCCAAATTTGCGGGGTTGTGTAAAGGACCTAGATGAGGAAGCCAAAGCGGTTGGCATGATAAAACCACCTTCCTCTAGCAGGCCACCAGCGTATCGACGGCAGCATTGCACTTTTCAGCAAAATTGTATAAGGGGTAAATGCGTTGTAAAGACAAGCCTGAAGGCTTTGTGTCTCAATGCAAGGAGTATTCGTAATAAGGTGGACGAGTTGAACGTGCAGATAGATATTAATGATTATGATATAGTTGGGATCACGGAGACATGGCTCCAGGGTGACGTAGGCTGGGAGCTGAACATCAGGGATATTCAATATTCCGTTGCTGGTTAGAGAGGAGATTGAAAGGAAGGACATTAGCTTGGAGGATGTGGAATCGGTATGGGTAGAGCTACAAAACACTAAGGGGCAGAAAACGCTGGTGGGTGTTGTGTACAGGCCACTAACAGTAGCAGAGAAGTTGGGGATGGTATCAAACGGGAAATTAGAAATGCGTGCGACAACAAAACAGTTATAATGGGTGACTTCAATCTACATATAGATTGGGTTAATCAAATTGGCAGGGGTGCTGAGGAAGAGGATTTTTTGGAATGTATGCGGGATAGTTATCTAAATCAACATGTAGAGGAACCAACGAGAGAGCAGGCTATTTTAGACTGGGTTTTGAGTAATGAGGAAGTTAGCCGTCTTGTTGTACGTGCCCCCTTGGGCAAGAGTGACCATAATATGGTTGAGTTCTTCATTAGGATGGAGAGTGACATTGTTAATTCAGAAACAATGGTTCTGAACTTAAAGAAAGGTAACTTTGAGGGTATGAGACGTGAATTGGCCAAGATTGACTGGCAATTAATTCTAAAAGGGTTGACGGTGGATATACAATGGAAGACATTTAAAGACTGCATGGATGAACTACAAAAATTGTTCATCCCAGTTTGGCAAAAGAATAAATCGGGGAAGGTAGTGCATCCGTGGATAACAAGGGAAATCAGGGATAGTATCAAAGCAAAGGATGATGCGTACAAGTAGCCAGAAAAAGCAGCATACCAGAGGACTGGGAGAAATTCAGAGACCAGCAGAGGAGGACAAAGGGCTTAATTAGGAAAGGAAAAATAGATTATGAAAGAAAACTGGCAGGGAACATAAAACGACTGCAAAAGTTTTTATAGATATGTGAAGAGAAAGAGGTTAGTTAAAACAAATGTAGGTCCCTTGCAGTCAGAAACAGGTGAGTTGATCATGGGAACAAGGATATGGCGGACCAATTGAATAACTACTTTGGTTCCGTCTTCACTAAGGAAGACATAAATAATCTGCCTGAAATAGCAGGGGACTGTGGGTCAAAGGAGGAATTGAGTGAAATCCAGGTCAGTCGGGAAGTGGTGTTGGTAAATTGAATAGATTAAAGGCCGATAAATCCCCAGGGCCAGATAGGCTGCATCCCAGAGTAGCTCAGGAAATAGTGGATGCATAGTAGTGAAATCTTTCACAGATTCTGGAGTAGTTCCTGAGGATTGGCGGGTAGCAAATGTAACCCCTCTTTTTTAAGAAGGGAGGGAGAGAGAAAACGGGGAATTACAGACCAGTTAGTCTAACATCGGTAGTGGAGAAACTGCTAGAGTCAGTTATTAAAGATGGGATAGCAGCACATTTGGAAAGTGGTGAAATCATTGGACAAAGTCAGCATGGATTTACAAAAGGTAAATCATGTCTGACGAATCTTGTGGAATTTTTCGAGGATGTAACTAGTAGCGTGGATAAGGGAGAACCAGTGGATGTGGTATATCTGGACTTCCAGAAGGCTTTCGACAAGGTCCCACATAAGAGATTAGTATACAAACTTAAAGCATACGGTATTAGGGGTTCAGTATTGATGTGGATAGAGAACTGGCTGGCAAACAGGAAGCAAAGAGTAGGAGTAAAACGGGTCACAATGGCAGCAGTAACTAGTGGGGTACCGCAGGGCTCAGTGCTGGGGACCCCAGCTGTTTACAATATATATTAATGATCTGGATGAGGGAATGAAGGCAATATCTCCAAGTTTGCGGATGACACTAAGCTGGGGGGCAGTGTTCGCTGTGAGGAGGATGCTAGGAGACTGCAGGGTGACTTGGATAGGCTGGGTGAGTGGAAAATGTATGGCAGCAGTACTTTGGTGGCCGACCGAAAGTAGGCATGCAATTGGTGAGACCACACCTGGTGTATTCGTGCCTCCAAATCTGAGAAGGACATTATTGCCATAGGGGAGTGCAGAGAAGGTTCACCGATGAATGAAGAAAGACTGGATAGACTCGGTTTATACTCTCTGGAGATTATTAAGAGGGGATCTTATAGAAACTTACTAAAGGGGTTGGACAGGCTAGATGCAGGAACTCTTAAGGGGGAAATCCTATAGAAAGACTACCAGAGAATGGGGTGAATCTCTGGCCAGAGGGTAAAACCAAACCCTGGAAAATGCGAGTTTGAATGTCTCAATTCATCTACCAAAACCTAAAAAGATGGTGGATGTCGTATTATTATTGATTTAACTCAACTGAATACCTTTGTGTAATATACCCATTTCAAGATGGAAACATTTGAAACTGCCAAACAACTTATTTCCAGAGGGTACTTCATGGCCTGCATCGATCTGAAAGATGCATACTATTCAGTACCTATAAGTAAAGATCAACGTAGATATTTGAAATTTGTCTGGATGGGGCAGTTGTGGCAGTATAGAGCACTGCCTAATGGACTAACAACAGCCCCCAGGTAATTTACCAAGATATTGAAACCAGCATTGGCGTCTCTACGAAGACAAAACATGGCCTATCTTGATGACATCCCGATTGTGGGGAAAACCTTGGAATTGGCTAAATTAGCTGTGACAGCCACCAAGTCACTATTCCAAAAACTGGGGTTCATCATCCATCCAGACAAAACAAAGTTAACACCTTCTGTCATAATGGACTATCTGGGGTTCACGATTAACACGAATCGCATGACTATCACTTTACCAAATAACAAAGCTGCAGATATAATAGAGGCATGTAATAGCCTTGCTAGCGCCAATAAACCGACTATTCGACATGCTGCTAAGGTAATTGGGAAACTTGTAGCAACATTTCCAGCTGCACGATATGGACCATTGCATTATCAAAATTTGCAAAGAGCAAAAATCTCAGCACTAAAAATTCATGCTGGGCATTTTGACAGACCTATACAGCTACCAACCAAAGCAAAAATTGACCTACGATGGTGGATTAGCAGCATTCGATATTGTTTTAATCCCATCGTAGTTACAAACCCTTCAGTCGTGTTGCAAACTGACGCCAGCGCCCACGGCTGGGGAGCTACCCACACCACCTCCAGTTGTGGCGGTAGATGGGATCTGCATGAATCCACATTGCTTCAATCACAAGGTATAAACTATTTGGAAAAGCTGGGAGTGTTTCACGGACTACGGACCTACTGTACAAATATGCACCATACGCGTGTCCGTCTACAAATAGACAATACCACAGTGGTGGCATATTTAAACCATAAGGGTGGTATCAAGTCGATATCTCGTGATGAATTGGCAAACACAATTTGGCACTGGTGCATTGAAAGAAACATTTGGATTTCAGCTACATACCTTCCGGGTAAGCTAAATACAGTGGCGGACACCAGGTCACGGATATTCAATGACAACACAGAGTGGATGTTGAACCACCAAATATTTTCTGACATAGCTCAGTATGGAACACCAGATATCGACCTTTTTGCATCCAGACTGAACCATCAGATACCAACATATGTCTCTTGGGAACCAGACCCTGGGCCAGTAGCGATGGACGCTTTCTCGCTACATTGGGGGAACTTGTTCTTCTATGCATTTCCCCCTTTCTGCCTCATCAGTCGGGCATTGCGGAAAATCCAGTTAGATTCCGCATCAGGAATACTGATAATACCCGACTGGCCTACGCAGCCATGGTTCCCAGTGGTCCTCGACATGGTGAAGGAACCGTGTTTTCCAGTTCTCAAATTCACGAACCTCCTGACACATCTCATAACAAGGGAGAGTCATCCGTGCCACGGTCATTTGAACCTGTTGGCTTGCAGGTTCTGAAAAGACCATTACTGGAGTTCGGGCTGTCGAACAGGACCATGGACATCATCACGGCGTCGTGCAGAGAGTCCACAAGGAAGCAATACCTTACCCATGTAAGGAAATGGGAGGACTGATACCAACTGCAACTCTGCCACCATCACAGATGTGCTGGAATTCCTCGCAGGCCTTCACTTCAATGAGGGCCTCAGCTACAGTGCCATCAACAGTGCAAGGAGTGCATTATCATCCTACCTCAGACTTGGAGTGGAATCCCATCCATTGGTATCGAAACTAATGAGGGGTATTTTTAATTCCAACCCTCCCAGGCTGTGATACACTCTGACCTGGGATATTGGGATGGTATTGTCCCTACTCAGGAGTTGGGCACCAGTTTCGAATCTCCCACTGGCAAAGCTCACCTACAAAGTGGTGATGCTGATGGCACTTATCACAGCTCAACGGGTCCAGACCTTCCACAAATTAAAATTGGACAGAATGGTCTCGAACCCCACCAAGGTAACATTTCTTTATCTTTGAGTTACTAAAACACCATAAACGCCCTCACTACAGGGTAACTGTGCAGACTATTTCCAGGGTGGTGTTGGGTGCAGCAGGGGTAGACACTGACATTTTTAAATCTCATTCTACCAGGGCTGTGTCCACATCAGCGGCGAGGACTGTGGAGGTTCCCATGGACCATGTCCTCGCAACAGCGGGTTGGGCCAATGAGGGCACATTTCAGCGGTTTTACAATAAACCAGTGGCCACGCCCACAACGTTTGAAGACAGTGTTTTAAGTTCTGTTCCCTGAACGTTCCCCGAAGTTAAGGGTTTTTTGGTTTGCTGTTAATAAATACATTATTATTTTTCAGCTGTTTCAAGTCTGAAATACGTTAACATACTTCCTCCATCAGTTATTACGGCAGTGTGTGAGCATGGACGTGGTTCCAGGGCATGAAATCACAGAGCTTTGAAATCTTCACGGTCACTCATGTGACTCCGAAGTAAAATAGTAAGATGAAATGAGAACCTACCAGTTTGAAGTTTGATCCTTATTTTATGAGGAGTTACGGTGAGGAATTTCGTGCCCTCCGCTCCCAACCCTCTATCAACTGGTCAACTGGTATATTAGTTTCTCTTAATCTTACTATCTCCAGTCAATTCTACTATCTGTGATTTCACACCGCTGCTTTGAAGAACGTCGCGCATGCGCGCTGGCGGGGTCTTCACGAAATCCCTCATCGCAACTCCTCATATAATAAGGATCAAACTTCAAACTGGTAAGTTCTCATTTAATCTTAGTAATTTAGTTTATTGTCGTGCGACAGAGGTCCAGTGATAGCTTTTATTGTGTGCTAACCAGTCAGCAGAAAGACCATACATTATTATAATTGAGCCATTCAGTGTACAGATAGATGATACAGGGAATAACGCGAATAATGTTTAGTTCAAGATAAAGTCCAGTAAAGTCCGATCAAAGATAGTCCACGGGTATCCAATGAGAGAGATAGTGACAATGATGCAAAATCAGTCAGCTATTCAAACACCATTGACAAACAAAATATGTTGCAGCTCTCTATTAATACCAACTTCAGGTACCTCAATATGTCTGTATCAGAATGGTCACTTCTGCATGTCATCACTGTATTTTTTCATTTCTCACAGTTTGGCTTGTTGGGCATGTTGCAAAGCCTTATCAGTCATTAAAAAAAATCACAAAAAGCAAAACAGGCTTAAACTGATAAGGCTCTGGGACATTTCCAAGAAACCATTCTGTGAGAAGAAAATAATGCAAGCTATTCACTTTGGATGAAAAAAGGGGTCACCCATTTAAGATGGGCTGGAAGAGAGACATTGAGGATTATGACTCAAAATTCTCTACTACAGAAGACTGTGAAGGCAGAGTTATTGAATATACTCTAGAAGTAATTGACAGATATTTTAAGAAGGGAATCAATGGGTCAGAGCATTCCTGGAGAATATGGATGGGTGACGTTTGAGTCAAGAACAGTTTTCCAACATCATTAGCAATGATATTCACTTGTGTTGAGCAGCCAGATGGCACAAGCAACTCTGAAATGAAACAGCAAAAGTGCTCAAGTTTAGTTTAGAGATACGGTGCAGAAACAGGCCCTTCGACGTGCCAATCGGTGATCCCCACACACTAGGGACAACTTACAATTTTACCATAGCCAATTAGCCTACAAACCGAGTGAGAGGAAACCGGAGATCCTGTACAGGTTTGTAGGCTAATTAGCTTCAGTAAATTCTCCCTAGTGCGTGTCAAATTGTGTGCGGGGATTGTGTGCTGGTCAGCGTGGATTCAGTGTACCAAACTGCCTGTTTCCATGCGTTCGCTAAACTAGACAATGCAGCCTCAATATTCCAAATTATATACCTATTATGCTGTTGCCAATTTTTCCCTGACTGATGTTGAATCTTTATATTTTTTCCAACATGAGCAGGAAATTTTCTCTTCCTATCCCAAGGGTGCAGAGGCTAATTGTTATAGACAATAGGTGCAGGAGCAAGCCATTCGGCCCTTCGGGCTAACACTGCCATTCAATGTGATCATGGCTGATCATCCACAATCAGTACCCCGTTCCTGCCTTCTCTCTATATCCCTTGACTCCTTCTCTCCATATCCCTTGACTCCGCTATCTTTAAGAGCTCTGTCTAGCTCTCTCTTGAAAGCCTCCAGAGAACCAGCCGCCACCGCCCTGACTCCACAGACTCACAACTCTGTGTGAAAAAGTTTTTCCTCATCTCCGTTCTAAATGGCTTACCCCTTATTCTTAAACTGTGGCCCCTGGTTCTGTACTCCCCCAACATCAGGAACATGTTTAATAGAGTAGCTCAAATAATATTTTTAAAACACCATTAGATTGTTCAGGCAACTTTTCTTAGTCAGAAGGATCTTTTAATCCTCGACATCTTGTATAAACGTTAGTTACTCAAGCTCACTACGCTGCCGTTTCTAATTTACTTTTTAAATTCCTCATGGTGTTGTTTTTCTTGCTCTTCTTACACCTAACAAACATACATTTTTACACAAATTTGTCTGCATCAAACCTTATCGTACACATTATCGTACCCAACAATTCACCGACATAGAGGTTGCCACATTAATAATTTGGAGCATTTGGGATTATGTGGCAAAGTGAGAAGCATATTTAAACAACTGTGACCATAAGACAGATACTTAGATTACAAATGCAATAACCCAAATTGAAGGGTAACGACCCAAAACGTCACCTGTCCATTTTCTCCAGAGATGCTGCTTGACCCGCCGAGTTACTCCAGCATTTTGAGTCTATCTTTTATCCAAATGTTTCTTCCCCCAACAAAATTTTTTTAAGAGTAGGTCATATGGGACCAGAATCCTGATCCAATAAGATTAGATTGGTGCGAGTCACAGGGTGATGAACGGGGCTAGGGCGCTGGGTGTAAATCCGGACATCACTGGCTAGCAAACCTTGCTAAAACAGGGTGCTGAGTGAATAAGCCATACCCTGCCTGTACATAACCTCTCCATCATCAAGACTTCCGTAGTGCCTCCCCATGCCAACAGATGGTGAGCGGGACCACTTTTGTCCCGGGGCAAAACTGGGGATCTTGGAGGAACGTTGGTCCCAGAGATGCCGCATGTAGGCCCAGCAGCGTGTGGACATGCCCTGGCGCCCATCAACCAAGTCCCAGCTATGGGTCAAATAGCAACCCACTGCCTGTGGGGAAGGCTCAGGGGAGCCAAATGCAGAGTTGGAGTCCCTACAAGTGATTCCTTGTGTTTTCACCTTCCACAAGTCCTGCAACCAAATGGACCCCAGGCATAGCAGCCATGTCGTTCCTCTAGAATCAGTCTATTAGGTCGAGAGGGGAGAGCAGATGGTGGGCAAGTCTGAGTTCCCAATTATCTACCCAGGATTGCTGCCAACCCAAATAGAGAGGACATTTAATCCTTGCTGATCACAGCGAACGGAAAAACACGGGAGGTAGCAATCACAGAAGGTTCAATCAGCTTTAAACTTTGTATATTTTTGACATGCATTCAAACATACTTCTGCTTTTGCCTCTGAATGTTGAAGTCGCCACTGTGTAAAGCTGCGCATCAATTCGATCTTCTCTTTCAGATTCTTAAGTCCTTGGATCAAATTGGAAATTACCTTTGTAGAAAAGATATTTAGCGTCATTTTACATTTCTGAGAAGATAATCATTAACATTATGCTCCAAGAATCTCACAGAATACCATATTCTTAATTACATTTTTTTTGGTAAATTATAAATTTAAGCAGCCAAATGTCAAAAGATTCTGGTTTCTAACGTAACTAATCCCTCTTGTCCTTTTAAAAAAAAACATGCACCCAGCATGTCCACAGGGGCTGTCTCAGCACAGATAGCTCACTATGATAACTTGTGAAGTCTCACTACTAAAGCTGATGTGTTGAAAAAACAAAATAGTGTGTTTGACACCACTTAATGGTTACAATTTAAAAAGCGAATCAAAAACTTTGGATGAATAAATTTACAAAATCATTTTTACTTACCCCTCTTTGGTGCCACCATCTCCCATTTGAAAGGAGAAAGAGGCAGCAGTAGCAAAAGGGAGCTATGTGGAAGATAATAATTTGCAACTGGATTCAAATAATTTGGAAACAAATCAGGATTTCAGCAGTGATCAACAAGCGCCAGGATTTGCATTGGTACTGGGTTCCATTATTGTTATAATTACATCACAAGGCTGCAATATTCAGCCATTGTGCTATTTTCAATGAGAATTGAGACAGTTCAGATAATGCCACTAGATAGCATTTCATTTTATATTCCACCCCAGTGGTTTTGGATGATGACATTTCTTAAATAATTCGAAGAATGATTTGAGTGATTTCCAAAGTCTTCATGGATGACTACCATTTTACTTCCTGAGGGGAATCAAGATGTTCAAATAATAAATGTATCTAATGTCACATTATTTGTAAGCACTGGACAATTTCAGACAATTCTTACCATCACATAATATAATGGGATTCCAGTGCAACTAAATTTATACAAAATATTTCCACAGTAACTGTACCTCATCTTTCCTTCGAACCGAATCCTCATAAGTACAAATTAGCTGGTTTAAGCTCTGCGTCTGGCAGGCCATTTGCGCAATTTGAGCTTCATGTTTCTCCTTTTCTTCTTTCAACTCTTGCTTATGCTGTTCAATAACCGAAAGTCTCCATTGGCGTATTTCAGACAGAATATTGGCCTTCGAAAGAAAGACATTTTGATTTTATCAAACAACCAAAAATAAGGAACCACACATGCTGGAATCTGGAAGAAATATAGTACTGGAGGAACTCAAGTTAGGCAGCATCTGTAGAGGGAATGGGCAGACAATGTTTTGGGTTAGACCCTTCTTCAGAATGTTAAAAAACCTTAGTTTGTATTATTCACAGCTATGTCATTGAATCAATGTGATAAGTTATAAGGTTATTAGCATATACATAATTTGCCGGTAGGGGAATAAAAAAAGGACATAGGTTTAAGGAGCAAGGGGAAGGATTTAATAGGAAACTGTGGGGAAACATTTCCACACAATGGTGGGCCAATGCAATGAGCAGTCAGAGGTCATTGAGGCAGACCAGTGGAGGCCATGAGACATGGATAAGTTTAGAGGAATATGTGCCCAAGGCGTGCAGATGGGAGTACCTAGACCAAAGGGCCCGTTTCCCGTGCTATACAACATTGAATCTATGGCTACACCGTGGCCTGATATGGCAATTTCAAAGCACAGAAACACAAGAGGCAGCTGAGAGCGGTGAATGTAACCCTGTCCAGAGGCTTAGCCTTCCCCTCAATCAAAAGGATCTACATGAGGTGCTCCCTCAAGGCGGCAGCATCTATTAATGATCCTCGCTATCCACGCCGTGTCTTCTTCTCTTTGCTGCTATTGGGTGGTACAGAAACCTGAAGTCCCACACCAGTAGGTTCAGGAATAGTTTCTTTTCTATGACCATCAAGTTCTTGAACCAATCTATACAACTATGACCATACCTAAATAACAGCAACAGAGCACTACAGTCCACCTCTTGCACTTCCATGGGTTTTTTTGGTAAATGACATTTATGCTCCAATATCTTGCTTTATTTTGTACATGGTTTTTCTCTTAGAAAGTGTATAATTTGTGCATAATTAATGATTATGTTTTTCTGCATTTATCGGAGTCCTGTGAAACAGCAATCAGATTTTCATTGTACCTGTATTGCACCCAACTTCCGCATACGACAATAACCTTGAATTGACAAGTTTAAAAGAATCATTTAGAATAGAGAGTGCAGCTAGAAAGAATCTTCCCATTTGCAGAGGGTGGCAAGAAACCAAATAAGTGCATTTAGAAAAAAAAAAGAATGACACAAAGATAATGTCATTAAGGACCGTCTGGTCAGGGAGAGTGAGGAGGTAATAGAGAGGAGCTACAGGGAGGTAGTCACTCCCAAACCACAGGAGGCAGACAAGTGGGTCACGGTTAGGAAGGGCAAGGGGCAGAGGCAGGGGCTAGAGAGTACCCCTGTGACCGTACACCTGGAAAATAGGTACTCGGGTTTGAGTACGATTGGAGGGGACAGCCTAGCTGGGGGCAGCAACAGCGGCCGGGCCTCCGGCACAGAGACCAGCCCTGATGCTCAGAAGGGTAGCAAAAAGAGGAGGGCAATTGTAATAGGGGACTCTATAGTTAGGGGGTCGGATAGGCGATTCTGTGGACGCAGTCGGGAGACCCGGATGGTAGTTTGCCTCCCTGGTGCCAGGGTCTCGCATGTGTCAGAACGTGTCCAAAAGATTCTGATAAGGGAGGGAGAGGAGCCTGATGTTGTGGTACACATAGGTACCAATGACATAGGCAGAAAAAGTGACGAGGTCCTGAAGGGAGAATTTAGGGAGTTGGGGGGAAGGTTAAGGAGAAGGACCAAAAGGGTAACGATTTCAGGATTACTGCCTGTGCCGCGTGACAGTGATAGTAGGAATGAAATGAGGTGGAGGATAAATGCGTGGCTGAGGGACTGGTGCAGTGGCAGGGATTCAAGTTTCTTGATCACTGGGACCTCTTTTGGGGAAGGCATGATCTGTACGCAAAGGACGGGTTGCACTTGAACCCGAGGGGGACCAATATCCTGGCAGGGAGATTTGCAAAGGCTATTGGGGAGACTTTAAACTAGAAAGGCTGGGGGGAGGGACTCGGGTAGAGGGGCTAGGGGTCAGGGTGTGGGGCAAGAGGCAGAGAAGGGAAGTACTCGGATCCAAAATGTAGACGAGAAAGATGAAAAAGATAATAGACAGAGAATAAGGGATGGTGGGTTTCTAAAATGTGTATATTTTAATGCTAGGAGCATTGTAAGTAAGGTGGATGAACTTAGAGCCTGGATTGACACCTGGAAATATGATGTTGTGGCAATCAGTGAAACATGGTTGCAGGAGGGCTGTGATTGGAAACTAAATATTCCAGGATTTCGTTGCTTCAGGTGTGATAGAATTGGAGGGACCAGAGGGGGAGGTGTTGCATTGCTTGCCAGAGAAGATATTACAGCAGTGCTTTGGCAGGATAGATTAGAGGGCTCGTCTAGGGAGGCTATTTGGGTGGAACTGAGAAGTGGGAACAGTGTAGCAACACTTTTAGGGTGTATTATAGACCGCCAAATGGGGAGCGAGAATTGGAAGAGCAAATATGTAAGGAGATAGCAGATATTAGTAGTAAGCACAAGGTAGTGATTGTGGGAGATTTCAATTTTCCAAAAATAGACTGGGAAACACATTCTGTAAATGGGCTGGATGGTTTGGAGTTTGTAAAATGTGTGCAGGATAGTTTTTTGCAGCAGTACATAGAGGTATCGAGCAGAGAAGGGGCAGTGCTGCACCTCCTTTAGGAAATGAGGCAGGTCAGGTGACGGAGGTATGCGTTGGTGAGCACTTCGGGACCAGTGATCACAATACCATTAGTTTCAATATAATTATGGAGAGAGTCAGAACTGGACCTAGGGTGGAGATTTTTGATTGGAGAAAGGCTAACTTTGAGGGAATGCGTAAGGATTTTAAAGGAGTGAATTGGGACACTTTGTTTCATGGGAAGGATGTAGAAGAGAAATGGAGGACATTTAAAGGGGAAATTGTAAGAGTACAGAATCTTTATGTCCCTGTTAGGTTGAAAGGAAATAGTAAAAATTGGAAAGAGCCATGGTTTTTCAAGGGAAATTGGACACTTGTTTCGAAAAAAGAGAGATATCTACAATAATTCTAGGAGGCATGGAGTAAATGAGGTGCTAGAGGAGTATAAAGAATGTAAAAAGAATCTTAAGAAAGAAATTAGGAAGGCTAAAAGAAGATATGAGGTTGCTTTGGCAAGAAAGGTGAAAGTAAACGCAAAGGGTTTCTACAGCTATATTAATAGCAAAAGGATAACGAGGGATAAAATTGGACCATTAGAGAACCAGAATGGACAGCTATCTGCAGAGCCAAAAGAGATGGGGGAGATATTGAACAATTTCTTTTCTTCGGTATTCACCAAGGAGAAGGATATTGAACTCTGTGAGTTAAGGGGAAAAAGTATAGCTATGGAAACTATGAGATTCAAAGAGGAGGAAGTACTGACACTTTTGAAAAATATAAAAGTGGATAAGTCTCCAGGTCCCGACAGGATATTCCCCAGGACATTGAGGGAAGTTAGTGTTGAAATAGCAGGAGCTATGACAGAAATATTTCAAATGTCATTAGAAACGGGAATAATGCCGGAGGATTGGCGTTGTTATGTGTGAAGTGCTACATCTTGGCAGGACAAATCAAAATAGGAAGTACATGGTAAATGGTAGGGAATTGAGGAATGCTGTGGAACAGAGGGATCTAGGAATAACTGTGCATAGTTCCCTGAAGGTGGAATCGCATGTAGATAGGGTGGTAAAGAAAGCCTTTGGTGTGCTGGCCTTTATAAATCAGAGCATTGAATATAGGATTAGGGAAGTAATGTTAAAATTGTACAAGGCATTGGTAAGACCAATTCTGGAGTATGGTGTACAATTTTGGTCGCCTAGTTATAGGAAGGATGTCAACAAAATAGAGAGAGTACAGAGGAGATTTACTAGAATGTTGCCAGGGTTCCAGCAACTATGTTACAGAGAAAGGTTGAACAAGTTAGGTCTTTATTCTTTGGAGCGCAGAAGGTTAAGGGGGGACTAGATTGAGGTGTTTAAAATGATGAAAGGGATAGACAGAGTTGACGTGGATACGTTTTTCCCACTGAGGGTAGGGAAGATTCAAACAAGAGGACATGACATGAGAATTAATGGACAGAGGTTTCGGGGTAACTGTGAGGGGGAACTTCTTTACTCAGAGGGTGGTGGCTGTGTGGAATCAGCTTCCAGCAGAAGTGGTGGAGGCAGGATCGATTTTAACATTTAAGAGTAAAGTGGATAGGTATATGGACGTGAAGGGAATGGAGGGGTATGGTCTGAGTGCAGGTAGATGGAACTAGTGGAAAACAAATGGTCGGCACGGACTGGAAGGGACGAGAAGGCCTGTTTCCGTGCTGTAATTGTTATATGGTTATATGGTTAAACGATGAAATAAGTTATGGTTTGGAATGCACGGCCAGGTATTAAGAGAGATTCAACTGTCATCTTCCACATGGAACAAAATAAATGTCTAAACAGAAATAACTTGCAGGAAATGGGGAGAGGGCTGGTTAGATTGTTCTTTCTAGAACCAGTACAGAATCAATGTACCGAATGGCCAAGTTTCACAGCATAACAGGTGTTACGGGTTATAGGGAGACGGCAGGAGAATGGGGTTAGGGGGAAGAGATAGATCAGCTGTGATTGAATGGCGGAGTAGACGATGGCTTAATTCTGCTATCTATCTATTATAATATAAAACTCTGATCTTGGATGTGTGCGTGTGTGGTGTCTGTCCCTGTGCGTGTGTGTTTTTTTTCATATGTGATTCACATCGCCTCGAAAACCTGACGCGCTAACGGTGAAATTTTTACATATTCCGGTAGAGATTTAGCTCGTGATTTCAAAAATCCCATCATCTGAAAATTTGATTCATTATTTCCCGAGTTTTTTTTTACTAAAATTGTTCACCAATCTGACATCTTTTTAAAATCTAACATGCTGAAGCAAGCTGGTTGACATCTGGATATCTTTGCTCCGCGCGGCAAACTGTGCATAATTTTCAACGCGCTGCCTGCTGGGCACCGTTTTCCAGGAGTGACATCACCACCTCTTTCCCCCCCCCCCCCCCCCCGTTCTTCAAAAGACACAGAAAGAGCGAGCAAGTGGGTTCTGTTCTGCAGGTCCTGACGGCTTCCGAAGGCGCTTCCAAGACTTTGAGCGCTTCCGAGATCGACGCACTGTAGCCTTGGCTCGGCTTTCCCGAGAGCAGCAGAGAGCTTTGGTCGACGCACCCTCTCACCTCAGGTTTTCCCGAGACTTTTGAGGTCGACGCGCGCTAGCCTCGGCTCAGCTTTCCCGAGAGCTTTTTACTAGAGTCGGGCCCTGTACTAGAGATCTCTTCCCCCCCCCGGGTTCTCTCCACTTTTCGCAGCAGTCTCGTTCGCCCGGCTCCCCTCCTCCTCTCCCTCCCCACTACGCACTCCTCCTACGCCCTCCTCCTCCACCCCCCCTCCCCCATACCTTCCTCTCCCTCTCCTCTCAACAATCTACTCATTCTCCCCTCTACTCTCTCTACCCCTCCCTTCTTCTCTCTCCCCCTCCTCTTCTAAAGTAATTCCTTAAATTAGCACACTGAATATTTTTAATCTAGTCAACCACAATTATTTGTTTAATAACAATGGAAAAATAGCTCTAGCTTTACTGACCTTGAGTTGGTCATTTGCAGTGTTGAGTATATTTTCTACTTTATCCAGATTTTCAGCTGGAATAGACAATTGACATACTGATTGAAACATCTCTGGCGTTCTGTGTACTGCCACACGTGAAGGGGTTTTCTCAGAATAAACAATCCCGTCTAAGAGGAAAACTGTATTTGATGCAGATGAAGGAGTTATCTTCTGGGGAACTTCCTGGCCTATAAAACAGAAGCAGACTGTTCAATAGATGCTCTCCCCTCTAAATGTGCACAACTGAGATAATTGAATGAAAAATATACATGTAATAATAAGAGGATAATAAGGCCATACATGAGACCTTAAAATGACCTATCCGTTTAGCTGGTCTATGAAAATTGAAACTTCCAAACAATATGCAACCCAGTTTACAGATTTTAATGCACTGAACAATTTCACACTTCAGTGGGATCCAATAATCCAAACGTACACTTGAAAATACTGCCTACAGCCAACTAACATGTACTTCATTTGCCTTATCTCCAGAGAATCCCACTGAATAAGTTTGCATTTTATAAAAGCAGTGACATCATAATAGTTGCAATATTTAACATATCATAGCCAACTGAGCAGTGACATCATAACATACTGATCTTAAAGCTAGACAGAAATTCTGCTGCATTTCAATTAACTCCAATCATAGAAACATAGAAAATAGGTGCAGGAGGCCATTCGGCCCTTCGAGCCAGCACCGCCATTCATTGTGATCATGGCTGATCGTCGTCAATCAATAACCCGTGCCTGCCTTCTCCCATATCCCTTGATTCCACTAGCCCCTAGAGCTCTATATAACTCTATCTTAAATCCATCCAGTGATTTGGCCTCCACCGCCCTCTGTGGCAGGGAATTCCACAAATTCACAACTCTGGGTGAAAAAGTTTCTCATCTCATTCTTAAATGGCCTTCCCTTTATTCTAAGACTGTGGCCCCTGGTTCTGGACTCGCCCAACGGGAACATTTTTCCTGCATCTAGCTTGTCCAGTCCTTTTATAATTTTATGTGTTTACATAAGATTCCCCCTCATCCTTCTAAACTCCAGTGAATACAAACCTAGTCTTTTCAATCTTTCCTCATATGACAGTCCCGCAATCCCAGGGATCAATCTCGTGAACCTACGCTGCACTGCCTCAATCACCAGAATGTCCTTCCTCAAATTAGGATGTCCTTCCTCAAAATAGGACAGTGAAAGCTTATCAAAATGTAAACCAAGCAGCAATATGGATTTAATCCCTGCTGTACCAGTGGAGGAAAGAGACAGCAATGAAAAGATGGAGAACACAAATTTCCAGGCTAATTCTCTGGAATATTTTCTAATTTATTCATGCTTCTCATTTGCTCAACTTTGTTCTCTTCCGTATCAGAGTTTTTAAAAAATATATCTTTAATGATGGAGTAATGCAAAATACTCCAGAACATTAATGCTTCAAAACAACCCCAAAACAATTGCTTCAGGCTCGTGTTTTCTTGCTTCTCTAGCCAAAGTATCAGATGACTTGAAACAACTGGCCTTAAGCCATCTTTTTCACGTTAACATCACTACATGGCCAGGCCTGCACGTCCATAAATTGAGATTTCTATACTAGCACCTTAATTGAAATGATCCTTTCCTTATGTATTTAAGCTGTATTTTCCCAAAATTCACATGGAAAGAAAATAATTGGCTGATAACTCGCATGTTTCAAGTCACGATAAAATAGGCCGAAGTCAGCTTGGCTGGTGTTTAGAAGAATGAGGGGGGGACCTCATTGAAACATAAAGAATAGTGAAAGGCTTGGATAGAGTGGATGTGGAGAGGATGTTTCCACTAGTCGGAGAATCTAGGACTAGAAGTCATAGCCTCAGAATTAAAGGACCTTCTTTAAAGAAGAAGATGAGGAGGAATTTCTTTAGTCAGAGGGTGGCAAATCTGTGGAATTCTTTGCCACAGAAGGCTGTGGAGGCAAAGTAAGTGGATATAAGCCAGAGATAGATAGATTCTTGATTAGTATGGGTGTCAGAGATTATGGGGAGAAGGCAGGAGAACGGGGTTAGGAGGAAGAAATAGATCAGCCATGATTGAATGGCGGAGTAGACTTGATGGGCCAAATGGCCTAATTATGCTCCTATCATTTATGAACTCCACCATGTTTGATTTTAGCAATAAAGAAGAAATACGTTCCCTCAATTATTGAAGTAATCTAACAAGAACACAAATAGTTTTTTTAAATTACAAATATGCAAAAGTTAATGTGGATCTTTACAACTTACAAAAAATGGTAGAGTAATTAAACAAATATTTTGCATTAGTCTTCATTAAAGGTATAAAAAAAACACAGATAGTGGAGAACAAAAAATCTAATCCCACTTAAAGATGAGATGAACACAGGAGGATTGTTGTGGAAAAATCACAAAAAGACAGGCATGCGGCTATGAATAAAAATTATACAATGGCCTTTATTGTAAGAGTCAGTTGAGAAATAGGGAAGTGTTGTTCCAATTATTGTTGAGGCACACCTCGAGCACTGTCCACGGGTTAGTCTCCTTATATGATATGCTGGTATTAAGATATGCTGTCCAGATGACGTGACTGGCTAAGGCAATTAGATCTTCATTCTTTGCAGTTTAGAATAATGAGTGAACTTATTGAAACACAAGAAGGAATAATAGGATAGATAATGTGATGTTTTCACTTTGTAGCAGGAGAATCTTGAACAAGGAAACATTATTACCAGATTTGGTTACAGTCATTTACAATTGAGATACATTGAATTCACGAAGGGTAGTGACTTCCTGGAATTCTCTATCTGGGAGGGCTGTGGAGACCAAATCATTGAAGATATTTAAAAAGGTAATAAAAAAATGATTGAAAGATCATAGAATTGAGGGCTTTGGGGAACTGGCAGAGAAAAGGGGAAGAAGCCGGCAGGAGAACAGTCATGATAGTGTTAAAGTACCAGTCATGATAGGGCAGGCTCAAAGATCAGAGTGATTTACTACTGCTCTTCTCCCATCTTCTCAAGACAAGGAGCCACTGACCAACTAGCCTGACACCAGCAGTAGGGAAATTGCTTTAATCTATTGTTAATAAAGTGCCAACAGCATCAATAATGTAGGAGTTTGAGATAACTAGCATTGTAGAAAACAGGGAACACTTCCATGCAATTTATTCAGATTTTCAGAAGGTCTTTCATGAGGTACCACACAAAAGTTAAAACAAAGTGATAGCACATGGGATTGGAAGTAATCTCTTGATGAGGACAGAGGATTAGTTGACAGGAAATGTGGAAATCTATTTGGCACTTTTGGATGGAACAGCTGAGACTAGTAACGAGTGCCCAATTGATAATAATCTAGATTATCGAGTGTCCAACTGATAATCCAGATTATCAAATTGGCAAGGATACATCAACAAGACGTTGGTGAAAGATGAGTGCCCATGTGGCTTGTGATGAGGATGCCTTTATTCCTTGGAGCACAAGAGTCTAAAGGGTAATCTTATGGAGATCTATAAAATCATGAGGGAATAGATAGGGTGAATGCAGAGTTGCTTTCAGAGAGAAACAGAGAGCATAGATTTGAGAGGGGGAAAGATTTAATAGGAACCAGAGGGAAAACATTTTCACATAGAGTACGGTGGGTATATAGAACATGCTGTCAAAGGATGTAGTCGAGGGCAGGGCAATAACTACATTTAAGACTTTTGGACAGATACATGGAAAGGAAACGTTTAGTAGGCATATGGGCCAATCGCAGGTAGGTGGGACTAGTGTAGATGAGACATCTTGGTCAAAGTGTGCAAGTTGGGCCGAAGGGCCTGTTACTATGCTGTGTGACTAGCGCATATACCCTTTTGCAAAGTACTTGGGGGACAGTGTCAGATCTTATAGAGCTGCTGCCTCATGGCTCAACCATCTAGGAATGCGAAGTTCTGGTGACATCTCTTCAGTTTGTGTGTTTTCTGTGTGGGCTGTATCCAATTTCTTCGTTGATAAATTAATTGATCATTTTGATTTGACCAAAGTGTGCAGGCGAGTAGTGCAATCAAAGTTGATGGAGATGCAAGAAGAAAGTAGGATTAGTGTAAATGGGTAGTGGATAGGCAGAGTGGGCCGGAGGGTCCGTTTCTGCACTGTACAACTACGAGATAGGAGCACAAATATTCAGACAACCAGCATACCGCCTGATCTTGCCAGTCACACATTACAGGGACCATGCTGCTTTTCACAGTGTGCATCTACAAGCTCTCTGCTCGTAGAATAACCTTGCTAACTGCGAATGAATGGCACCACAGGATCTGTAAAGATAACTGTGACCACTTAAAGAATCACTGATTAGAAAAGGCTGCAAATACAATTTACTTTTCCTCAAGTTTACATCGGGCAATGATAGAGCAATGCAAGAATTAGTGCCCATTCAATCAACCTTTTCATTCCAATTATTAAAACATGCTTGGTACTATTCAAGAACATGTGCTGTCAGTACCCATAATCCACATTCCTTCCTTAACCAAAGCTCTAGAAACACAATCAAAAGCCAAGTACTATAGATTTTGGACATCTGAAATAGAAACAAAGTGCTGGAAATACACGGCAAAAACAAACACAGATATTGCTAGAGGCACTGAAATACATCAAGATGCATCAGTGGTAAGAAAAATTGTTGTCACCTCAAGTTAAGAACTCTTCATCAGAACTGAAAACCAGTATGTGGAGAGAACAAAGGAATAATGTGTGAAAGGGTAAAAACAGAAACATTGTTTGTAAGTTGTAGGACTGGTCAGATTGCCATCTTAATTATACTCAAAATAAATCTAGAAGCACTTATCAGAATGTTTACAGCAAAAGGCAGCAATTGAGCTCATTAAGCCAATGCAGATTCTTGTCAGACCAAACCTATTACTCCATTGCTCCACTCTTTTCCCATAGTCCAACAAATTATCCCCTCTCATACGAATTGATTTTCAAGACAGTAACAGTGAACTCCATCACATCCCCTTGTTCTTTGACTCAAAGGTTTAAACCTTTGTCTTCCAATCTACAAATCGTCTGCTAAACTGAACAGACTACCTCTGTTTATTCTATCCAAAACAGTTCTGACCTTGCATATCTTTATCAAATCCTGTCCCCTTTGCTCCAAGGAGAACAACTTCAGTTGTTGCAGTCTCAACATTGTCAAGGCTCTCATTTTTGGAACCCTTTCTCCTAATGTTGGGAGACCAAAATTGAACATTATAAGTGTATAATGTACACCATTATACTGGTGTAAATTGAACATTATACAACAGCCTAACCAGTGCTTTCTACATAATTAACATATCATAATTTCTCTGCTTTTGTAGACTATGTCTCTATTTATTAAACCGAAGATTCCATTTACTTCACCATTCTCAACAGGCCTTGTTCCATCGGCAATATAGGTTTACAGGGGAAATTGCACAGCGGCACAGTCAAGTGGTTATAACCTTTAAATTATTCAGAGGGAAAACTGAACTCATGATCCCATAAAAAAGGAATGAAGTTCTGTCTCGAGCTACCACGCATGCTGACTCCAAGTGAGCCACAACCACCTTCCATTCTGCAAGTTGTCTTCAGCCATTGGCGTGCATTTGCTAATGCCCTGTGAGTTTTAATTACACTTAGTCAGAACCTTGATCTTAATTTTACCCTTACCCTCAGACCCCTTTGATTCCACATTCTCTCAAATGCTGCCTTTACATCGAGAGTAGTTACTCTCACCTCACTAACTGGAATTCAGTTTTTTTTTTCCAAAATTAGACTACATATAGGCAAAAATAAACAAAATGCTTAGAGCATAAATGTGGAACAGAATAGCTAGAGGCATATATGGTGACAGGTCACTTCTGAAAGAACAAGCCTCTCAGAAAACTGGATGAAAAAAAGACAATGATGCACAACCCTTTCAACCTCATCTGATCACATTTCCTAAAGTCTTTTGTGGATTACAAATCAAATGCATAGAAGTGACTGCTCAGTTTCAGAATACTAGATTGACCATCTTATAATTTAAACAATTTACTCATGGTATGGCTATAATGAATGGTAGGCACTAATAAACAGATTCTGGAACTTTTTTGTTAAAAAGAAAACGGTGGTAAACAACATTTTAAGAGTCACAGGTTTTTCAGGACCTACAAGCAAGTGCAATACAAGTGCAGTTCAATAAATATAATAAAAATGTTGATCATGTCCACATGAACTGGCCAATGGCATGTCAGTTCAATCCTATATCTACATTAGAATAGGAACATCATTAAGTTGCAAAACTGGCGTCTGTGCTTGGCTTTTGAAACTTATTACATTGATCCTTCCTACAGTGCCATCCGTAATGTTTGGGACAGAGACCCATCATTTATTTATTCAGTCTGAAGAAGGGTTTTGGCCCGAAACGTTGCCCATCTCCCTCACTCCATAGATGCTGCCGCACTCGCTGAGTTTCTCCAGCATTTTGTGTACCATTTATTTATTTGCCCCTGTACTCCACAATTTCAGATTTGTAATAGAAAAAAAAAATCACGTGGTTAAAGTGCACATTGTCAGATTTTAATAAGGCATGATCAATTGGGTTCAGATCGGTTATTGACTTGGCCACTCAAGAATTGACCATATTTTAGCTTTGAAAAACTTTGTTGCTTCAGCAGTATGTTTGGGATCGTTGTCTTGCTGTAGAATGAGCCGCCGGCCAATGAGTTTTTAAGCATTTGTTTGAACTTGAGCAGATAGGATGTGTCTATACACTTCAGAATTCATTATGCTACTACCATCAGCAGTTATATCATCAATGACGATAAGTGAGCCAGTACCAGCCATACATGCCCAGGCCATAACACCCCCACCACCGTGTTTCACAGATGAGGTGGAATGCTTTGGATCTTGGGCAGTTCCTTTTCTCCTCCATACTTTGCTCTTGCCATCACTCTGATCTGTCTCATCTGTCCACAAGACCTTTTTCCAGAACTGTGGTTGCTCTTTTAAGTACTTCTTGGCAAACTGTAACCTGACCATCCTATTTTGTGGCTAACCAGTGGTTTGCATCTTGCAGTGTAGCCTCTGTATTTATGTTCATGAAGTCTTCTCCGGACAGTGATCATTGACAAATCCACACCCGACTTCTGAAGAGTGTTTCTGATCTGTCAGACAGGTGTTTTGGGGATTTTTCTTTATTATAGAGAGAATTCTTCTGTCATCAGCTGTGGAGGTCTTCTTTGGACTGCCAGTCCCTTTGCGATTAGTAAGCTCACCAGTGCTCTCTTTCTTCTTAATAATGTTCCTAACTGTTGATTTTGGTAAGCCTAAGGTTTGCCTGATGTCTCTAACAGTTTTATTCTTGTTTCTCAGTTTTACAATGGCTTCTTGACTTTCATTGGCACATGTTTGGTCCTCATGATGATAAACAGCAATAAACGTTTCCAATGGTAATGGAAAGACTGGAGGAAAGACTAGGTGCTGAGTGCTCTCTTATATTTGCATTAAGGAGGCAATTAAACACACCTGAGCAATTACTAACACCTGGGAAGCCATGTGTCACAAACATTATGGTGCCCTGAAATTGGGGGGACTATGTATAAACACTGCTGTAATTTCTACATGGTGAAACCAAAATGTATAAAAATGGCCTTCATTAAAATGTGACAAAGTGCACTTTAACCACGTGATTTTTTTTCTATTACAAATCTCAAATTGTGGAGTAGAGAGGTAAATAAATAAATGATGGGTCTTTGTCCCAAACATTGTGGATGGCACTGTATGTACCCATTCCCAATAACATAATTTTCTTTTACCTTCTGGTGTTTTCCCCTTGTGTGCTGAATTAGACTTTTCAGGGAGCGATGTTGTGCTTGGAGTCTGTTGCCTTTGGTGCCTCTTCTGTCCTGATGACGTGCCTACTGGAATCAATTCCGATAATTCTATTTGATAAGTTTCACTCTGGTGAAGAATTACATCTTGTCCACTTAAAGTTTATTAAATTTAAGGGGAGGGAATTTGATGAAGAGAAATGTTCTAATTTTCAGCATGAATATTCTTTTAAAAGGTTAGATGCAGGGTCACACCGGCTCTTTCACAATTCAATAATATCAAATTACAATTGGATTTTAAATAAAGGGCCAAAGTCAAAAGTACATACCCAAACCCACAGTGCCCATACACATTTGGGGCAATTTATAAAGGGCCAATTAACCTGTAAACCAGCCACTCTTCGTTTTTTTAGAAACATTTCATAGAAAACAAAATGTATATTAAATACCAACAGATAATAAAAATATAATTTTCAGAATAATAAGATGTGGAGGATAGAGAGTACAATGAGAGATATGATAGCCTGAAACATTTTTAAAAGATGGAGGTATTTTCGATGTCTTGGAAATAAGGGTGGGTAAATCCTCAAGACGGGACAAGATCTATTACAGAATGTTACGAGACGCACATGAGGATATTGCTGGGGCCCTAATGGAGATTTTTGCACATTCGTTAGCCACAAGCAAGGTAGCAGAAACCTGGAGGACAGCTCACATTGATCCTTTATTTAAAACGAGTAGCAGGCATAAGCTTGGCAACTATAAGCCAGTAAGCCTTACATCCATGATATGGAAATTGGAGAAAATTCGAAAGGAATAGTCAGCAAAGCTTTGGGTTCGGGAAATCCTGACTCTCACATTTTAATTGAGGTTTTTATTTTGAGGTGGTAATCAAGGAAAGGTGAAGGCAGCTCATTCAGTAAATTAGGATGGTCCAAAAGATGAAGGCACATGGAATCAAAGGCAAACTGCCTAACTGGGAAGCAAAAGAGGCTTAATGATAGGAGGAAGAGGTTAGTGGTGGAAGGGTGATTCTTTGATTGGAAATCTATAATTGGTAGTGTACTACAGGGATCAGTCCAGTTTGCAATAGATATTAATAACATCCGTGTCAACTTGGAGGTACAATCCATAGGTTTGCAGATGACGCAAAACTTGATGCTGTGGATAAAGAGGAAGGTCGTCCAAGGCTGCAGCAGGATATAGACCAGTTGGAAAAGTGGGTGGAGCATTAGCAATGCTTTTTGGGATGTCAAATAGGGATAGGATATTTGCAGTAACAGTACAGCACTAAAGAATGACAAAGAACAGAGACACACACATTGGTGCAAGTCCGTTATTCCATGAAAGTGACAACACCAGGTAGATAGAGTGGTAAAGGCGGCATATGGGGTGCTAGAATTCATAGGTTGGGGATAGAATATAATGTTGGAACCTTATGTTATGGTTCTACAAAACCCTGCTTGGATCAGTGGAGAATGGTGTGCATTTCTGGTCATCACACTATAGGAAGAATGTTATTGTGTTGGAGTGTACAGAGCAGATTCACCAGGAAATTGCTTGTATTGAACAACTGCTGAAAACAAGAATTTCATTGTTCCATTTCAGTACACATGAAGGGGATCATGACAGAACCTCCTCATGGCAATCTCTGGAAGCAACGACTCGATGCACTCTGTGACGCGTCGGGCGACAATTCTGTCAACATGTTGGACGACGACAGAAGCCACAGTGAGCTACATTGTCTGACACATGAGCGGATGAAGTACACATGACAATCAAATACTCTTAGACAGACACAAAATGCTTGAGTAACTTAGGTCAGGTAACATCTATGAAGATAAGGAATAAGTGACGTTTTGGGTCGAGACCTTCATCAGACTGCGAGTCAGGGAGGGACTTTGTGGGATAACACGGAAATAGCGTGAACACATGATCGATGAGTGGCTTGGTCTTGGTGGGCTGAAGGGCCTATTTCCATGCTGTATTCCTAAACTAGGTTAAATCATAATTTAGCCCCTCCCAGATTCAGTCTGATGAAACGTCTGACCCAAAATGTCACCTAATTTTTTCTCTCCAGAGATGCCGCCTGACCCGCTGAATTACTCCGGCATTGTGTGTTTATCTTTGGTATAAAGCAGCATCTGCAAAACCAATGCAATTAAGTGTATGCAACATTGCAATACCAATGCAATTAAACTGTGCTAGCCTTGGGAAAATATTATCAAATTCATCCCATGTACCCTCCCCCCCCCCCCCCCAAACTTTTTTTTACCTTCTAACGACTGCCCCTTTTTTGCTGAATCAGACTTCTCAGGGAAAGATGGTGTGCCTGGAGTCTGCGTTCTTTTGTTCCTCCTCTGTCCTGATGCCGTCCCTGCTGGAATATCAATGCAGATAATTCACATTGATAATTTTCACTCTGGTTCTCTATGGTGAGAATTACTTGTCCACTTAAAGTTTAAAAATTTATGGGGAGGGAGTTTAATGAAGAGAAATGTTCTCACTTTAGGCATGCGCATTCTTTTTAGAAGGTGGATGCAGTGTCATGTCTATTCAAACACAATTCAATAATACCAAATTACAAATTGAATTTAAACAAAGGCCAAAAGCCCTAACCTAGAGCCACTCATCGCTAAAAATGTTATTTAGCTTAGTTTAGAGATACAGCATAGAAACTGGCCCTTCAGCCCACCAAGACCAGCCACCCACCAATCGCCCTTCCCACTAGTTTCATGTTATCCCACTTTCTCATCCACTCCCTACACATTAGGGGCAATTTATAGAGGGGCAATTAACCTATAAACCCATGTCTTTGCTTTGTCGTAGGAAACCAGAGCACCTGGGGAAAAAGCACATGGTGACAGGGAGAACATGCAAACTCCACACAAACAGTACCGAAGTTTAGGATCGACCCTGGGTCACTGGCACTATGAGGAAAGAACTCTACCAGCTACAGCACTGTGCCTTAAATAACAGTGAAATGAATTCCATAGCTATTGGAAGTAATTGTACATGCTTATGATCACTCCGCCTACCCCCTCAAAAGAGCATTTTAAAATCGAAGTAAAAGACATGCATTCAAACTGTACATTAAAAGTTGGCAGCTTAAAAAATGAGAGAGTAATTGGGGTTGTTAAGCTTCTGTCAAATATTAACATCCATTGTGACAAGGATGACTGTTTTTGGTGATGCAGCATATCCATTTAGAGGATGTCATTAGAAGAACAAAACAAGGTGATTCATCAAAGATAGACACAAACGTCTGCTGGCAAAGTTCAAATTTGAGATAACATTAACTAGCTACTTTCTAGGACCAGAATAAACAAGAGATCTGTGAAGCAAGCTACCAAAGTTAACCTGAAATTGCAGGCACAACTGTTTCAGTTAAAAAAGGGGAATGACATAACATACCCAGGCCATAACAAGATGCCGTCATTCTGGGCAAGAGTCACCCTAGATTACACTTTATTGTTGGAATGAGGATTGGACGCACAATATCCTCATCAAAGCACAAGATTATTACAACTGAGCCAACTTGACACCTACAGAAAATTTAAAAATGAAGACTCTACTAATCCGATAGATGTCAAAACTGCATTTCTAACAATACTTATTCAAATACATTTTACTACAGCAAACTATGATTTGCCTTTACAGACCCTTTGATCCAACTTGTCCAAGCTGACCAAGTTGCCCAGACAATTTCTTCTGGTAATACAATTTGCTTGCCGGTGCAATTAATTAATTTAAAAAAAAAAGATTTCGACAAGAATGTTTTAGCAAGACATGCAAAATTCTGATATTAGTCACCTTCTACTGCATCTAAATCTTTATCACAAGCTGCAGGCTTAGTGCTGGAAAGCGACTGTCTGACGCCACCAGAGTCCCACTTTGGAGTTACCACTGCATAACGTAGGAGCTCTTCATATTCATCCTTAAAAATAAGAGACATACACAGTGTTTATTTTTTTAAACCAAATTATCACTTCACAATAAGCAAAATTTACAATGGACACAAACACTCAGAGAAACCAACTACTTATTGGAAATCAAAGTAAAAGATACTATCAATACATCAACAATCCAAAACTGCATTTTACCCAAATGCATACTTTAATTCCCACTAAAGATCCTGCCTTCCAAGAAATGCATATTTTGTTAAAAACACGTATTTCTACAAGCCAAACCACCTGCAGGACAAATGCTGCAGGAGAGAAACATTACATTAAGGCTTCACAAAACAATGCATTTTCTGCTTCTCAGTTTTGGTCTCTAGAGCATGACTATTTTCTAAATGTTTTGCACAAAATGTATATTAAATGCCAACAGATAATAAAATAAATAATTGCTGAATAATAAGATGTGGAGGATAGAGAGTACAATGAGAGATGATATGTTGATAGTCTGAACCATGTAGAAGGTAGAGGTATTTTGGATGTCCCACAAATAATGGTGGGTAAGTCGCCAGGACCGGATAAGATCTATTACCGAAGGCTATGTGGGACAGAGGAGGATTTTGCTAAGGCCATAATGGAGATTTTTCCACATTTGTTATCCGCAAGCAAGGTAGCAGAAACCTGGGGGATAGCTCACATTGTTCCAAGCTGGGGAACGATAAACCAGTAAACCTTACATCAGTGATTCAGAGATTATTAGAAACATGAGGGAATGGCTTTGCATCAGGGAAATCCTATCTTACACATTTGATTTGAAGGTTTTTTTGAGTTGGTAATCAATGAGATTGATGAATGCAGTTCAGTAAATATCCTGAAAATTATGCTGGTTCAGGTCAAAGCAGATGGGACCCAAGGCAAACTGACTAATGGGAAAGCAAAATTAGCTTGATGGTAGAAGGCAGAGGGTAACGGTGGAAGGATGCTTTTCTTATTGGAAGTCATTGGTAGTGTACTCTAGGGACCAGTGCTGTTTGTGATAAACGTTAATGACTTATTTATGAACTTGGAGGTACAAATCCGTAGGCTTGCAGATGACATGAAACTTGGTGATGTGAATAAAGAAGGTTGTCCGAGGCAGCAGCAGGATATAGATCAGTTGGAAAACTGAGTGGAGCGTTGGCAGATGCATTTTGGGAAGTCAAATAGGGATAGGGTATATGCAGTAACAGCAGAGCACTAAAGAATGCAGAGAAAATCAAACATTTCAGTTTAATGACCTGCATCAGAACTCGGCTGAATTTCTGCACCCAATGAATTCAACCCTGCTAGAAAGATGTCAATGTGCTTTGAAGATTCATATTCCCACAGTTGATAGCACCAAAGAAAGTACGGTGGAACTGGTTTATTTCCAACATACACTACACTTGGCTCTTCAGGGCTCTCGCTTAACTTTTTTTCCCTGGTGCCAGCCGGGCAACCTCGGCAGCTTTTTAGGTTGCCAAATGACAGTTTGGTGGTCATCTAAGGCGGCTTGCATGACGTGTGCGATAATGTGCTCGGACAAAGTGCATAGTTACCAGTCGGAATTATGGTCAATGAAGCATTCACATATTATTTTTGCTTCAAATAAAGTCATAAACTAAACATATTAACCAATCAAGACATGATATATACCACAATGACATGCAACAAAATTACAATACAGTATCTCATCTCTTTTTACACGTTGCAATGAATGCAATTTCTATTATCTCTTTCCACTTCCAAACAAAAATATGGTTATTCAGTGTATGATCAACCTCGGTGAGACCAAGCGCAGGCTTGGCGATCACTTCGCACAACACCTCCACTCAGTTCGCAATAACCAACCTGATCTCCCGATGGCTCAGCACTTCAACATCCCCTCCCATTCCGAATCCGACCTTTCTGTCCTGGGCCTCCTCTATGGCCAGAGTGAGGCCCACCGCAATTTGGAGGAACAGCACCTCATATTTTGCTTGGGTAGTTTACACCCCAGCGGTATGAACATTGGCTTCTCCAATGTCAGGTACTCCTTGCTTTCTCCCTCCATCCCCAGCTCTCCCACAGCCTACCGTCTCCGCCTCTTCCTTTCTTTTTCCCGCCCCCACCCCTCCCGACATCAGTCTGAAGAAGGGTCTCGACCAAAAACGTTGCCTATTTCCTTCGCTCCATAGATGCTGCCTCACCTGCTGAGTTTCTCCAGCATTTTTGTCTACCTATTCACACAAGTTCCGTTGTCTCACTTTCCTTACCCATTCCCTGCACATTAGGGGCAAATTTACAGCGACAATTTAACCTAAAAGCCAATGTGTCTTTGGGATGTGGGAGGAAACCCACATGCTTGCAGGGAGAATATGCAAATTCAACACAGACAGTGCCCGAGAACAGGATCGAACACAGATCTCTGGCGTGTGAGGCAGCAGGTCCACCAGCTGTGCCACAATATTTTATTTTCCAACACACAAAAAATTATACGTTGATAACTTTGGTTACTAAAAAAAAAAGAAACTATCCATTTTCACTGTATGTTTTAATTCAGTTCAAGGCTATTGGGGCAGTACATTGGCCATAAATCTGCTGCCTAAAATTGCCAGACACCCGGAATTGATCCTGAATCTGGGTGCAGTCTGTATGGAGTTTTGTTTTGTCGTTTATAACATTGTTTACAGAGTACTATGTTTACATATTCCGTTGTGCTGCTGCAAGTAAGGATTTCATTGTTCTAACTGGGACGTGAGAGAATATAACACTCTTGACTTGCGTCGCTGATGTGTGGGATAGAACTAGAGCACGGGTGATCGGCGTGGACTCGGTGGGCCGAAGGGCCCGTTTCCACGCTGTATCTTTAAATTAAACTAAAAACACTAAAACCCGAGGAAATTTAAAGAAGGGTTTCTACCCAAAACGTCACCCAATGTTTTCTATCCAGAGATGCTGGCTGCTCCATGGAGTTTCCCCCACACAATTAAAGCATGGAATAGTCTTCACCCTACCCTAGGTACCAACCAGACGCAACTAAATTTAAGGTAGCTTTATTTTTCACAAGAACCCTTTTTTGCTTAAGTCCAAGTTAAGTCAAGAGAGTTTTATTGTCATGTGTCCCAGATAGGGCAATGAAATTCTTGCTTGCTGCAGCACAACAGAATATGTAAACATAATACAGAAAAGGAGATAAAAGTTCAATGTGTCTATATACTCTAGAATATATATATATACACACAATAAACATATATATATATATATATATACACACAATAAACATATATATAAAATGCAATAGGCTGTTATTTTTCCAGAGTTTGGAGTTTGGTGGTGGTGGATCCACCAGTATAAATTCCATTTCGAATATTTTTGGAGGACCAGGAAACCAAGAAGCAAGAGTTACTCCAGGAAGTTACTCGAGCTCCAGGGACTGATTCTGCGTTGTTTTTTAGCGGTCACGGTGAGGCAGCGACCAGACAGCAATGGCGGCCAGAACTCCTACAATGCAAAGGGAGAGAGAAAGTGGCCGACGCCGACTAGTTGCCGTGGCAATGCTCATGTGCAGGGCCGCACATGTGCACAACCACGGCCGATGGTGTGCTCAGCGGCCAGCCGTGCCAAGCGGAGACCCGAGAGCCTAGCACCGAGAGCAGAGAGCCAAGAGCCAGCGCCGAGCGAGAGCCGAAACCCGGACACGGAAGGCAGGCGGGTGTCCCGGTTGCTTGCCAAGCCGGGCAAAATGGCATGGCTTTTAGGTTGCCCGGCGGGACTGTAAGTTGCCATTGGCACCCGGGCAACCGCTAATTTCGAACCTTACTCTTATGATATAAGGCCGAGGAAAAATAGAGGAATAAGTGTAATACGAGTTGCTATCCAAATTAATTTTAATGCATCTACATTATTTGGTCACAAACACATTTCCAGGCATCTGACAACACAGCTGCCCTGAAATAACATTTTACCATTACAAAAACACTATGAAACTTGGGTCCAAATTACATACTTACCTGTAAACAGTCTGCCAGTTCTCCCCACACCTTACCTAACTTGATCAAAGTCTCTCCGTAACTTTTGTTTGTTTTTCCACAACTATGCTCAGAATTTCAGGAAATCTTGGATAATCTGATCCTTATTTCTCCAAATGTTTGTGATAAATATAGTGGAGCTAAGCCAAGGTTTTGGAAAACTGAAACATTGTGTGTTCACGAGCTCCAAATTCTGCCAAAGATTTCAAAGTGGGAGAGCTGAGACCATGCTTGGTTTTCAACATGCAACTATATTTGCAACCACATTTGCAACATTATTCAAATGCAACAATAATGCAACAATGTTTAAAACACAAAGGTTCATAAATACATACAAAATATGCCATAAAATATGAAGTAAAAGTGTACATTTCTCACCAAACAGCATGCAGTATTTTCAACAAGATGAAACAATCAATCTTTTTGTGATGTTGAAAGATAATCTTAGCCAGGTCATTAGTCTCAGGTCAGTGGGGTTTCAGAGGTTAATTTATCCAACTCTTCCTTAAATGTTGCCTTGGGAGTCTTTAGACATGCCTCTCAGAGGGACTGAAGAGGCAACACATTAATATTTTGATAGATACACACCTTTGTTAGTGCTGAAGTATAGAACTATCATTTGCATTACATCTGCCATTCCAAGTAATAAATTCTGCTTTTCATTACAAGTATATCAAAATTGACAAATTACTCAAATTTCAACTTTGCTTGCAATTGATTATTTCAGTCCTGCTCGATTGTATACATGGAGATAGAAGCAGAAAATGCTGGAAGTACAGATCATGCAACATCTGTAATAGGATAAACCCTAAATATCAGTATCGCTTCACTCACTCCAGCTGCTGTCAAACCTGCTGAATGTTTCCATCATTCCCCCCTTTTCAGGTTTTTAGCTTTGGCAGCTATTTTTCCTTAATTATAATGTTGTCTTTTTTGCAGAAAAATATATTTTGTTTGTGAATGCAGTGGTGTAAATTTCATGCAAACAATTGTAATGACTGTATAAGACTGGAAAAAGCAGAGATTACTAATGCTCATGACAAATCTCCTAATCAGTAATATTTACACCCACAATCAATCTAGAAAGATCTGTGAATAGAATGAAGAGCAGACTGACCTCCCCCATTTGTTTTGCTTTGAAGATATCGTGGAGGACTACTTGTGTTAAAAAAGTGATGAAATGCACTACCACACTACAAACGGAAACAAGCCTTGTGAGGGATTCACATCTATCCACAATACACATATTATAGCTGGAACTACAGCTGACCTTCATTTAAATTTTAATATAAATAAATCATTTAAAAAAAATTTCTCTCAAGAACCCGAATAGGAAATTACTTCTCCATACCTGCAGCCCAGAAGAAACTGAACTACCACGATCTGAATCTTTAGGTAATACTGGGGTGGAGGTCCTCTCTTCATCGGAGGACATCTATACAAAAGAGAACAATCAATTGATTTAACCACTGATCCAGGTCAAGAAACATTTAACAGAATTTCATGCATGTCTACTCATTTCAGTTTTCTTGCAATCTATGATTTTTTCTTCTAATTGACCTCAATTTAACCTTGACATCCACTCCCCCCAATAGTTTTTTCATAGGTAGCAGCTTGGTTAGTTACCATTGGGATTTTATTAAAGAATGACAAATTGATTGGAATCAAATATACACTTGAACAATTTGTGAATGGATTATATAAAAGCATATAACCTTAGAAAGGCAATTTACAAATAAGATAAATCACTAAAGTAACAGGGTCATTGACAGATCATTGAAATTAAAGGCAACAGGATTAAAATATAGTCACGCAACTAAAACTAAATTACCTTTTGAAAATAGACCTACCGTTTATGAAACAGGATGTCAATTTTCCTATCTGGAGAACTACTCAATGTCCACTAGGGCAGTACCAGTCTCTTTTTTACTTCCATGAAATAAACCGATAAATCGTAGATTTAATAAAAATTAAGTCATATTTCAGTGATACTTTTTTGTTCATCAGCTAGTCAATTTCCACACCAAAAAGTAATTTTTTGGTATTTTAAAATTAAGGAATCCCATGAAATCTACCGAGCACCACTAAGACATTATGGTGCTTTGTATTATAATACAACCTGCATAGATCCTCATTAATATTCTCTCAGCGGCACCTCAGCTTTCCCCCCCCATGTACATTTATTGGTCAGCCTTAAATCTTCAAAGATAGTTTAATGCTCCAAAGCAGTGCACAAAAGTATAAACATAATAAACTAGTGATTTATTTAAACAATTTTTTCTTTAATACCGTACAATTTTTAAATATTAAAGTGCTCTTACTTGTTATTTATAGTATACATAGTTCTGTTCTAATGTGAGTTTCCAGAACACGAATTGGATAATGTGAACAATGAATTAGAGAACACGATTTGCATTATGTGGGCTGAATTGGTTATAAGGCGATTTCCATTAGAAATTAGAGAACCAAGTTATGTTGGAAATTGACAAGCAAAAAAAAGCAGTCTTGGATCTTAACAGTTTTTGGTACCAAAATTGTTTGCAAACACCTTGTAGCAATCAGATACCATTGACTCCAAGAAGACAGCTGCTACTTTAACTGCAAGTGGTCATTGAAATTGAAAAGCAATCGTTTCTATTGACGATGCAATGATACCCTTAATGTAAGATAGTCTTTAGTATTTTTAGTTTGCACAAATTTTATGTCAGTGATTGGACTGACTGACATATGATTGAAAGTGTGGATTGACTGGGCTTATATTCACTGGAATTTAGGAGGTCTTATAGAAACATATAAAATTATTAAGGGATTGGACAGGCTAGATGCAGGAAAAATGTTCCCGATGTTGCGGGTCACAGCGTAATAAGGGGTAGGCCATTTAGGGCTGACATGAGGACAAACCTTTTCACCCAGAGAGTTGTGAATCTGTACATCGGCGACACAAAACACAGACTGGGCGATCATTTTATGGAACACCTTCGCTCAGCCCGCGTGAACCAACCTGATCTCCCGGTTGCTGAACACTTTAATTCTCCTTCCCATTCCTACATAGACCTTATGTGTAGGAAAGAACTGCAGATGTCGTTTTAAATCAAAAGTAGACACAAAATGCTGGAGTAACTCAGAATCATACAGTATGGAAACAGGCCCACACCGGCCAACAATGTCTCAGCTACACTAGTCCCACTTGCCTGTGCTTGGTCCATATCTCTCCAAACCTGTCCTAACCATGTGGGACAAGTGGGTCACGGTTAGGAGGGGCAAGGTGCAGAGGCATGGACTAGAGAGTGCCCCGGTGGCTGTACATCTTGGCAATAAGTACTCCTGTTTGAGTACTGTTGGGGGAGACAGCCTACCTAGGGGTCGACGACAGCGGCCGGGCCTCCGGCACTGAGACCGGCCCTGTTGCTCAGAAGGGTAGGGAAAAGAAGAGGTAGGCATTAGTAATAGGGGACTCTATAGTTAGGGGGTCAGATAGGCGATTCTGTGGACGCAGTCAGGAGACCCGGATGGTAGTTTTCCTCCCTGGTGCCAGGGTCTGGGATGTGTCTGAACGTGTCCAAGATATTCTGAAGGGGGAGGGAGAGGAGCCTGAGGTCATGGTACATATAGGTACCAATGACATAGGTAGAAAAAGAGAAGAGGTCCTGAAAGGAGAATTTAGGGAGTTAGGAGGAGAGTTAAGGAGAAGGACCGCAAAGGTAACATTCTCAGGATTACTGCCTGTGCCACGCGACAGTGAGAGTAGGAATGGAGCGAGGTGGAGGATAAATGCGTGGTTGGTGCAGAGGGCAGGGATTCAAGTTTCTGGATCATTGGGACCTCTTTTGGGGAAGGTGTGACCTGTACAAAAAGGACAGGTTGCAATTGAACCCGAGGGGGGACAATATCCTGGCGGGGAGATTTGCAAAGGCTACTAGGAAGACTTTAAACTAGAACGGTTGGGGGAATGACAAATAGAGAAAGCTAGTAGACAGTGTGTGAGGCAGGAGGCAGAGAAGGGAAGCACTCAGACCAAACATGTAAGGGAGAAAGAAGAAAAATATAATAAACAGAGAATAAGAGGTAGTGGTTTCTTAAATGTGTGAGCAGAGAGACAGAGGGGGTGTAAAATGAGGGTAGAAGCAATAGGTAGCAAGGTGAAAAGTAAGTGGCAGGCAGGCAAATCCAGGGCAAAAATCAAAAAGGGCCACTTTTCAACATAATTGTATAAGGGGTAAGAGTGTTGCAAAAACAAGCCTGAAGGCTTTATGTCTCAATGCAAGGAGCATTCATGATAAGGTGGATGAGTTGAATGTGCAGATAGTTATTAATGAATATGACATAGTTGGGATCACTGAGACATGGCTCCAGGGTGACCAAGGCTGGGAGCTGAACATCCAGGAATATTCAATATTCAGGATGGATAGACAGAAAGGAAAAGGAGGTGGGGTAGCATTGCTGGTTAGAGAGGAGATTAACGCAATAGAAAGGAAGGACATTAGCTTGGAGGATGTGGAATCGATATGGGTAGAGCTGCGAAACACCAAGGGGCAGAAAACGCTTGTGGGAGTTGTGTACAGGCCACCTAACAGTAGTAGTGGAGTTGGGGATGGCATCAAACAGGAAATTAGAAATGCGTGCAACAAAGGTAAAACAGTTATAATGGGCGACTTCAATCTACATATAGATTAGGTGAATCAAATTGGCAGGGGTGCTGAGGGAAAGGATTCCTTGGAATGTATGCGGGATAGTTTTCTAAACCAACATGTAGAGGAACCAACGAGAGAGCAGGTTATTCTAGACTGGGTATTGAGGAAGGGTTAGTTAACAGTCTTGTTGTGCGTGGCCCCTTGGGCAAGAGTGACCATAATATGGTTGAGTTCTTCATTAGGATGAAGAGTGACATAATTAATTCAGAAACAAGGGTTCTGAACTTAAAGAAAGGTAACTTTGAGGGTATGAGACGTGAATTGGGCAAGATAGACTGGCAATTGATTCTTAAAGGCTTGACGGTAGATAGGCAATGGAAGGCATTTAAAGACTGCATGGATGAACTACAAAAATTGTTCATCCCATTTCGGCAAAAGAATAAATCAGGGAAGGTAGTACATCCGTGGATAACAAGGGAAATCAGGGATAGTATCAAAACAAAAGATGAAGCATACAAATTAGCCAGAAAAAGCAGCCTACCAGAGGACTGGGAGAACTTCAGAGTCCAGCAGAGGATGACAAAAGGATTAATTAGGAATGGGAAAATAGATTATGAAAGAAAACTGGTAGGGAACATAAAAACTGACTGCAAAAGTTTTTATAGATATGTGAAGAGAAAAAGATTAGTTAAAACAAATGTACGTCCCTTGCAGTCAGAAACAGGTGAATTGATCATGGGGAACAAGGACATGGCAGACCAATTGAATAACTAATTTTATTTTCTTTTTAAATCCAATTTTCCACTTTTATTGAATAAATTAAATAAGAACATTTTATATTGGAAAACTTTACCTATCTCAATGCTAGGTAGAATTAATGCAATAAAAATGTTTTTTCTCCCGCAATTACTATATATTTTCCAATTGATTCCGATATATCTTCCTAAATTTTTTTTTAAGAAGGTTGATTCTATAGTCACCAACTTTATCTGGGATTATAAGAGCCATAGAATAAATACAAAACATTTATGTAAACCAAAAATAAATGGAGGTTTAGCACTACCAAACTTTATATTTTATTACTGGGCAGTTAATATTAAAAATATGAATTTTTGGTTTGTAGAGACAGATAAACAACCAACCTCGTTAAAAATGGAAAAAGATTGTTCGCCTTTTGAAATTAATTCAATTTTATTCGCCAATATTAAAATAGGTAAGAAAACCTATAGTGAAAACCTTATAATAGAAAGTGGAATACGTATCTGGAAACAAATAAAGAATACACTAAAATTGGAATGTATACCACTAGCCCTTACCATCGTAAATAATGTTACATTTAAACCCTCAATGAAGGACAAAGGTTTTTTACAATGGAAAAACTGTGGAATTAATAAGATGGGAGATCTCTACAGAGAAAATTCTTTCCTTTCATTTCAAGAATTACACCAAATTAAAGGATTACATTCAAAAGATCACTTTAGATATCTACAAATTAGAGACTATGTAAAAGCAAATACACAGGAAATTAGAAATAGAAAGACAGACATTTTAGATGAATGTCTAAATAAACACCCGAACACAGAAAGATTGATATCATATATTTATAATATTTTACTGGAAAACAATGCCCCCATGACAGAAATATATAGGCAATCATGGGAAAATGAATTAGGTCAAATCATTAGACCTGAAATATGGGATGAAAGTCTACAACATATACACCACTGCTTGTTAAATGCTAAACACTCTCTTATACAATTAAAAATATTACATAGACTACATTATTCAAAATCCAAACTACATATTTTTTCAAATGTATCTGCCATATGTGATAAATGTCAACACTTAGAAGCTAACTTAACGCACTCATTTACAAATTGTGTAAAAATTACTAAATTTTGGAGAGATATTTAAGATAATTTCAAATGTTGTTAATATGAATCTGAACCCAGACTCAAAGTTAATAATACTGGGAATATTAGAAACAGATCAATTAATAACAACGAATCAAAGAATTTTTATTGATTATAGTTTAAGAATTGGGAAGAAATTATTATTGAAATTCTGGAAAGGTCCTACATCCCCCACAATCAAAATGTGGATTACAGGAATGTCGGAGACACTTCATCTGGAATGATTAAGGCTTGTCCTATTGGACAAGTTGGATCTTTTCAGAGGAATATGGTCTCCATTTATTGAATATCTAAAGGGTCAAAATGGCTCGGTACGAGAGCCTGACTGAAGCCTGAATAATGGAATAGATGAAGAATCACGTATAACAAATCATGGATATATCTCCAATGATGGATAACTTTTTTAATACTCCATTCATTCCTACTCTTACTTTATTTTTTTTCCTCTATCTTTTCTTACCTATAAAAAAGTGTAGAAATATATAAGACATAATTGTTAATATTAATAAAATTACAAATGTAAGTGAGAAGTATACTCTATTAATATGTACTTACATCTAATAAAAATATTTAACAAAGAATAACTACTTTGGTTCTGTCTTCACTAAGGAAGACATAAATAATCTGCTGGAAATAGCAGGGGACCGGGGTCAAATTAGATGGAGGAACTGAGCGAAATCCAGGTTAGTCAGGAAGTGGTGTTAGGTAAATTGAATGGATTAAAGGCCGATAAATCCCCAAGGCCAGGCAGGCTGCATCCCAGAGTACTTAAGGAAGTAGCCCCAGAAATAGTGGATGCATTAGTGATAATTTTTCAAAACTCTTTCGATTCTGTTCCTGAGGATTGGAGGGTAGCTAATGTAACCTCACTTTTTAAAAAGGGAGGGAGAGAGAAAACGGGGAATTACAGACCAGTTAGTCTAACATCGGTAATGGGGAAAATGCTAGAGTCAGTTATTAAAGATGGGATAGCAGCACATTTGAAAGTGGTGAAATCATTGGACAAAGTCAGCAAGGATTTATGAAAGATAAATCATGTCTGACGAATCTTATAGAATTTTTTGAGGATGTAACTAGTAGAGTGGATAAGGGAGAACCAGTGGATGTGTTATATCTTGACTTTCAGAAGGCTTTCGACAAGGTCCCACATAAGAGATTAGTATGCAAATTTAAAGCACACGGTATTGGGGGTTCAGTATTGATGTGGATAGAGAATTGGCTGGCAGACAGGAAGCAAAGAGTAGGAGTAACAGGTCCTTTTCAGAATGGCAGGCAGTGACTAGTGGGGTACCGCAAGGCTCAGTGCTGGGACCCCAGCTATTTACAATATATATTAATGATTTGGACGAAGGAATTGAATGCAACATCTCCAGGTTTGTGGATGACACGAAGCTGAGGGGCAATGTCAGCTGTGAGGAGGATGCTAGGAGGCTGCAAGGTGACTTGGACAGGTTGGGTGAGTGGGCAAATGCATGGCAGATGCAGTATAATGTGGATAAATGTGAGGTTATCCACTTTGGTGGCAAAAATAAGAAAGTAGACTATGATTTGAATGGTATCCGATTAGGAAAAGGGGAGATGCAACAAGACCTGGGTGTCATGGTAAACCAGTCATTGAAAGTAGGCATGCAGGTGCAACAGGCAGTGAAGAAAGCGAATGGTAACGTTCGCATTCATAGCAAAAGGATTTGAGTATAGGAGCAGGGAGGTTCTACTACAGCTGTGCAGGGTCTTGGTGAGACCACACCTGGAGTATTGCATACAGTTTTGGTCTCCTAATCTGAGGAAAAACATTCTTGCCATAGAGGTAGTACAGAGAAGGTTCACCAGACTGATTCCTGGGAAGTCAGGACTTTCATATGAAGAAAGGCTGGATAGATTCGGCATGTACTCGCTAGAATTTAGAAGATTGAGGGGGGATCTTATAGAAACTTACAAAATTCTTAAGGGGTTGGAAAGGCTAGATGCAAGAAGATTGTTCCCGATGTTGGGGAAGTCCAGAACAAAGGGTCACAGTTTAAGGATAAGGGGGAAGTCTTGTAGGACCGAGATGAGAAAAACATTTTTCACACAGAGAGTGATGAATCTCTGGAATTCTCTGCCACAGAAGGTAGTTGAGGCCAGTTCATTGGCTATATTTAAGAGGGAGTTAGATGTGGCCCTTGTTGCTGAGGGGATCAGGGGGTATGGAGAGAAGGCAAGTATGGGGATACCGAGTTGGATGATCAGCCATGATCATATTGAATGGTGGTGCAGGCTCGAAGGGCCGAATGGCCTATTCCTGCACCTATTTTCTATGTTTCTTTGTAACTGTCTAACGTTTCTTAAACGATGGGATAATCCCAGCCTCAACTACCTCCTCTGGCAGCTTGTTCCATATACCCATCACCCTTCGTGTGAAAAAGTTACCCCTCGGATTCCTATTAAATCTTTTCCCTTTCACCTTCAACCTGTCCACTGGTCCTCAACTCCCCTGCTCTGGGCAAAAGGCTCTGCACATCTACCCAATCTATTCCTCTCATGAGTTTGTATACCTCTGTAAGATCTCCCCTCATTCTCCTGCGCTCCGTGGAATAGACACCCAGCCTAGTCAACCTCTCCCTATAGCTCACACCCTCTAGTCCTGGCAACATCCTTGTAAATCTTTTCTGGTGCCCAGAACTGAACACAATATTCTAAATGCAGTCTCACCAACGTTCTATACAACTGCAACATGACCTCGCAACCTCTATGCTCAATACTCTGACTGATGAAGGCCAAAGTGCCAAAAGCCTTTTTGATCTCCTTATCTATCTGCGACTCGACCTTCAAGGCACCATGCACCTGTACTCCTAGATCCCTCTGCTTTACAACACTCCCCAGAGGCCTACCATTTACTGTGTAGCCCTGCCCTTACTCGACATCCCAAAATGCAACATTGCACACTTTTCTGCAGTAAATTCCATCAACCATTCCCCCACCCACCTGGCCAATCAATCCAGATCCTGCTGCAATATTTCGCAACCATTTTCACTATCTGCAAAACCACTAACTTTTGTATAAGAAATAACTGCAGATGCTGGAAAAATCAACGGTAGGCAAATCAGTCTGAAGAAGGGTCTCAACCCGAAACGTCACCTAGTCCTTCACTCCATAGATGCTGCCTCACCCGCTGAGTTTCTCCAGCATTTTTGCCTACCTTCGACTAACTTTTGTATTATCAGCAACCTTGCTAATCTTGTTCTCATCCAAATCATTGATGTAGATGACAAATAACAGTAACAGGCCCAGCACCGAACCCTGAGGCACACCACAAGTCACGTCTGAAGAAGGGTCTCGACCCAAAACGTCACCCATGCCTTCTCTCCAGAGATGCTACCTGTCCCGCTGAGTTAGTCAAGCATTTTGAGTCTGTCTTCGATTTAAACCAGCAGTTCTTTCCTGCACAAAAGGTTTTGATAAATCCCTGTTATTCCAGTCATTCTGCAGCTATCGTCCTGTGTCTACCTACACACACCTTTCTGTTCTCCGTCTCCTCCATTGTCAGAGTGAGGCTAAACGAAAAATTGGAGGAACAGCATCTCATATTTCGCTTGGGCAGCTTACAGCCCAGTGGTATGAGTATTGATTTCACTCACTTCAGGTAGCCCCGACATTCCCCCCCTCTCTATCTCTCTACCCCCCCCTCCCCCCTCCCTCACCCACCCAATTCTATAAACAGCTAACAATGACCCGTTTCCTTTATCATCGTTACTTTTTTTTTGCATATCTTTCATTCATTGTTTTTTATCTCTCGTTTCCCCTTATCCCTAACCAGCCTGAAAGAAGGGTCTCGGCCCAAAACATCACCCATTCCTTCTCTCCAGAGATGCTGCCGGTCCTCACTGAGTTACTCCGCCATTTAGTGTCTAATCTGAAGATATCTATCCATCCATCCATCTGTCTTTTAAAATATCCAGTTAACAGTTGCACGGGTTTTTTTTGGGGTGTTTTTTTACAACCTTATCAGAGAAGCAGGTTCCTTCCATCATGGATATTTGCGGTAGCTGCGCCGTTGGTCCGGGGATGGGGAGGGGGGGGGGCGGCTTCACGGTTCTGCCCGACCCGACCTTGGGCCCCGGGGAAGCGGCTCTGAGCGCGGTGCGGTGCTGGCGGCCGGGCACAAGCCCAACGGCGGAGTCAAAGCCGCTTCAGTTACTCGACCTTTTGGGGCTGCGGCCACAGAAAGTACCGTTGTGATTTCGCCGAGGAAACCCAGCAACCGCCCGTTCAAAGCGCCCGCACTCCGCCCGGATCCCGGCCTATCGGGGACGCGCACCGCCAGCTGCCGCACGCCGAGTGGCCGGCGCGCCAAACACCCACCTCCTCCCAAGCTGCGCTCTGACTGGCCCAGGCCCCAACTCACCCCACCCCCGGGCCTGGGCCGTTGCCATGGCGCCCAGACGCCAGTGGGCCCCAGGCCTGGGATTTAACTAAAACATCAACGTTTGACACAGAAGTGCTGGAGAGACAGGCAGCAGCATGGAAACAAGGAGCAGGAGTAGGCCATTCGGCCCTTCGAGCCTGCACCGCTGTGAGATACCCTTTATGCTCACAATTAATACTCAAAGACTAAATCCTGGAAGCAAGAGATTTCTTTATTTTACGAGTCTGCAGACCGGGTGCCTCTCCAACTCGAGACACACCGAAGCCAGCGAGATCATCCCCCTTTATACACAAAATCTTACATTCAATCTCCCCTCCGGACCTTTCTCCAATCAGGGTCGGAGGTGCACAATCTGTAGGTACAACCCACCGTACATCCCCTCGCACCTCCCATATCATACATTGCATGTTCAAACATGTTCATGGTAATGAGCAATTTCTTGACCAGGGGTGTGTTGTAATATTCATTTATTCTATTAAGCATGCTCAATTGCTCATGACCTGGCCCAGTTTTACTCACCTCCTAGTGAACCCTCTCAGTTTTCCTATATCAGTACTAAAGCTAAGCTATAGTGACAAGGGTCCCATCCATCACTCCTTTCCACTGATAGGGATCTCTCTACATCACCCCCTTCTCTAGCTATACAAAGCTATCTCTTCTTACTCAAGGCCTCAAGGATGGGTCTGGCAACCTTCAGACACTGCTGTGTCAGACTCCTTTCTCCAGCCCCTCTCTGTTTGAATTCTCTTTAAAACTCCTTTCTTTAATAGGGTTTAATCACTTTATCCCTCACAATCCTCCCTTTTTCTTTTGCTACGCATACACTGATTAAACCCTCATTTTAAGTTCCTTCAATTCGAACTGACGTAACATCGTCCTAACCTTCTCCTCCTGTAAATCATAAACTTCCCCTGGCCGCATTATCATTATTTTCTGTATTTCCCCTTTCTCTCCCATAGGCATGACTACAGCCTGCATCTGACTTATACTTCTAGTAATAAGTTCCCTAAAAACAAGGGATACAACAGGGGATACAGATCAGTCCAGCCACTGCACATAGAAACACAAGTCCCACCGTTCTCCACCATGTTCCTCCGAGGATAGAATCCCACCATTGAGTTCCCATAATCGAATTCCACTTTTGTATTGGAACATGCGCCAACTTCCGGATCCCTTCTGATATGTCCATCACTGCCTGTCCATTATCATCGATGTTCAAACAGCAATTAGAGAGGTTGAATTTCCCGCATACCCCTCCTTCTTCTGCCAGGAGGTAATCTAGGGCTAACCTGTTCTGGTATATCGCTGTTCTCATCTGCGTCTGCTGCTTTGCCAGCATCTCCAGCGCAGTTTGGTTGGTAATTACCTCCAGTACTGCCTGAAGCCTTATGATCCGGTTTAACATGTATACTGGTGTTCGGTAGCCCCAGGATCCATCCTGTGCCCAGGTGGCTGGTCCGTAGTATGAGATGATTCTTGCTGGTGGCCACTCATCATCTTCCCATTCTCCAATGTCTATTTTCCTCTTTTTCCGATATAGGTCATCAAATACAGGTGTTCCTAACGACCGGCCTTCTTTGGGGTTTAACAGGAAGAATCCAGGTTGTACCAGTCCAATAAAACAAGTCCCACTCCAATTCATCGGTAACACCGAGTATGCCTTGTATCCGCATATCCATAACAATCCTTCAGGGGCCGGTCCACTAGAAGCAACCTTGTTCCATATATCTCGCAATACTGGGATCCCCTGGTAAGGGTTATTCCCGGTGCAGTTCCATAGTCCGGCTGATTCCACTCCATCAATCTCCATCCGGATAGCGCAGTTTTTCCCCATATTTCTTAGTTAGATACCATTTAGGCTCCTCTGGCCACCACACTCAGGACTGATTTGGCCACTAGGTGACGATGCGCTGGCAGGGACTGCTGCCTACTAGGACGGCATCCTTTGCCCAGGGCTTAGCGATACACTCAGTCCCGACCGGAGCATCTGTCAGGACCCATACCTGGGGATGGGTCTTGTCCAATTGTCAGGTTCCACCCCATCAGGTCCCATATTTCAACAATGGATCCTCTCCATGGCCAGCGTGAATTCATCAGCTGTCCTCCGCAGACCCAACAGTTAGTCACATTCAGGGTCCCAGCAATCCGGGTGGCCAAGTCCACAAACAGGTTTTTTTCTCCTTCAGGGATTTCGATCTGCTTCTTGATTTCTTCGTACAGTGTCTGGTGCACTTGAGGCTGAGTATGTGGGGGAGGGGGAGGCTTAGTGACTACTACCTTAGTAACCTCTTTTATTACTTCCTCCTTCGTCTTATCTATTGCCCCTTTTACGATCTGAGAAGGGAAAACTAACTGTACACAAACCCTCTCTCTCCCCTTGGGCAGGTAACGGCCCCAAACTTCCCTATATATCCCCTATTGCCTGCCATCAAATACTCCTTTCCCCCCTCTTTACAAATGATTCTAGTCTTTCGGTCATGGCATGCTTTGTTCACATGGGAATGATAGGTAAATGATCTGGTTATTACCCCTCTGTATTGAATAGGATGATAACATTTATCACAATTATTAATACCTTTTACAACAATTACATACAAAGCAAAACAATACCACGACTGCTCCTTTCATACTGTCAGTTATACATTCAATGCTTTTCTTTTTAAAATTCCTGTTAGGGGTTTTACTTCCCGGCTTCACCGTCCACTGTTCCTCCTCCTCAGGAACGGGTGGATCGACGGGTCCTTTAACCCAGATCGCGTGGGTCCACCCTTTTTCTTTTATTCGTATTGCTGTCTCGGTTGTCAGTAATACTAGGTATGGGCCGGTCCACCTGGGCTGGAGTTTCTCCTCCTTCCAATTTTTGACCAGTACCCAGTCGCCGGCCTTTACAGCATGTATTGGAAAGTCAAGTGGCGGGCTTTGAGCCAATAATCCTTTCGCTTTTAATTCTGTAAGGGAACGGGACACTGCCAGTAAATAGTTCCTCAAGAATACATCACCTCCCTCAAAGGTTGGTGTGCCTTCCACCTTCCCAAATAAGATAACCCAAACAACATTCCATAGGGGGACACTGCTAACTTTGCATGGGGTCTCCGTTGCTTTTCTCAAAGCCTTTCTGTTTCCCTACTGCTCCAAACATATGCCAGACTCCATGTACATATGCTGCTCTTAAAGCCTTAATTTCTGCCAATTGAGCTAAGCAAGATTGCAGGCAAGCTTCCAATTCGATCCTGCACTATAGCTTTTACTTCTTTAGATATTACTCGTCCAAAATATTCTACCTGCTGCTGACAAAACAAAAACTTCTTCCTTGATACATCATGACCTCCTGTGCCATCTTTTCCAAGATAATTACAATGTCTCTTTCTCACATTGCTCCTCACTTGTGGAACAAACCAGCAAATCATTCACATACTATATCAACACCTTCCAAATCTGCCTACAACATCTGATTAAAAAACACGGCGCTAGTATTTAAAACGCTGCCGCATCCTAGCCTAGGTGTATTTAATACCTCTTCTTAATGTTCTTACCATAGCTATGTTCACCATTATCTTAATATTATTATTAAGATCATTATTATTATTATTATTATTATTATTATTATTATTATTATTATTTCCTGATTATCGTACCTGTTCACATCCCCAACACACCTTATCCATTACCTATCTCCTTACTAGCCTTGTCTGGGCTTAGATCCAGATTTATTTCACTCCCGATAGGGCATTTGAGAAAACACTCTCCCAAATACATTTATTATTGGCATGGAATCTCTGGCCCCTGTTTGGCTCTGTCATAGGACTCACTGTGTGTCGGTGCATCACTTATTTCAGACTTTTTCAACCAGGTCTGTTGTTACTGACAACATTGTCTTTCCTTTTTCACGCTCTTTCTTTCTAAAGCAGTCTCATCAATTCATCCCTCTGCTTCCCACTTTAATCCTTTCTGATCTGCCTTCTTTCTCATTCTAAACTCAATGTCTTACTTCTCAGATAGTAATAAATCGTCCACATACTGCAACAGCTGTATCTCATCAGTCCTCGGGACGTCCTCTAATACTTGTTCTAATATCTGTCCAAACAGGTTCGGGGACTCTGTAAATCCCTGAGGGAGTGTAGTCCACCGATACTGCTGTTTCCTTTGGGTCTCTGGGTTTTCCCATTCAAACGCAAAAAGGTCCCTGCTCTCTTCAGCCAGGGGACAGCTCCAAAAAGCGTCTTTTAAATCTACCACACTGAACCACTTGTGATTCGGGGGTATCCGTCCCATTATGGTATACGGGTTCGGGACCACCGGGTGTCGCGTTCTGACTACCTTATTTAATTCCCTGAGATCCCGGACCAATCTGAACGTCCCGTCGGTTTTCCTTAGGGGGAGTACGGGGGTGTTATATGGGGACATACAACTCTCTAATATTCCGTCCTTTAGTAAGTTCTCTATAATTGGCTGAAGTCCTCTCCTTCCTTCCATAGAAATTGGATATTGCCTTACCCGTACTATCTCACCTTCTTTTTTCAAAGCTATTCTCAAGGATGGGATCTGCAGCCCACCCCGGTTTCCTTCCTTGGCCCACACCTGCGGGACTATTCTTCCCTCGTCCTCCGTGGTCAATTTATACAATTGGACTATTATCTGTCCCCCTACGGGGGCTGTTCCCATTTGTAAGTCTCTCCCCATCAAATTTATCCCTGCCTGGGGTACCAAGATTAAATCTTCTATAGTTTCCCGATTCTCATATTTTACCACCACCCCTTCTACCTCGGGTAATGTCATCACTTTCCCTTCTACCCCTGAGATTCTAACCTGTTTTTTTACCCAATCTCATTCCTTCTGGTACCTTAGTTATACTCGATCTTTCTGCTCCCGAATCTACCATAAATATCATATCCTCTCCCTGGGGTCCTAATTTCAAATTTACCAGAGGTTCCCGTGTGTATCCCATACACCCCAGGGAGCGGAACCCCTGACTCCCCTATTCTTCCTCCATGAGTGCGTACGACTGCACCTCCCGTCGTCGCTTAGGACATTCCCTCTTGAAATGACCCTCCTCTTTACAATAATAACACCAGGGTGGCCCCGTGTACCACCCTCCTGATCCTTGTTCCTTGTTTTCCCGGGGACCCCAACTTCGGTCCCTCCATTCACCTCTTCCTCGTCCTCCAATACTACTTGCTGTACTGCTTGCAACATAATTTTTGCCTTTCCCTTCTGTTTCTCCTCATCCCATCTTACATATACCTTTTGAGCCTCTGTTAACAACTGATTCAATGGTTTTTCATTCCAATCTTCCAATTTTTCCAATTTCTTTCTAATATCTGGCCATGATTTTGTTACAAAATTAACCTTCAACAACTGCTGACCTGCGGTCGTATCAGGGTCTATCCCCAAATACTGCTGGACATGTTTCCTTAACCTTTGTAAAAACACTGTTGGAGGTTCGTCCTTGTTCTGCTGATTTTCAAAAGCCCGTTCGAAAATCTGTCCCTTGGGAACGGCTTCTCTGATTCCCTTGATTGTTATCTCCCTGAGATCTCTCACACTTCTTCTGTTTGGTTACTCCAATTCGTGCTGTAAAGGGATATTTTACTGCTCTCGCTTTAATCCTGTAACCCCTTCTCCTGCCTGTCTGACCATCTGTCTTTCTTCTGAAGTAAACAAACTTCCCCTTATTGACATCATTGTCTGCCAACTCCTTTTTGTTTTTCTGGGCCCCATTAATTTATTACCCTTCTCCAACCAGAATGTTTATCTAAACAAACCATAAAAGCTGCTTGTTGTTCAGCAATTAACTTATTTCTAATTTTGTTCAAACCATTCCCCCAATGCTCGCTGAATCCTTGTTTAGTGACAATGCACTCCGCTGGTGGCCTGGATTATACTGTGCATGATTACCAACTTCATCCTGATTTGCAACTTTTGAAAATGTCCAGAATTTATATGCAGCTTTTGAAAATGTCCGGCATTGATATGCAACTTTTGAAGATATCCAGCAATTCCCAAATTCCAATTCCTAGTTTAAATACATACGACTAACAATTTTCCAAATTAACTTTACTGAAAAGAAATCTATAGAAACCAAGCAACCTACATTTTCCAACTTCTCCTTTTTAAGTTGCGATGATACAAAGCATTGTCCGTTACCTTACAATAACCTCCCCATTGCTTACAATTCCTTAAAGGAACACACACACAACCCTTACAACATGTGGCCCACAGCAAACAAACCTATCACATATACAAACTTCCTCATTCATACAAAACCGGTTTTTACACACACATTACATTAGTTCCATTCTTACGTCAATGAGATTGTTTGAAACAACTCAATATTTTTCATAAAAACATTTTTGGCCCTAGGAACTGATCTATTTGTTCAGCCAGTCCCAAGGGGTCTTCCAATAAACTTTTCATCTCCTTTTTAAAGTTCCTCACCCCCATACTGGTGAGAGGCACATCGTTTCCTTACTCTTACCCCGGGTGTTCCCTTCACCCCATCCAACATTCGCCCCAACGGACTATCGGGCGGAATGTTAGGCTCCATATCAGTATGAGCCTCATCCCGGTTCCCCGGACCCTTACTCCTCCCATTCCAGTTTCCCATTACCTTGTCGGACTATTCCCGTCCGACAAACCCCGGTCGCCCAGGCAATACTTAATAGTCGTTTTTCTTACCTGGGTCCTGTGCACAAGAATCACTCGACCGTCCCGTACGTATTTACCTTACACCCCCTCTTGCTTCCCGAGTCTTTTCAACCGAATATCACTCGCTCAAACTGCTGATGGCAAGCAAGGAGATCAGAGACTGCTGAAATCAGCAGGGTGCACCTTCCCCTCCTTCTTTGCCTCCACCAAGCAGCCGGAGTGGCGATCGCGGACGAGCCCCCAATTTGTGAGATACCCTTTATGCTCACAATTAATACTCAAAGACTAAATCCTGGAAGCAAGAGATTTCTTTATTTTACGAGTCTGCAGACCGGGTGCCTCTCCAACTCGAGACACACCGAAGCCAGCGAGATCATCCCCCTTTATACACAAAATCTTACATTCAATCTCCCCTCCGGACCTTTCTCCAATCAGGGTCGGAGGTGCACAATCTGTAGGTACAACCCACCGTACATCCCCTCGCACCTCCCATATCATACATTGCATGTTCAAACATGTTCATGGTAATGAGCAATTTCTTGACCAGGGGTGTGTTGTAATATTCATTTATTCTATTAAGCATGCTCAATTGCTCATGACCTGGCCCAGTTTTACTCACCTCCTAGTGAACCCTCTCAGTTTTCCTATATCAGTACTAAAGCTAAGCTATAGTGACAAGGGTCCCATCCATCACTCCTTTCCACTGATAGGGATCTCTCTACATCACCCCCTTCTCTAGCTATACAAAGCTATCTCTTCTTACTCAAGGCCTCAAGGATGGGTCTGGCAACCTTCAGACACTGCTGTGTCAGACTCCTTTCTCCCAACCCCTCTCTGTTTGAATTCTCTTAAAAACTCCTTTCTTTAATAGGGTTTAATCACTTTATCCCTCACAACCACCATTCAATATGATCATGGCTGATCATCCAACTCAGTATCCCGTACCTGCCTTCTCTCCATACCCCCTGATCCCTTCAGCCACAAGGGCCACATCTAACTCCCTCTTAAATATATTCAATGAACTGGCCTCAACTACCTTCTGTGGCAGAGAATTCCAGAGACTCACCACTCTCTGTGTGAAAAATGTTTTCCTCATCTCGGTCCTAAAGGAATTCCCCTTTATCCTTAGACTGTGACCCCTTGTTCTGGTCTTCCCCAACATCGGGAACAATTTTCCTGCACCTAGCCTGTCCAACCCCTTAAGAATTTTGTAAGTCTGGAAAGAAGCAATTGGGTGATGTTTCGGGGTCGAGGCCCTTCTTCAGACTGGTTAGGGATAAGGGAAACGAGAGATATAGACGGTGATGTGGAGAAATAAATGAAAGTAACGATGATAAAGGAAACAGGTCATTGTAAGCTGTTTGTAGGGTGAAAATCAGAAGCTAGTTTGCATAGATTCAAGTATTCTTAGAAACACAGTAAAATAGGTGCAGGAGTAGGCCATTCAGCCCTTCGAGCCAGCACCGCCATTCAATGTGAGCATTATGCTTCTGCTTCTGCTTGTTTACTGCACAACCGCCAACAGCTGGGCTATCTCTGCAGGTTACAGACACTGGTTGCAAAAGGGTTATTTAGATTTTTATGTGGGCAAGTTTGGTGAGATGAGCCATGTCCAAGTTGTCGAGATGTGACTTGAAGAGTGACAAGGTTGGTGCACACCTGGTGGTGTTAGGAAGGATCTTCCATTCTAGGATAGTCCATGGACAAGGTGTCTGTAGATAGCTATTTTTGTTTGCTCTAATTCTAGTATAAAAGTGACCTGAGGACTGTCTTGTAAATTTCTGGATATTGGATTGAATGAGGTGGTATATGTTACTGGGGATGATGCCATGAGTCTCCTTGTAGACAGTACATAAGCGGGCTTTGGTGTATCTTGACTCCAGCGACTGCCAGCCAAGGCGATTTAACATATAGGAAACAGTTGACTGTCTTGAGTCGTCGTTATTAACAAACCGGGCTGCACACCTCTGAACCTTGTCAAGGGTGTCAATGTTATTTTTCTGGTGAGGGTCACATATTGACTGGCAATATTCCAACCGTGGGCAGACAAATGCTTTGTACGCTACCTCCTTAGTTGGTTTTTCACAACCAGATACGTTTCTCCGGAGAAGGCCCAAAGTTCTGTTTGCTTTTGCGGCCATCTGGCTTATGCAATCTGGTTCCAGGCTAGGCCAGTTGTGAGTTCAACTCCCAGGTATAGGTGGTGATCAACTTCCTTAAGCAGGCTGTCTCCCATCTTGTACTGGTTCATGAATGGCTTGGCTTTATGAGTAACTCTCATGGGAAAGCATTTGGTGTGATTGAAACCAATTTGCCAAAGATGGTTTATGCAAAGATGGTTTATGTCATTTTGAAGAACCTTGGCATCTTCAGCAGATGATCATGGCTGATCATCCACAATCAGTACCCCGTTCGTGATTTCTCCCCAGATCCCTTTACTCCGTCAGCCCTAAGTGCTTTTGAGCGGCTTTTCTGCAAAGCCTGCCTTGAGTTCACCCTATGCGCAGGAAGGAACTGCAGTTGCTGGTTTACAACGAAGATAGACACAAGATGTTGGAGTAACTCAGCGAGTCAGGCAGCATCTCTGGAGAGAAGGAATGGGTGATGTTTCTGATCGAGACCCTTCTTCAGACTTTGAGTCAGGGGGGAGAGGGAAATACAGAGACAAGTAAGTGTAAGGTGTGAAAACGAGATATCAAAGGAAATGTATTTTTATTTTTTTAATTTAAATTAGAAGTAATGTACAATAGTATAAACCAAAAATAACATAATACATTTCATGTACCACTTCTTGTTTTAAACTTTAATAATAGAAAAGTAAGAGAAGCAAGAAAAAGAAAAATAGAGAAAGTTAGATAAGATAATGATATTAATAGTGCATGAAAAAGTGGAAAGAGAGAGCCCATAAAGACCTAAAGCGCGAGAAAGAGAAAAAGAAAGAGAAACATAAATATATTGCAAAAAGGAAAATATAAAGAAAATAAAATAAAAGGGATGTACCTGCTTCTTATCTTTACACACCCCTCACCCGGTCCTGAAACAGTTTATTTCCACAGTTATGTTGCACCTTATGCTTGTAATAAGTCGATAGATGGAGACCAAACCTTTAAGAATTGGTCTGATTTGCCTGGAGTTCACCCTCTGTGTAGGAAGGAACTGCAGTTGCTGGTTTACACCGAAGATAAGAAACAAGATGTTGGAGTAACTCAGCGGGTCAGGCAGCATCTCTGGGGAGAAGGAATGGGTGATGTTTCTGATCGAGACCCTTCTTCAGACTGAGAGTCAGGGGGGAGAGGGAAACACAGAGACAAATAAGTGTAAAGTGTGAAAACGAGACATCAAAGGAAATGTAGTTCAAGGAAAATGTAGAACCGATCTTTGTTAGCTAAGGGGAAGGTAACAACTAAGCAAATAAAGATAAAATATAATCGGAGGTAGACAAAAATGCTGGAGAAACTGAGGGGGTGAGGCAGCATCTATGGAGAGAAGGAATAGAGGACATTTTGGGTCGAGACCCTTCTTCAGACTGATTTTTTTGAGGGGGGGAGAAAGAAAAGAAGAGGCGAAGACAGTAGGCTTGTGGGAGAGCTGGGAAGGAGGAGGGGAAGGAGGGAGAAAGCAGGAACTATCTGAAATTAGAGAAGTCAATGTTCATACTGTTGGGGTGTAAACTACCCAAGCGGAATATGAGGTACTATTCCTCCAATTTGCACCGGGCCTCACTCTGGCAATGTTCAAGTTCAAGTTCACATTTATTGTCACTTGCACCAATTGGTACAGTGGAATTTGAGTTACCATACAGCCATACGAATAAAAAGAACACAATACACAATAGAATTTAACATAAACATCCACCACAGTGGAATCAACGTTTCTCACTGCGATGGAAGGCAATAAAGTTCAGATATCTTCATCTTTCCTCACCCGTGGCCGGGGCCTAGAAATCTCCGCAGTCGCCGCTAAGGACGGCCTGATGTACAGGCCTTCTCGCCGGGATGATCGGAACTCCGGCGTCGCAGTGGATGGAAACACACTCTGCGGCTTGGAGTTTTCATATCGGCCTCTTCTTACTGAGACACCGGCTTCCAAGACCACAGGCCCCGCTGGACGGAGCTCCAACACTGGCGATCCTCGGCAAGGGGTTGCCCCGCTCCACGATATTGAAGTCAGCACTAGGCCCGCGGCTAGAAGCTCCGCAGACATCAGCACCACGATGTTAAAGACAGCAGGCCCAACACTCCGAAGCTCCAACACTGGCGCTGCACCTGTTGCTGAAGCTCTGGGCTGGTCTCTGGCAAGATAGGCCGCGCCAATCCAGTTGGTAGGCCACCGACGATGCGACACGAAGAAAAGATACATCTCCGTCCAGGTAAGTGACTGAAAAACGGTCTTCCCCCTCACCATCCCCCACATAAGACATACTAAGAAACATTAAAACATACATTTAGACACACTAAAAATAACAAAAAAGGTTAAAGGACTAACAAGCTCCTGGTGAGGCAGCCACTGCGGTGGCACCACCCGATGGTGGCGATGGTAGGGAGAGGGAAAACAAGGGTTACTTAAAGCTAAAGAAACCAATATTCATACTGCTGGGGTGTAAACTGTCCAAGCGAAATATGAGGAGCTGCTCCTCCAATTTGCGCTGGGCCTCATTCTGACAGTGGAGGAGGCGCAGGTCAAAAAGGTCAGTGTAGGAATGCGAGGGGGGAGTTAAAGTGTTTAGCAACCATAGATCAGGTAGGCCTAGGCGGACTGAGCAGAGGTGTTCAGTGAAAGTTCATCCTTTCAGGTTTCCCCTTTTCAGCCTCTGATAAATTATTCTGCATTTATACTCCTCACCGAATGCGCTTCCATTTCCAAACTTGCGCCATTATCAACCACTTGCCTTTCACCTCCTTTAGTCATATCTCTTTCCTGCAACACCTAAGACCAGGCTTGCCTCTGGCTTTCTAAGGGGGCCCAAATTCCCCCGCCTCCTTCAGTGCCCTCCACCAAACTTTTTTCTGTGTCTCTTGTCATCTCTGGGATTATTTAGGTATAGATTTATTATTGTCACATGGACAGAGGTACAATGAAAAGAGTCAACAGTGTTTTATTGTCATATGTCCTGAAACGGAACAATGAAATTCTTACTTAGCATCACAACAGAATATGTAAACAGCATACTCTGCAAAACCCATAATAAATAAAACAGTGTTATATATATATATACCAGCACCGCTCTCTAATTGATGATAAGATGGTTCAGTTGGCTGAACACAGCTGGGAAGAAACTTGTTAAAGAAGGAACTGCAGATGCTGGAGAATCGAGGGTACACAAAAAGCTGGAGAAACTCAGCGGGTGCAGCAGCATCTAAGGAGCGAAGGAGATGAGTCTGAAGAAGGGTCTCGACCCGAAACGTCGCCTATCTCCTTCGCTCCTTAGATGCTGCTGCACCCGCTGAGTTTCTCCAGCTTTTTGTGTACCCTGGGAAGAAACTTTCTCTGCATCTGGAGGTCTGCGTTTTTACACTTCTGCACCTCTTGCCTGATGGGAGAGGGGAGAAGAGGGAGTGTCCAGGGTGAAAGTAGTTCTTGATTATGCTGCTGGCCTTGCTGAAGCAGTGTGAAGTGTAAATGGAGTCAATGGAAGGGAGGTTGGTTTGTGTGATGGTCTGGGCAGCGTGCACAATTCTCTACATTTTTTTTGCAGTCTTGGATGGAGCTGTTCCCAAACCAAGGTCTGATGCATCCTGATAAAATGCTTTCTACATCGCATCTGTAGAAGTTGGTGAGTGTTGGTGGGGACATGCGGAACTTCCTGAGCCTTCTAAGGAAGTAGAGGCATTGGTGTGCTTTCTTGGCCATTGCTTCGATGTTGCTCGTGCAGGACAAGTTGATGGTGATATGTGTTCGTAGGAACTTGAACCTTGGCGCCATCAATGTATACTGGGGGTATATGTCCTGCTTCGCTTCCTGAATTCGATCACCATCACCTTTGACTTGCTGACATTGAGAAAAAGGTTGTCTTGACACCAGGTTACGAGGTTCTCAATTTTCTTCCTGTCTCGTCATTATTTGATATCTGGCCCACTATGATGATGTCGTCTGCAAAATCATCCATGGATGCTCTCTGACCTGCCGGGAATCCAGGGCCGTCCCCGTGAGCCACTAATTGGCTTGGTCATTAAATATAGATGCTTTGGCACTGTTCGAAGATCTTGGAGTTTTGGCCAAGTTTTAAGAATAACATGCTGGAAAGACAGTGACTCCCCCGCATTCCCTCAAGAACAAAGAGGGACCCGGTGTGGGGGACTCCTAGAGAACAAAGATCAACTTTGTTGGTACCCTATACGTTAAGTTTTGTGTTGCCTTGAGTACCTATCTTCTTTATAAAGAATGGAAACAGCACTTTGTATCGTAGTTCTCTTTCACTAGCACAGGGTTCTACAGGCTTCTCATTCTGCAACTGTTCGCACCATATAGATCACGTGACGTAACTACGTCTTGCATTTAATTTGCATGTTACAACCCAGTTTCAATTGTAACAATATAACATACTCTTTACGTACTTTGTGTGGTATGTAACACAAGGAACAAGCAAGTTTGGTATTCCGAAAAACTTAAGGAATCATGAATAAATGGATGAATGAATGAATGAATACGTTTATTGGCCAAGTATTCACATACAAGGAATTTGCCTTGGTGCTCCGCCCGCAAGTGACAACATGACATACAGTGACAGTTAAGAATGATACATAAAACATTAAACATTAATAATAAAACATTATTGATTAAGCATGTGAATTAAATGAAATACCAGAGCAAAAGGAGGCTACAGATTTTTGGTTTTTGAGTAGAGCTACTACTCGTGGAAAAAAGCTGTTTTTATGTCTGGCTGTGGCAGCTTTGACAGTCCGGAGTCGCCTTCCAGAGGGAAGTGATTCAAAGAGTTTGTGGCCAGGCTGAGAGGGGTCAGAGATGATCTTACCCGCTTCCTTCCTGGCCCTTGCAGTGTCCAGTTCATCAATGGAGGGAAGGTTGCAGCCAATAACCTTCTCTGCTGATCAGACGATTCGCTACAGCCTCCGGGTGTTGTGCTTGGTAGCTGAGCCAAACCAGACCATGATGGAGAAGGTGAGGACAGACTCTACGATGGCCGTATAGAATTGGACAATCATTGCCTGTGGCAGATTGTGCTTCCTCAGCTGCTGCAGGAATGAGGAATTTGAAAAGACTAGGCTTGTATTCACTGGAGTTTAGAAGGATGAAGGGGATCTTATAGAAACATATAAAATTATAAAAGGACTGGACAAGCTAGATGCAGGAAAAATGTTCCCAATGTTGGGCGAGTCCAGAACCAGGGGCCACAGTCTTACAATAAAGGGGAGGTCATTTAAGACTGAGGTAAGAAAAAACGTTTTCACCCAGAGAGTTGTGAATTTATGGAATTCCCTATCAAGGGATATGGGGAGAAGACAGGCACGGGTTATTGATCAGCCATGATCACAATGAATGGCGGTGCTGGCTCGAAGGGCCGAATGGCCTCCTCCTGCACCTATTTTCTATGTTTCTATGTATGAATCAGGCACGTGCCGTCAGGGTAGGCAAGGTAGGCACTGCCTACCCTGAGTAAAATTATGAAATGGCATTAATTAAATATAAATAGTAAAGGCATGGGAGAATTATGCCTATGTAAGAGATCGATCTCTTAGGTAGGCATAATTCTCCGTGCCTTTCATCCGCAACACTTGTAACACGGGAAAGTGTACAGCCCACGTGCCGTCAGCGCTGCCTGAGCCGTCAGTTTCAACGGGAGCTAAAGGCAGCAGAAATTCTGCCTTTGCAGCACTGCGCATGCGCAGCAGCATACTGCGAGTTTCTTGGCGGGATTTTCAAATATGGATTGCCATTATTTTAATAGTATCTCAGGAAACAAAGAGTGAAGAATGGACTTAATGTACTAATAACGTGGTAAGTGCATTTCTTGGTGCTTAATTTTTTATAAATACTGTATTTCCCGGGGTGGGGGGGGGGGGGGGGGGGGGGGGGGGGGGGGGGGGGGGGGGGGAGGAAGAGCTCCGTTCACAGTGTTTGGGGAGTCTGGCGTTGTGAAGGAGGGGATTGGGGTCAGTAACCCACTTGCCACGCTGCGGTCTGAGTGCAGGTAGATGGGACTAGGTGAGAGTAAGTGTTCGGCACGGACTAAAAGGGCTGAGATGGCCTGTTTCCGTGCTGTAATTGCTATATGGTTTTATTGTGGCCTGGGAGTGAATTAGTTTGGGTGGCTGCCGCAGCGCTCCGGGCACGGACAGCAGAACTGACCGCCACTTCCGAGGAAGGAAGCAGCTTGGGTGACTGACTTTGAGCGGCCGCCGGGACCCGACAGCAGAAGTGGCTGCCACTTCAGCCCCTTCTGCTGGTCCTCACACACCTCTGGCAGTGCTCTCCGTCTGAACATCTCTCACCTGCCGCTTGCCGGCCGGCTTCCCGCAAATCTTTAAATTCCGACAGCGAGCTCACGGGACCAGTTGAGGTTACTTGGCTGTAGGAATTTAAGGATTTGCAGGATGCAGTTGACATGAGCGAAGCCGGCGAGCGGCAGGTGAGAGATGTTCAGACGAAGAGCACTGCCAGAGGTGAGCGGGCCGGCAGAAGGCGCTGAAGTGGCAGCCTGTTCAGCTGTTTGGTCCCGGCAGCCACACACAGTCACCCGAGCTGCTTCTATCCTCGGAAGTGGCGGCCAGTTCTGCTGTCCGTGCCCGGAGCGCTGCGGCAGCGGTGAGTGAGTTACTGATATGATCTTCGACCCTCTCCTTCTCAACACTCCTGCCCTCCCTGCATCTTTAACCCCTGGCACAGACTCTCCACACGCTGTGAAAGGAACTCTCCCTCCAAATGGACCCTTAAATTAGTATTGTCATTCAATAAGATGGCAACTGATTCAACGTCCCGGTGTGCTCCCGTTTTTCCCACCATCTCTCCACCTGCCTTCATCCTCCGTCCCCCACCCATTCAGTATTAAAAAATGAAGGAGATTGAGAAGCCTTGGGAAAATTGAATTGTTACTTATTTTTTATTTTTTACGAAGAGAACAATCTGCGCATGCGCGGTTTAAGATTTTTTTAAAAGCCGGCTGACTGCCTACCCTGAGTAATTACTCACGGCATGTGCCTGGTATGAATGGGGGTACCAGGTATCAGGAGAGAGGGGGCAGATGCGAATGGGAGACAGGGGGAGAGACTGGACTGGCAGAGAGACATTCTGGGCAGATGGGCGCACACAGACCCGTGCCTCATCCGCAACCAGGATCAAGCCTGGGTCTCCAGCGCCACATGCGCTGCCGAACCGTCACCATCCCTCCCCCCCCATCCCCGGACTGACAGGATAGTGTCCTGGAGCAGTGGCCCACAGCCAGCACAGAGAAGAAGCGGCAAATCCAGCCCAACCCCGCGCCAACTCCTGAGAAACCCGCTCCCAGACGGGCCAGGGACCGCCAGCCGCACTCCCCACCGCACCCAGCAGCCGCCAGCCAACCCCCCCATCCCCAGCACCAGCGAAAGCGAAGCACCAGCCATCATCGGGGACACACACAAAATGTCGCAGCAACAGGCAGCATCCCCGGAGAAAATTAATGGGTGACGTTTCAGGTTGAGACCCTTCTCCAGAGATGTTGCAGACCCTTCTCAGACCCGCAGAGCCACCGCAGCACACCGCGTGCATCCCCGCCGATGACCAGCGCTCGGTCCCCACCGGGCCACTGGACAAGGCGAGAGGAGCTGAGCTGAGCTGAGCAGTAGCCAGTCCACGCTGGCACCCCGCCAGTCCCGGGCTGCCGGCTAACCCTGCGGGACAGGTAGAGCCGAGCTGGAGCCAGCGCCTCCCCCCTGCTCCGGCTGCAAGTCAGGGGCTGCCACCGCCCCGCCAGCCCAGGGCCACCCTGGACACCTGGACACCTCTGGCAGCCCCCAGACAGGGACGGGACACCCTGGAGGGGACACAGCACTAGAGACCACGGAAGAAACGCAATCCTGCACACAACGCAGCAGCACAGTTACCAAGAATGTCTATAGCGAGTGACCTATGACCAGGGCAGTCGGAATACCGAACTCACTTATTTTACTATACCTAAGGTGCATATGACAATAAAGTTTTATCATCATCATCACGTGACAATAAAAGGATAATTGAACTGCTGAAGTTGACTTCAAATCATGATTGGACACTTTGATTTCACTGTGAGCATGCTTGTTAGCCTTTGTGTCATTGGCACAAATGAGCCACATTTAATGTAATGAAATGTCCCACTGGCACAGGTGATCAATTTTTGTCACATTTCTATTACATGACACACACTAATGTTGTGCTCTATAACTGAACTTCCGGACTACACTTTTTCGGTTAAGACTTCAAAGCAAGGTTTCTTCGGTCCTCTGAGATTGGCAAGACATTTTCTCAGCATTTTGCAGAGAAAATTAGGAGATTCTTTTATCCGACAGCGTGTTCTTATCGGAAGTCTTCTGCACACTATAAATGTCTTTGGCAATCTATCTAAGTAGTTTTCTGGCAGTGAATACATTGCAAGCAGGAGAGATATTCTGTTCTACAGTGTGTCACTTTCTGTTCATTAAAATAAGTGCTTGGAGAATTATGGACTCCATGTTCAAGTTTTACAGCCAGACATTTTCTGCAAGCTATGCTTATTGGTTTCCACTGGGAATACAGATCTTACAATTGCAGTCCACCAAATGATTTGTATTGGTTTCTCGTCAATTTTCTTTGATATGGTTTACCACCCTTTGTATAAAGGATGGTCCTTTGGATGGTATTCGGATTTCTTATCCTTATGGTGAGGCACTGTGAGGCAACACTAGAACTGCTTCCCCGCAGTATCAGTAAACCACAACTTAGAACAGTGCAGCTTAGGAGCAGGCCCTCCGGCCAACAGCCTGTCTGTCTTTTTTATATTTTTTGTCTAGTTAAATGTAGATGTTCATGATTTTTAATACTGTCTTTAACTGTGTATATATGTGGGGGGGGGGGGGGGGGGGGGGGGGGGGGGGGGGGCGGGGGTGGGAGGGGGAAACTTTAAAAAATCTCTTCCCTGCACGGGAGACCCGACCTTTTCCCTGTCGGGTCTCCGTTGTCGTTGGGGCCTAGCACCGTGGAGCGGCCTCCAACCGGAACGAGCTGGGGGCTCCAGTCGCGGAGCCTGCAGACTTACCATCGTGGACCTGGCCGGCTTCGGAGCATGGGGAGCGGTGGTGACTCGCTGGACTCCGGAGCTCGGAGGCTCCAGCTGCAGCCACAGGTCTGGTGAACTGTGACATCGGGAGCTCGTGGGTCCGGGTGGGAGACTGCTTTTCTGAGCCCCCGCAGCGCAACTTCTCCAGCCCGTGTCGAGGGGTTGGAACACCCAGGGGTTGGGGCCGTACATCGCCCGGCGCGGCTTTAATGGCCGTGGGACATTCCAGCGCCCGCCAGGGGCTCCGACTTTGTGACATTTAGACCTCGAGCGGGGCCTGACATCGCCCGGCCCGGCCTCAAATGGCCGTGGGACTTACCATCGCCCGCCTAGGGCTTCGACATCGGGAGAGAAATGATGCAGGTGAGAGAAAAGACTTTGCCTTGAGGAGGAGATTCACTGTGATGGATGTTTGTGTAAATTGAATTGTTTGTATGTTTTGTAGGAATTGTCTTTGTTTGTATGGCTGTGGAAACGGAGTTTCTTTGAGCCTTACTGAGGTTCAAATGACATGGAATAAAATATTGTAATATTGAAAAAAAAACAGTGTCTGTATTGATTGAACTAGGTTCAATCCTGATCTTTGATGTTACCATCCTACAAAACAAATATTTTTTCCTTGTATTTCTCTGCATTGCATTTCATTTGGTGTTGTGGTGCCAAACGTGCTACTCAATTTTTATCCTCTTGAATAAAATTACAGTGCATTTATCAACTATTTGATGATAAATTGTACCTCTCATTTTAATTGCAAAATTTGAAGATGTGTATCCACAATCAAATCGAGATCTTTTGGTAGTACTGAGAACGGTACAACAAACCAGTTTGAAAAAAAATGAATGAAAGCTTCCTTTGAATTTTTCTCAATTACCACTGAAACTTTGTCGAGAGTGCTTCACCACTAGTTTAATTTAGTTTAGCGATACAGCGAGGAAACAGGCCCTTCGGCACACTGGGCCCGCGCCGACCAGCGATCCCCACATATTAACACTATCCTACACCCACTAGGGACAATTTTTATATTTACCAAGACAATTAACCAACAAACCTGCACGTCTTTGGAGTGTGGGGGGAAACCGAAGATCTTGAAGAAAATCCATGCAGCTCGTGAGGAGAACGTACAAATTCCATACAGACAGCACCCGTAGTCAGGATCTAACCCGGGTCCCTGGCACTACAAGTGCTGTAAAGGGCCTGTTCCTCCAGCATGCGACTCCATGCGGTGAGCGCGACCTAACGTGGTCGCTTGAGCCGCCCGGCCTCGCGGGGCCGGTCCCACTTCGATCGTCAGAGCCGTATAGAGTTGTGCAGGGCTGGTCCCGACATCGCGCGGGGCTCCGAAAAACTGACCGTGTTCAATAATTCCGCGCAGCAACGGCCTGTCGGCCCGCAGCCGCATCGACGCATTTCGCATCGCCTCGACGTCGTGCCTCCGTGACCCTCTCAGTGTGCCTCCGTGACCCTCTCAGTGTGCCTCCGTGGCCCTCTCTCTGTGTACCTCCGTGCCCCTCTATATATGCCTCCGTGACCCTCTCTATATATGCCTCCGTGACCCTCTCTATATATGCCTCCGTGCCCCACTCTGTGTGCCTCCGTGTCCCACTCTGTGTGTCCCTCTCTGTCCTTGCGAACTTACCGCGGACTTCGCTCCAACTTCGCGCCACTCACCCGACCTCCGCGCAGCCCCCGCTGCCGGTTTGGTCGCGCTCGCCGCATGCAGGCGCATGCTGGTGGGACCGGCCCTGTACGGGGATCACCCGACCTCCGCTTCCAGTTTGGTCGTGCTCACCGCATGGAGTCGCATGCTGGTGGGACCGGCCCTGTACGAGGATCACCCGACCTCCGCGCGGCACCCGCTGCCGGTTTGGTCGCGCTCACCGCATGGAGTCGCATGCTGGTGGGACAGGCCCTTAAGGCAGCAACTCTACCGCTGCGCCACCGTGCTGCATAGGCAGAGTAGTGGAATGGGATGAATAAGGAAATTCCTCAGTCAACCAGATTCTCTGTTCATCTTTTCCATACCTCCAACCACTTACCAGCTCTGTCTCACTTCTCACTCTCACTTCTACAGTATATACTGGCCTTTTTCTGTCCACCTTCTTAGCCCTGATGCTGGGCCTTGACCTGAAACATAACTACCTTTTTAACTCCACAAATGCTGTTCAATCCATTCCATTAGTTTTTTTTTGCTGCATCTGCAATTGCTTGAACTCTAGAGTAAGGTTGGTTATTTCTAGTGTGATATACGGAGTGCCAAAGGATAAACGATCCTGATGTCAGGCAACGGCACATTTTGAAGACTTGTTAGCCTCCAATGAATAACTGCCAATGATTAAAGAAAATACTTTTCTTTAAATACGACTTGTGTAGTCGGACACAGTTCGAACGCCAACTTCAAGTTCGCGGCCGATGCCACTGTTGTTGGACAAATTAGAGATGATGATGAGACAGAGTATAGGTGAGAAATCAATCATCTGTCTAAATGGTGCCAGAACAACAACCTTGCTCTCAAAGGTAGACAAAAGTGCTGGAGAAACTCAGCGGGTACAGCAGCATCTATGGAGCGAAGGAAATAGGCAACGTTTCGAGCCGAAACGTTGCCTATTTCCTTCGCTCCATAGATGCTGCTGCACCCGCTGAGTTTCTCAAACACTTTTGTCTACCTTTGATTTTCCAACATCTGCAGTTCCTTCTTAAAAACCTTGCTCTCAACATCAGTAAGACCAAGGAACTGATTGTCGACTTTGGAAGAAGAAGGACAAGGATCCACAAACCTATGTTCATTAATGGGACAATGATGGAGAGAGTTCAAAGCTTCAAATTCCTGAGTGTGCAGAACTCTGAAGATCTGTCCTGGGCCAAATAAGACATAGCCAGCACATTGATGAAAGCATAAAGAAAGCCCATCAACCCCTCTACTTCCTGAGAAGATTGAGGAAATTGAGTATGTCAACAAATGCTCTCTTGAACTTCTACAGATGTTCAGTAGAGAGCATATTGACTGGTTGCATCACGGCCTTGTTTGGCAACTTGAATGCCCAGGAACGAAGTAGATTGCAAGTAGTGGTGAACAATGCCCAGTTCATTCCGGGTACTAACCTCCCAACCTTCAAAGGGACCTACCACAGTCGCTGCCACAAAAAGGCAGCCTGCATCACACGAGACCCACACCACCCTGGCTCTGCTCTCATTTCACTCCTGCCATCGGGAAGAAACGTAGGAGCCTGAAAACTGTAACATCCAGGTTCAGGAGCGGATTCTCCTTACAACCATCAGGCTATGAAACACTACAACCTCCAAATAAGCTCCAAACTACATAGACTTGGGGGCATTTATTTTTGTCTTTGCACTATTTTTGTTTCGTTTATTTATTATATATTATGGGTTTTACAGTGTACTATGTTTACAAATCGGTGGTGCTGCCGCAAGTAGGAATTTCATTGTTCCGTTTTGGGATATATGGCAATAAAACACTCTTGACTTGAAATGAAGACCCTTCCAGGAATTCCTGGTGAAGTCCAAGCAAAATTGGTAACTTTGGTGAGACACCTATTTACTTGCAGAATAATGAAAGGCATAGATAGAGTGGATGTGGAGAGGATGTTTCCACTGATTGGAGAGTCTAGGACCAGAGGACGTAGCCTCAGCATTAAAGGGCATTTTTTTAGAAAGGAGATGAGGAGGAACTTCATTAGTCAGAGGGTCGATAATCAGAGGAACTCATTACCACAGAGGGCTGTGGAGGCCAAGGCAGTGGATATTTTTAAGGCAGAGATAGACAAGTTCTTGATTAGGACCGGTGTCAAGGGTTTTGGGGAGAAGGCAGGAAAATGGGATTAGGTGGCAGACATCAGCCATGATTGAATGGCGGAGTAGACTCGACGGGCCAAATGGCCTAATTCTACTCCTGTAACTTGTGAACGTGTGAAAAGGAGAGATCCATCCATATAAAAATGTGTTAATGTATGCTAAAGTGCCGCTCAAACGGTTCAACTGCAGAATGACAAGAAACTTAAAGGGACTAAACAAATGATTAGGTAATTTGGGCAGCATGGTGGTGCAGTGATAGAGTTGCCGCCGTACAGCGCTTGCAGTATCAGAGTCCCGGGTTTGATCCTGACTTGGTTCTGTCTGTACGGAGTTTGTAAGATCTCCCCGTGTCGCGTGGGTTTTCTCCGTGATCTTCGGCTTCCTCCCACAACCCCATAGATATACAACTAGGTAGATCAATTGGCTTGGTGTATGTGTAAATTGTCCCTAGTGTCTGTAGGATAGTGTTAATGTGCGTGCATCGCTGGTGGTTGCAGACTCGGTGGGCCTGTTTTCGCGCTGTATCTCTAAACTAAACTAAACTAATGCACACTGGTATTGTTTGTAGAGTCCTTCTTTAAGGGCCTGTCCCACTGACGCGTCCTTTCGGCGACTGTCTTCGACCTTCAAACTCGAGGGCACTTGCCTGAACACCTCAAGCTGGATCGACCATCAGCGATGTATGGTTCTGGCCCAAGTCTCAGGCATATGCACCTGACTTCAGGTTATGTGCGTACATAATTTGTTTAGTATTTGGCAAGTAGAAGTCTTAGTGGAAATTATGTTTGCCAAATTAGAAACACACTTATAAAAATTGGGTGGGAAAATATACTATTTATAATGCAGTCATGTATTATTGGAAATGTTGATCTTGTTTATTGTCATTACTTTTTTTTTTAAGACAATAGACAATAGGTGCAGGAGTAGGCCATTTGGCCCTTCGAGCCAGCACCGCCATTCAATGTGATCATGGCTGATCATCCACAATCAGTACCCCGCTCCTGCCTTCTCCCCATATCCCCTGACTCCATTATTTTTAAGAGCCCTATATAGCTCTCTCTTGAAAACATCCAGAGAACCCGCCCTCTGAGGCAGAGAATTCCACAGACTCACCACTCTCTGTGAGAAAAAGTGTTTCCTCGTCTCCGTTCTAAATGGCTTACTCCTTATTCTTAAACTGTGGCTCCTGGTTCTGGACTGCCCCAACACCGGGAACATGTTTCCTGCCTCTAGTGTGTCCAAGCCCTTAAAAATCTTATATGTTTCAATGAGATCCCCTCTTATCCTTCTAAACACCAGAGTGTACAAGCCCAGCTGCTCCATTCTCTCAGCATATGACAGTCCCGCCATCCCGGGAATTAACCTTGCAAACCTACGCTGCACTCCCTCAATAGCAAGAATGTCCTTCCTCAAATTAGGGGACAAAAACTGTACAAAATACTCCAGGTGTGGTCTCACTAGGGCTCTGTGTAACTGCAGAAGGACCTCTTTGCTCCTGGTGAGGCGCATTAAATGGTCAGGCATATTTGTCTAAACATTTTTCAAAACAGGCAGTTAATTAGTTATGAGGAGAGACTGGAGATAGATACAAGGTGCTGGACAGCGTGGCAGGTAGCATCTCTGGAGAAAAGGAATGGATGATGTTTTGGGTCGAGACTCTTCTTCAGCGAATTGCTTTCCTTAGAGCAGAGGAGGCTCAGGGGATCCTGACAGAAGTGTACAACATTACAGCAGAGATAGGGCAGCATGGTGGCACTGCGGTAGAGTTGCTGCCATATAGCGCTTGCAGTGACGGAGATCCGGGTTCGATTCTGACCGGGTGCTGTCTGTATGGAATTTGTACGTTCTCCCTGTGACCGCGTGGGTTTTCTCCTAGATCTTCAGTTTCCTCCCTCACTCCAAAAACGTACAGGTTTGTAGGTTAATTGGCTTGGTGTATGTATACATTGTCCCTAGTGCGTGTAGGATAGAATTAGTTCAAGTGATTTATTGTCATGTGACCCTGATAGGAGAATCAAATTCTAGGCAGTAGGCATTGACTACATAACAGGTCAGTGTCTCCATATACCATTATATAAATATATACACACATGAATAAATAAACTGACAAAGTGCAAATAACAGATAATGGGTTATAAATATTCAGAGTTTGTCCGAGCCAGGTTTAATAGTCTGATGGCTGTGGGGAAGTAGCTATTCCTGAACCTGGTCGTTGCAGTCTTCAGGCTCCTGTACCTTCTACCTGAAGGTAGCAGGGAGATGAGTGTGTGGCCAGGATGGTGTGGGTCCTTGATGATACTGCCACTCTTTTTTGAGGCAGCAACTGCAATAAATCGCCTCGATGGAAGGAAGGTCAGAGCCGACTGGGCAGTGCTTACTACTTTTTGTAGTCTTTACCTCTCCAAGGCGCTCAAGTTGCCGAAACCAAGCCACGATGCAACCGATCAGCAAGATTTCTACTGTGCACCTGCAGAAGTTAGAGAGAGTCCTCCTTGACAAACTGACTCTCCGTAATCTTCTCAGGTAGTAGAGGCACTGATGTGCTTTCTTGATAATTGCATCAGTGTTCTCTGTCCAGGAAAGATCTTCAGAGATGTGCACGCCCAGGAATTTGAAGCTCTTGACCCTTTCAACCGTCGACCCATTGATATAAATGGGACTGTGGGTCCCCATCCTACTCCTTCCAAAATCCACAATAAGTTCCTTGGTTTTGCTGGTGTTGAGGGCCAGGTTATTGTGCTGGCACCATATGGACAGTTGCTCCATCTCTCTTTTGTACTCGGACTCATCCCCATCAGTGATACGTCTCACAACAGTGATGTCGTCAGCGAACGTGATGATGGAGTTCGCACTGTGACCGGCTACGCAGTCATGAGTATAGAGTGAGTACAGCAGGGGCCTGAGCACGCAGCCTTGAGGTGCTCCCGTGCTGATTGTTATCGAGTCTGACACATTTCCACCAATTACGAACAGACTGTGGTCTGTGAATGAGGAAGTCGAGGATCCAATTGCAGAGGGATGCGCAGAGACCCAGTTCTGCGAGTTTGGTAACCAGCTTGGAGGAGATGATAGCATTAAATGCCGAACTGTAATCGATTAATTACAGCCTGACATATGAGTTTTTGTTGTCCAAGTGGTCCAGAGCGGAGTGGAGAGCCAGCGAGATCGCATCCACCGTTGATCTGTTGTGGCGGTAAGTGAACTGCAGTGGGTCCAGATTTTTGTCGAGGTAGGAGTTAATTTGCGCCATGATCAACCTCTCGAAGCACTTCATCACCACCGGCGTTACTGCCACAGGTCGATAGTCATTGAGGCACGTCACCTTACTCTTCTTGGGCACTGGTATAATTGATGCCCTTTTGAAGCAGGTGGGAACCTCAGACCTCAGAAGTGAGAGGTTGAAAATATCTGTAAAAACTCCAGCCAGTTGGTCCGCACACGTTTTTAGAACACGACCAGGTATACCATCAGGTCCAGGCGCTTTTCGAGGGTTCACCCCTCTGAAGGATTTCCTGACGTCGGCCTCTGTGACTGAGACTGAAATACCATCGCAACGAATGGGAGCTCGGAAAGGCACATCGGTGTTCTCCCTATCAAAGCGTGCGTAAAACGCATTGAACTCGTCAGGGAGTGATGTATCTCCGACATTCGAGCTGCCTCCTGGTTTCGCCTTGTAGGAGATGATTGCATTCAGGCCCCGCCACAGCTGCCGAACATCTGTCTCATCCTCCAGCTTGGAGCAGAAGTCCCTTTTGGCCTTTTAGATGGCCTTACCAAGGTCGTATCTGGACTTTGTGTAGACCACTGTATCATCAGACATGAATGCCCAGTGTCTGGTCTTCAGAAGAGTGCGGATCTCAAAGTTGATCCAAGGTTTCTGATTGGGAAACTCTCGGAAGGTTTTTGTAGGGATGCAGTCCTCCACACATTTCTTAATGAAGTCTGTAACGACTGTGGCATATTCGTTCAAGGCCGTTGCCGAGTCCTTGAACATTGCCCAGTCTACAGACTCCAAATAGTCCTGTAGTTGTCCCTCTGCCCCCGCCTCCACCCCCCCCCCCCCCCCCCCGACCAGCTCTGTAATGTCCTCACCTCTGGGGGTGCGCTCTTTAATTGCTGCCTGTAGGCAGGGAGAAGCAGCGCCGCGGTATGGTCAGATTTACCGAAGTGAGGGCAAGGGATAGAACGATAGGCATTCTTGATGGTGGTGTAGCAGTGGTCGAGGGTGTTTGGTCCTCTGAGGAGACATGTTGGTGGAAGTGAGGGAGTGATTTCTTCAGGTTTGCCTTATTGAAGTCCCCAGCAATGGTGGTGGTAAGACGTCTGGTGTTTGTTGACCACGGCTTGCAGCTCCTCCAGTGCCAGACGGACATCTGCCTGGGGTGGGATGTTGACCACGGTCAGGATGACGGAGGGGATTGTGGAGGGGATAGTGTGTGGGGATCGCTGGTCGGTGCGGACTCGGTGGGCCGAAGGGCCTGTTTCCGTGTTGTATATCTAAACTAAACTAAATACTCAGAGACTTTCCCCCATGGCAGGTACTAAGATCAGAGGTTTAATGTGACCAATAAGATGTTCAGAGGATACACGAGAAAAAAATATTTTCAACAAGAGTGTGGTTGAAATTTTGGAACACATTAGACAGAGAAGGTGGTGGAGGTAGATTCTCATACACTGTTTTAAGTTTTCTGGGCAAGCATTTGAACTGCCAAATCCTAGTAGGCTATGCACAATACGCTAGTAAATGGGTTTAGAATAGTTAAGTATCTGATGGTCGGCATGGACCTGATGTGTTTAAGGTCTTATTTCTGTGCTATATGACTCTCTGACTCCAATAATGAATGAACAAATTATCTCATTAAAAGTGCCATGTAAAGGCAGAAGTTGATTACACTTGGGAGAGTAGTTCCATATGCTTACATTATTTCCATGCGGGGAGAAGAGTTGCAGGATCAACATCGCGAGCAGGATTTGTGAGATTAACAGCCTGACTTTATGAAAACATCTGTGAAGAATATTTTTACTCTTTTGACCCTGGTAACGTTTCTGGTTGAAACATAAATCAATGAATTATGTTTTGCCTGAAATTTTGAAATTGAATGTCAAATTGGTACTCCAGGAACAACATGTTTTTACATGATATGCAAATTTGAGTTCAGGGAATATGGTAGAGAATAGTAATCAGGATTCAACTACAATAAGGATGATGATTTTTGTCTTGGCAAATTTATTTATATCATGTAGAGAGATGTTGATATGGAGAAGTAAATCAAGCTTGCAATTCTTTGGGATGTGGGAGGAAAGTGGAGTACCTGAAGGAAACTCACACAGTCACAGGTAGAATGTACAAACTTCACACTGATAGCACGCGAGGTCAGGATCGAACCTCAGTATCTTGCACTGTGAGACAGCTACCCTATCAGCTGCGCTACTATACTGTACCACCATACCATATATGTGCAGGTGAATACTTCGGAAATTAATTTAACTTTTTTTTTCTGACTTCATTTTTTGGAGCATTAACTTAAAATAAACTGTTTCTTCTCTTAATTAAAATAACAGCAACAGGAATACCAGATCATGAGTTATGCTTATTCCTTGGCAAAAGATCTCATTGACGTATGGCGACAATAAATTTAGTTTTATTGTTACAAATATAGCATGGAAACAGGCCCTTTGGCCACGCCAACGGACGATCCCTGTACATTAGTTCCATCGTATACACTAGGGGCAATTTACAGAAGCCAATTAACCTACAAACGTGCACATCTTTGGAATGTGAGAGGAAACCGGAGCACCCGGAGAAAGTTCACGGTCACAAGGAGAACATACAAACTCTGTACAGACAGCAATGACCTAGTCAAGATCGAACCCGGGTCTCTGTCGCTGTAAGGCAGCAACTCTATCCTTGTCTTACCTATTGTGGCTCATTTTAAAACGTTCTTAAATTAATGTAGTCATTTCATGACTTCAAGTCAAAGTCAAAGTCAAGAGAATTTATTGTCACGTGTCCCTGACAGGACAATGAAATTCTTTCTTTGCTTCAGCACAACAGAACAGAGTAGGCATTGACTACAAAACAGATCAGTGTGTCCATATACCATTATATACGTAAATACACACATGAATAAATAAATTGATAAAGTGCAAATAACAGATAAAGGAGTATTAATGTTCAGAGTTTTGACCGAGCCAGGTTTAATAGCCTGATGGCTGTGGGGAAGTAGTTATTCCTGAACCGGGTCGTTGCAGTCCTCAGGCTCCTGTACATTCTACCTGAAGGTAGCAGGGAGATGAGTGTATGGCCAGGATGGTGTGGGTCCTTGATGATGCTGCCAGCCTTTTTGAGGCAGCGACTGCGATAGATCCCCTCGATCGAAGGGAGGTCAGAGCCGATGATGGACTGGGCAGTGTTTACTACTTTTTGTAGTCTTTTCCTCTCCAGGGCGCTCAAGTTGCCGAACCAAGCCACGATGCAACCGGTCAGCATGCTCCCTACTGTGCACCTGTAGAAGTTAGAGAGAGTCATCCTTGACAGACCGACTCTCCGTAATCTTCTCAGGAAGTAGAGGCGCTGATGAGCTTTCATAATAATTGCATCTGTGTTGTCGGACCAGGAAAGATCTTCAGAGATGTGCACGCCCAGGAATTTGAAGCTCTTGACACTTCCAACCATCGACCCGTTGATATAAACAGGGCTATGGGTCTCCATCCTACTCCTTCCAAAGTCCACAATCAGTTCCTTGGTTTTGCTGGTGTTGAGGGCCAGGTTATTGTGCTGGCACCATATGGACAGTCGCTCGATCTCTCTTCTGTACTCCGACTCATCCCCATCAGTGATACGTCCCACAACAGTGGTGTCGTCAGCGAACTTGATGATGGAGTTCGCACTATGACCAGCTACACAGTCATGAGTATAGAGTGAGTACAGCAGGGGGCTGAGCACGCAGCCTTGAGGTGCTCCCGTGCTGATTGTTATCGAGGCTGACACATTTCCACCAATTACGAACACACTGTGGTCTGTGAATGAGGAAGTCGAGGATCCAATTGCAGAGGGATGCGCAGAGACCCAGGTCTGCGAGTTTGGTAACCAGCTTGGAGGGGATGATTGTGTTAAATGCCGAGCTGTAATCAATGAATAACAGCCTGACATGAGTTTTTGTTGTCCAAGTGGTCCAGAGTGGAGTGGAGGGCCAGCTAGATCGCATCCACCGTTGATCTGTTGTGGCGGTAAGCGAACTGCAGTGGGTCCAGGTTTTTGTCGAGGTAGGAGTTGGTTTGCGCCATGATCAACCTCTTGAAGCACTTCATCACCACAGGTGTTAGTGCCACAGGTCGATAGTCATTGAGGCACGTCACCTTGCTCTTCTTGGGCACCGGACTTATGAAGGCTTCTCCTTTTATTCCAGGTGAGATAATTTAAGCTTAAAAAAAAAAAAATAGAAAACCCCAAGATAAGTTACATTCTTGAAATCACTACCGTTTTTTTTTTTTGTGGTGAATTTTGTTTAGTTCATGTTTTTTTGTTCTTATGCTGTGTGGATTGTTTTACCGTCATGGAAATTGCAGATGTCATGTTATGGCCATTATTGTTATGCAAATTGTCATGTCATGTTATGGCCATTATAAATGAAAACAAGTTTCTTTCAGCAGAACATATTTTGTTCATTTCTGTACCTGCTAACAGACAAGCTTGAAATATAAATTGAACATCAGTTGACATTTTATTAGTAATCGTGAGATCTTACGAAAATAAAATATTGGCCTAGAAATGTATTCGCTTCCAAATTGGTGCATTAAAACTGCGTAAAAGAACTGCCCGGGGTGGTTTTACAAATTGCCAAGCTTTGCGATTTTCAATAGCAGTCTTAGTGCAATGGTGCAGAATGTTGTAATTCCCAAGCCGTACTTTATTTTTAAAGTGACATTCCCTTCCTAAAATTCCAGTGATATGTCATTGTAAATGCCGGCACTTAGCAGTCACTTTATTGCGACCAGCGCAATTTTCATACAGTGCTGCTGAAAATGGTCTTATGTAGAAAATGGTAGAGACTCATGAGAGGGAAGGAGGTGAGTCCCATGCTTCACAGGCAAAGATTCTCAGAGTGAGGAATGCTCAGTCGGAGAATGCTCCTTTGTGCTGGGGGTCAGGAGCTAATCTAGGCAGGAGGTGATGATGGAGCAGACCTCCAAAAAATACACCGCTAAGAAAATTTAGAAAGGCCTTCATCGGTCAAGGTATTGAGCATAGAAGTTGGGATATTATGTTACAGCTGTAGAAGGTGCTGGTGAGGCCACAGTTGGAGTATTGTGTTCAGTTTTAGTCGCTCTGTTGTAGGAAAAATGTTCTTACACTGTAAAGGGTGCACGGAAGATTTACGGGGATGTTGCCAGGGCTTGAGGATCTGAGCTATAGGGCGAGGTTGAGCAGGCTAGGATTTTATTCCTTGAAGCGCAGGAGGATGAGGGGTGATCTTATAGAGGAATATATGATCATGAGAGGAATAGATGGGGTAAAAGTTGGGGAATCAAGAACTAGAGTCTTTGACCCAGAGTTGGGGAATCAAGAACTAGAGGACATAGGTTTAAGGTCAGGGTGAAAAGATTTAAAAGGAACTTGAGGTGCAACTTTCTTACACTAAAAGTGATAGGTATATGGAACGAGCTGCCAGAAGAGGTAGTTGAGGTAGGTACTATCATCAACATTTATAAAACATTTGGACAAGTACATAGATAGGATAGGTTTGGAGGGATATGGGCCAAATGTAGACAGAAGGGACTTGTGTAGGTGGGACATGTTGGGCAAGTTGTGCCGAAGGGCCTGTTTCCATGCTGTATGATTGTATGATTCTAACGTAACATTGCCAAAACCTGCCAGCCCAATGACTTACTGTTCTAGGTGTAAAGTACAATTGCTCAGAAATACATTTGTTCTACATGCATTTATCAATACAGCAGTAGGTGGTTTATATGTGCATCTTTCTTGACGGAAAGGTGCACACTAGCTGCATTTATTTGTACTCTGTATCCGTTATTCAAGATGTGGACTCTTATACATCGGTGGGACCAAACGTAGCCTGAGCAATCGTTTCACTGAACACCTTCGCCCAGTCCGCCTGGACCTACCTGATCTCCAGGTTCCCATACACTTAAATTCCCCTTTCCCATTCCCACACTGGCCTTTCTGTCCTAGGCCTCCTCCATTGCCAGAGTGAGGCCAAATGCAAATTTAGGAATAGCATCTCATATTTCGCTTGGGCAGCTTACAGCCCAGTGGTATTAAGATTGATTTCACTAACTTCAAGTAAACCTTGCATTCCCTCTCTTTCCATTCCTCCCCCACCCAAGTCACACCATCTTCGCATTCTCACCGAGCAAACAGCTAACAATGGCCTGTTTCCTTTATCATCATTACTTTTTTACATATCTTTCATTCATTTCTTCTATATCTCTCTACATCACTGTCTATATCTCTCGTTTCCCTTTCCCCTGACTCACAGTCTGAAGAAGGGTCTCGACCCAAAATGACATCCATTCCTTTCTCTTCAGAAATGCTGCCTGTCCTGCTGAGTTACACCAGCATTTTGTGTCTATCCTGCATTTATTTTCACATTGAATTAATGCACAGTGCATGTCGGGAGCATTACAAGCCTCATTATAATTTTAAAACAAGGCTTCTGTGCTAAATAAAGGTGTCTTTTTGAATTTGGTCTAATCCAGGCCTGACTTGCCACTTAGTAAGTGCGCTCAGGAAATAATAACACCAGTAGCCAGCATGTACCTTACTAATACACAGGTTTAGGATTGTTGTTGGTTAAATCTTTTGCTCTTTATGTTGCTCCTTTCTGCGCTCCATTCGATATGCAAATTCTACAAAAACCTCTTTCCATAAATGCCCATTATGTTTTAGCCAGCAGATGATCCAAGGTAAGCCTTTCATGAAAATGTACTGGCAGAAGGCCTACACCAATTAACATAGAGAAAACATCTGTGGTGCTTTAACCTCAGCACATGTCTGGTCCGTGACACATGTTGTCAGTTCATCAATCTGGAAACATTTGCATTTTATGGTCTCCTCCCAAGCCGTCAGTGGGTGAATACATTAGAGTCCTCCACGTCAGCTGGGTTACATATGGTCTGCAGGTGGCACTTTGCCAGCAGTGTTATTTTTGAGAAGATCAGTAGTAACATTCCCAGGTTATTTTCATGTCATTGCCGCCGCCGGAGGCCTGACGGGCCTGTGGTGGGTGCCGGAGGTTGGCCGAAGAGGCGCTGCCGAAAACAAAGAGGGCCCCAGCATGGGGGTGCCTCCAAGAACAAAGAGGGACCAATGGGGCCTATAATTCATATTTGGTAACTTTGTCGGTGCCCTATATGGGGGGATTGCTGGTCGGCGCGGACTCGGTGGGCCGAAGGGCCTGTTTCCGCACTGTATCTCTAAACTAAGCTATAAGATTGTAAGATCATAAGAGATAGGAGTAGAATTAGGGCATTCGGCCCATCAAGTCTACTTCGCCATTCAATCATGGCTAATCCATCTCTCCCTTCTAACCCCATGCTCCTGCCTTCTCCCCAAAACCATTGACACCCTTACTAATCAAGAATCTATCTATCTCAGCCTCAATTGTATCCACTGACTTTGCCTCAACAGCCTTCTGTGGCAAAGAATTTCACAGCATCACCACCCGCTGATTAAAGAAATTCCTCATCTCATCTCCTTTCACTGTGACATGTCAAATGTGATAATAAAGTTTCAATCAATCTGAAAAATTCGAATAGCTATGTCTTTAATACAACGGCTGCCTCACAGTGTCAGAGACCCGGGTTCGATCCTGACCTCGCAGACTTTCTCAAAAGGTCATAAGTAATAGGAGTAGAATTAGGCTATTCGGCCCATCAAGTCTACTCCGCCATTCAATCATGGCTGATCTCTGCCTCCCAACACCATTCTCCTGCCTTCTCCCCACAACCTCTGACACCTGTACTAATCGAAAATCTATCTATCTCCGCCTTAAAAATATCCACTAACTTGGCTTCTACAGCTTTCTGAGGCAGAATTCCACAGATTCACTACCCTCTGACTAAAGAAATTTCTCCTCATCTCCTTCCTAATAGAACATATTTTAATTCTAGTCCTAGACTCTCCCACTAGTGGAAACATCCTCTCCACGTCCACTTTATCGAAGACTCACTATTCTGCATGTTTCAATGAGGTCCCCCCGCATTCTTCTCAACTCCAGCGAGTATTCTTCCAAACTCCAGTGCTGCCAAACGCTCATCATACTGTAGGTTAATGGTCAAACTCTTGAATTTTCACGATAATCAAAGCTATCGATTAAATGGAAGTGAATGAGTTTGGTGAGGATAAGTACAGTGGCCAGTATTGATATGGTTGGCGGAATGGCCAATTCCTGTGCTCTGCGGTTGGATATTGAATCGCCAAATAATACTTTCTATACCACGAGGAAACACAATACAGTGACATATTGATCTTTGCCTTTCATTTTATAGAAACTGTCACACAACCTTCAGTCACAGATCACATCCCAGTTTGCTGAACTGCACCAGATTCTCACTGAGAAAAAGCAGAGCGTACTGGCAAATATCCGGGAGGAAGAGAAGAAGATTCTAAATACAATGGAGAAAAATCTTGAAGAGATTCAAGAGAAATTAAATTCCATTCAGGAGGAACTCTTAAAGCTGCAGGAACAGATGGATCAAAAAGACAGTGTGGTATTTCTGAGGGTGAGATTGGCAAAGTGAAAATGCACAATTTAAAAATGGTGGGGACTTATCTGAAATAAATGCCGCGTTTACCAGTAATTCTGAACTCGGTGACTGCCTGGTCTGTTTCAGCACTGTGTTGCTGATAGTCCCAAACTAAATATCCTCCCGCATAATCTGTGCTAGATCTCAGCACTGTCTGCAGTCTCCTTGGGAAAAATATTGCTGTGATCTTGTCACTGAGTGGAGTTTGCATGTTCTTCCTGTGACCGTGTGAGTTTCCTTCTACATCCCAAAGATTTGGAGTTTGTTGCCCTCTGTAAATTACCCCTCCTGTATAGAGTGTGGATGCGAAAGTGGGATAACATAGAAGTAGTGTGAATTGCCGCGGTTGTGGACTGGGAACGCGGTCGGAGGTCTTTATCGAGGCGCCGCAGTCTCGATGCCTCCTGGATCGCCGCGTAGACCCCGGGTCGGGGCCACCATGGGGGGGGAGGGGGACGGGACACACCACCATGAGGGGCACAATGGACAACTTGGGGGAGGAGAGAAGAAAGAACAACGGGGACCCGGCTTGGGGTGGCCGCTGGGGAGAACAGAAGGGGGAGCCGGCGTGCTTTGTAACTTTGTCAGCGATGTAGGTGGCGGCTATTTGAATACATTGTGTATAAAAGCAAAGAATTTCACCGTGCCTAGTCTCATGTGACAATAAAGTATTCCAACCCATTCCATTCCAATTGGTGATCGATGTGGAACTCGGTGGGCTGAAGGGCCTGTTTCCATACTGTATCTCTAAACTCTGAACTAAACTAAACATCGGTCAACATTTGAACCTCTGAGAAGGAAATCATAATAATCGCACATTATGTGGTTCTTGGCTCAAACGTTGTACGTTCTCCCCGTGACTACGTGGGTTTTTTCCGAGATGTTCGGTTTCTCTGAGATCTTCGGTTTCCTCCCACAATCCACAGACATACAGGTTTATAGGTTAATTGGAGATGGGAACCATCATCTCCAAGGACCTTAAGTGGAGGGCTACCATCGACTCCACAGTCAAAAAGGCACAACAGAGGATGTACTTCCTGCAGCAGCTGAGGAAACACAATCTGCCACAGGCAATGATGGTCCAATTCTACACGGCCATCGTAGAGTCTGTCCTCACCTTCTCCATCATGGTCTGGTTTGGCTCGGCCACCAAGCACGACACCTGGAGGCTGCAGCGAATCGTCCGATCAGCAGAGAAGATTATTGGCTGCAACCTTCCCTCCATTGATGAACTGTACACTGCAAGGGCCAGGAAGCGAGCGGGCAAGATCATCTCTGACCCCTCTCACCCTGGCCACAAACTCTTTGAATCACTTCCCTCTGGAAGGCGACGCCGGACTGTCAAAGCTTCCACAGCCAGACATAAAAACAGTTTTTATCCACGAGTAGTTGCTCTACTCAACAGCCAAAAATCTGTAGCCTCCCTTTGATCTGGTATTTTGTTGGTTCACATGCTTGATCAATGGTGTTTTATCATTAATGTTTTATTATTATTAATGTTTAGTGTTTTCTGAGTCATTCGTAACTGTGACTGTATGTCATGTTGTCACTTGTGGGCGGTGCACCAAGGCAACTTCCTTGTATGTGAATACTTGGCCAATAAACTTACTTACTTACTTAATTGGCTTTGTATAAATATAAATTGTCTCATAGTGTGTGTCGGAGAGTGTTAATGTGCGGGGATCACTGGACACGGTAGTGCGGACTCGGTAGGTTGAAGGGCCTGTTTCTGTGTTGTATATCTAAACTAAACTAAAGCACATTGCAAATATGGATTGACAATATAGAGGCATCTAGACTTTAGGCAGTAGAAAGACTGATACTTTGAAGGTATATATGGTGTTGAGTTACATTGGATACATTGGACAGCAGGTACATTTAAAAGTCACTTGGACAGGTAAATGGATAGGAAGATTTAGAGAGATTTGCGGCAGGTGCAGACAAGTGGGACTAACCTGGCTAGGTACCTTGCTTGGCATGGAGGATCCGGTAGGCCTTGGCGGACCGAGGGTAAGTGTTCTGCAAATTGGTTGCCAAGTCTGCGTTTGGTCTCACCGATGTACTTCGGGGCAACGGATGCAGTCGATAAGGTTAGAGGGGGTGCACGTGAACCTCTGTCTTACCTGGTCGGACTGCTCAGGTCCCTGGACAGAGTCGAGGGAAGAGGTATCGGGACAGGTGTTACATCTCCTGTAGTTGCAGGGGAAAGTAGATGGGGAGGGGGGTGGCTTGGTGGGAAGGGATGAGTGAACCAAGAAGCTGTGGAAGGAGCGGTCTCTGCAGAAAGCCAGAAAGGGGTGGAGTTGGGATGATGTGACTGGTGGTGGGACCACGTTGGAGGTGACAGAAATATCAGAAGAAAATGCGGTGGATGCGGGGACTGGTGAGATGAAAGGTGAGCAGTAGGGGGGAAGGTAGCAAGAGCAGAACTACGGGACACAGAGGAGAAATACGGGTGAGGGATCGATCTATAACAGAAGGGTGGAAGCCATGTTTACTAAAGAAAAGATATCTTGGTTGCCTTGGAATGAAAAGTGTCATCGGATGCAGCGAAGTTGCAGGAATTGAGAGTATGGAATAACATCTTTGCAAGAGACAGCATGTGAGTAAGTGTAGTCCAGATAACTGTGGGAGTCGGTAGGTTTATTGTAGACCTCAGTCAATAGTCTATCCACTATGATGGGAACAGATAGATCAAGAAATGGGAGTGTGGTGTCAAAGAAAGATTTCTCACAATCTACCAAATCTATGCACCTCATGGGTTTGTATACTTCAAACAGATCCTTGTCAAAGTTTACTAACCTCAAGAGAACAAACCCAGCCCACCTGTCTCTCATGATAACTGACATGCTCTATCACAGGCAACATCCCAGCGAATCTTCTTTGTATCCCCTCCAGTGTGAACACAATTATTGGAGTGTAGCGACCAAAAATGCACACAATACCCCAGCTAGTTTCTAATTAATGACTGTATATTAACTTCCCTGCTCTTTCATGCTCCGGTTAATGACGGCAAATATTCTGCATGCCATCTAAACTATTTTATTTATTTACTTGTGTGCTCGCTTCATGGATCCTTGAATGTGTATACCGAGATCCCTCTGTCCTTCAGTGCTTCCAAGGACCCTCCTATTTCAATTGCATATCCTAGCAAATGATTAGTCTGAAATGTAACTATTCACATTTTTTAGGATTAAATTCCATCTGCCATTTCTCTGTCCAACATAGCAACTGATCAATATTTCCCCCACTCTCTATGATAGCACTAACTTCATGTCATGTGTAGACTAATTAATCACACCCGCCAACATTCACATCCAGGTTGTTAATTGATTTAACAAAGATCAGTGGTCTCAGTGCAGACCCCTGTGGTTTACCATTTGACTCATATCATCAAACTAGTTTTGCATCCAATTTGTTAAATTGTCTTGTATTAGACTTTAGACTTTAGAGATACAGCCTCCGGATCCTATTTTGGACAGCACAGAAACAGGCCCTTTGGAGCACCGAGTTCCAGCATTCACCCGTACACCAACACTATCCTACACACTAGGGACAATATTACAATTATCGAATTACTGAAGCCAATTAACCAACAAACCAGGGGGAACGGAAAAACTCCATACAGACAGCATCCATAATCAGGATCAAACCTGGGTCCCTGGCGCTGCAAGGTAGCAACTCTACCACTGCGACACTATGCTGGATCATTGGAACATAGAAAGATAGCTGATCATCCAAAATCAGTACCCCATTCCTGTTTACCCCGTTTCCCTTGATTCCCTTCGTCCTAAGAGCAATATCTAGCTCTCTCTTGAAAACATCCAGTGAATTGGCCTCCACTGCCTTCTGTGGCTGTGAATTCCCCAGATTCACAACTCTCTGGGTGAAAATGTTTTTCCTCAAATGGCCTACCCCTAATTCTTAAACTGTGACCCCTGGTTCTGGACTCTCCCAACATCGGGAACATTTTTCCTGCATCTAGTCACAAAAAGTAAAAAAAAGTCAAAGTCAAGAGAGTTTATCGTCATGTGTCCCTGGCAGGACAATGAAATTCTTTCTTTGCTTCAGCACAACAGAACATAGTAGGCATTGACTACAAAACAGATCAGTGTGTCCATATACCATTGTATACGTAAATACACACATGAATAAATAAATTGATAAAGTGCAAATAACAGATAAAGGGGCATTAATATTCAGAGTTTTGTCCGAGCCAGGCTTAATAGCCTGATGGCTGTGGGGAAGTAGCTATTCCTGAACCTGTTCGTTGCAGTCAGGCTCCTGTACCTTCTACCTGAAGGTAGCCTGTCCAATCCTTTAAGAATTTTACTTCGGAGTCACGTGAGTGACTACGTGAAGACCCCGTCCAGCACGCATGCGCGACATTAGCGTTCATGCAGTGCACCGCGACGAACGGGAGTTCAAGGCGCTCCCGCTACAAATTGAAAGTCGGGCCGACAGGTAAGTTTACCGTGGCCGTGTGTCTTTCTCTCTGTGGTCTTGTGTTCCAGGAGAATGAGCAAGGCCCGAGGAAAGAAGTCTGCAGCTCGCCCCCGTTCGTCCTCCGTTGAGGAATGCTCTTTGGAGGGGGGGCAAGAGGCGGCGGTTTAACTACCGAGCCGAGCCCAGCACCGCTAGTGCTGCCTGAGCAGTGGGCTGGAGGTACCTACAGCCGGAACCGGGCGGTAGTGTCCGACGTTTCGGATGAAGATGCCTTACCGCTCGAGAGCACAGGCAGCCGCCTAAGCCGCATGGAACGGCTTATGGAGCAATTGCTCCAGCGAGATCTGCTGAGAGAGCAGCAGCAGCCTCGCCAAGGGAGTTCAGGCACTCCCGCAGTGCCTTTTACGGCACTGGCCATTGCTTCACCTTCTTTTGAAGGCAGCATTGGCGACCAGGTCTGGGCTGGTCAAGAAGAGGGGTCACTGGCTGAAGATTTCGGGAGTACGCAGGGTGTACAGGAACAGGAAGAGCTGCTGGGTGTGGTCAACCGCTACGTGGCCATTCCACAAGCGGGTCGGCCATTAGAGCCGAAACTTGCAGCCAGCATTAACCACCTGTCCTCTAAACCCCTACAAGAACAAGTGGTCAATGAGGCTCTTCAACTATATACAGCCCCAGGAAATTGTACATCTTTGAATGTACCTGCTGTCAATAGCCAAATTTGGGGACATTTGGGGCAGAACATCAGAAACCTGGAGTTGAAGCTCCAGAAGATCCTTAAATTCCTGACTGCAGGAATAACATCTTATGCTCGGTCCATTGATGGTGCGGACATCTCCACAAATCAGCAAGACACATTAGCTCTGCTGTGCACCACTCAATATGAGATAAATAATTTGCGAAAGGAGATTATCAAGCCTGCCCTCAACCCTAAATTTGCGGGACTCTGCAAAACACCGGGGTCAGAACCTCCTATTCTGCTCTTTGGGAAAGACCTTCCAAAAAAGGTGAAAGACCTGGAAGAAGAATCCAAGACCTTTGGTCTCGTGAGGGCAGGTTTGGGACCGAGCAGACCCAACAAACCCAGGCGGCAGTACCCCATGGCGTCCACCAGTCGTCGACCACACTATGGGACTGGTGAAAGCTCGGGTCCGCAACCATTCCCCGTAAGCCTTTTTTAGGCCAGGGCCCAGAGCGGACCCCATGGAAAATGCGCCACCCCCAACAACATCAAGATCAACATCAACCCTCTACAGCCCAGCAGACGCCTCATCACCCAGCGAAGAGGCAGAAGAAGCACCAATAACCATGGAGGTAGGTGGGTCTGGTTCCTCTCAGCATATGTGCAGTAGGGGCTCTGTGCTAACAGGGGGGAGATTGCACTTGTTTTTGGATGCATGGGAATCCATCACTAATGACAAGTATATACTCAGCAGCGTTCATGGCTACAAAATTGACTTTGTCCATAAAGATTTTCCACCAGTTCAGCATATACCCAAAAGGGTATTCACCCTCTCAGTCAAGGAAAAACAAGAGGGTCAAGCTGAACTGATGAGATTACAAGCTAAAGGTGTCATTGAAAGAACAAAACATGAACCTTTGGAATTTGTGTCTAATATTTTCACTAAAATCAAAAAAGATGGTGGACGACGCATCATCATTGACTTAACTACTTTGAACAAGTCTGTCAGGTATATACATTTCAAGATGGATACTTTTGAAACAGCCAGACTATTGGTTTCTAGGGGGTACTTTCTAGCAAGCATTGATTTAAAAGATGCCTACTACTCAGTACCCATACACAAGGACCATCGAAAATATTTAAAATTTATCTGGATGAAACAGCTATGGCAATATAAAGCCTTACCAAATGGGCTAACCTCTGCTCCAAGGTTGTTCACTAAAATCTTAAAACCTGCCTTGGCATTATTGAGGAAACAAAAGCATATAGTCATGGCGTAATTAGACGACATTTTAATAGTAGGGAAAACCTTGGAGACAGCTATTTTGGCAGTCGCAGCCACCAAACGTTTGTTTGAAACTTTGGGGTTTGTCATACATCCAGAAAAATCCAATCTTACACCGTCCACTGCCATGGACTATCTTGGATTTACGATAGATACTGTTCGCATGATTGTAACTCTGCCGAAGGGGAAAGCATCAGAATTGGCGCTATCATGCAACAAACTCATGAATAAACATCAGCCAACCATACGGGAAGTAGCTAGAGTTATTGGCAAAATGGTAGCAGCTTTCCCAGCTGTACAATTTGGGCCTTTGCACTATCAAAATTTGCAAAGAGCTAAAGTGCATGCACTAAAGCAAAACTCAGGTCACTTTGACCGAGCTATGAGTTTAACTGCTGAATCCATTCCAGAGTTACAATGGTGGGCGAGGAATGTAAGACTCAGCTCCAGTCCCATTATGATCACCAACCCAGTATTAACCATTCAAACGGATGCCAGTGCTTTGGGCTGGGGAGCAACTAACATGCAATCCAGCACAGGGGGCAGATGGAGTAAATTTGAATCATCTTGCCTACAGACACGGGGTATCAACTATTTAGAAATGTTGGGTGCGTTTTATGGGTTAAAAGCATATTCATGTAATACGCATCATGCACATGTCCGGTTGCAACTAGATAATACCACGGTGGTGGCTTATATCAATCACATGGGTGGTGTAAAGTCGATATCGTGTGACAATTTGGCCAACCTAATCTGGCAATGGTGTGTTGAAAGGCATATTTGGTTATCAGCAACTTACCTTCCAGGTAAGCAAAATACAGTGGCAGACACCAGGTCACGTAGATTTAATGATAACATCGAATGGATGTTAAATCCCAAAGTGTTTGCTGAAATTACAAAGCAATATGGCACACCAGATATCGATCTATTTGCATCCAGGCTGAATCACCAGGTACCAACGTATGTCGCTTGGGAACCAGACCCTGAGGCAGCAGCAGTTGATGCATTCTCGCTGCATTGGGGGAAAATGTTCTTTTATGCTTTTCCTCCCTTCTGCCTCATCAGTCGGGTATTACGCAAGATTCAATTGGATTCCGCTTCAGGAATCTTGATAATACCTGACTGGCCTACACAGCCATGGTTCCCAGTGGCTTTCGACATGGCTGTTGAAACACCGTTGGAATTCCCCAGCAGTCGACAGTTATTAATCCACCCAGTGTCAGGCATTAGTCACCCGTGCCATGACAGAGTCAATCTCCTGGCTTGCAGATTCTAAAAAGACCTCTACTGGGCCTGGGACTGTCTGAGGACGCCATCAACATGATGACCGCATCTCACCGGGAGTCCACCAGGAGACAATACCTGACCAATATAAGAAAATGGGAACGGTATTGCTCCAAAACAGGAACTACCTACACCACAGCTACAGCCACCAGTGTTGTGGAGTTTCTGCTTGGATTACATCGGGAAGGACTCAGCTACAGCGCCATTAATACAGCCAGGAGTGCGTTGTCAGCTTATTTGGTTCCAGCAGCAGGACAACTGACTTTGGGGTCCCATCCACTAGTGGTCAAAATCATGAGGGGCATTTTTAACACCAATCCCCCTAGGCCTAGGTACACTCAGATCTGGGATGTCAGCATAGTACTGACGTACCTTAGGGGATGGCCACCACCCAGGTCACTTACTCTGGAACAACTTACACTGAAATCAGTCATGCTCATGGCTCTAGTGTCAGCTCAAAGGGTACAGTCCCTCCACCTTCTGAGGCTGGACAGCATGACAGAGTCATTGGACTGTATCACATTTCACATTCAGGGGCTGGTCAAACAATCTAGACCAGGTACCACGCCTCCAGTTATGGAGTTCCGGGCATATTCACCTGACCCACGGTTGTGTGCCAAGACCCATCTCGCCAACTACATAGACACAACATATAACTTAAGAGGGAGAGAAAAAGCCTTATGGATAAGCCACAAGAAGCCTCATGGTCAGGTGACGAGCCAAACCATTTCAAGGTGGCTCAAGCAGGTGCTTAAGTCCGCGGGAATCGATACTAATGTGTACAAATCTCATTCCACCAGGGCTGCATCTACGTCGGCGGCTAGGCAAATGGATGTGCCTATGGACCATATTCTGGCCAGAGCAGGATGGTCCTCGGAAAGAACTTTCCAAAGGTTTTATAATAAGCCGCTGGCGGAGCCTGCTACATTTGCAGACAGAATTTTAGAGTCTGCAGATAATATTTAATTTAAGCCCGGGGGAGCTCTCTGTTTTTTGTTGTTATTAATAAACCTTTTTTGTTCACAAACAGGTTATTGTTGATTGTATAACATGCTTCCTCCCTCTAAGGTCTTCAGGCAGTGAGTGAAGCATGAGCTGGTACACGGTTCGGATTCACAGAGCTTTGAAGTCTTCACGTAGTCACTCACGTGACTCCGAAGTAAAAATAGTAAGATTAAATGAGAACTTACCAGTTCGAAGTTTGATCTGTATTTTATGAGGAGTTACGATGAGGGATTACGTGCCCTCCGCTCCCACCCTCTATTATACAGATCAACTGGTAATTAAGTTCTTATTTTTTCTTTACTATATTTATTTCAATTGTTGTGTTTTTCTGTGAATCCACACCGCTGCTTTGAAGAAATGTCGCGCATGCGTGCTGGACGGGGTCTTCACGTAATCCCTCATCGTAACTCCTCATAAAATACAGATCAAACTTCGAACTGGTAAGTTCTCATTTAATCTTACTATTTTATATGTTTCTACTGTATAAGATCCCCTCTCAACCTAAATTCCAGTGAATATAAGCCCAGTTGATCTATTCTTTCATCATATGTCAGTCCCGCCATTCCGGGAATTACCCTGGTGAATTTACGCTGCACTCCCTCAATAGCAAGAATGTCCTTCCTCAAATTAGGAGGCCAAAAACTGTACACAATATTCTAGGTGCTGTCTCACCAGGACCCTGTACAACTGTAGTGGGACCTCCTTGCTCCTATACTCAAACCCTCTCGCTATGAAGGCGAACATGCCATTAGCTTTCTTCACTGCCTGCTGTACTTGCATGCTTACTTTCAGTGACTGATGTACAAGGACAGCTAGATCTCGTTATACCTCCCCTTTTCCTAATCTGGCACCATTCAGATAATAATCTGCCTTCTTGTTCTTGCCACCAAAGTGGATAATCTCACATTTATCCACATTATACTGCATCCTATGTTGTACAGTGATTGATGCATTCATCGTTACTTTACCCTTGCATCGGTAAAACTCTACGTGATATACATTGAACAAGGTGTATCTATAGGCACTGTACTGCAATGTTATACAATGACAAACCGGTAGCTATATCCACTGTTACTCTAGCTGTGTTATGATGACAGACCTCTCAGTACTAGATGTGGTCTTGGTTCTAGAGGGATGACCAGAAAATTGATCCAGGGCCAGCATAATCCCAGGTCAAGATCAGACATGCATCTACTTTTTGTTGGCTTCATTCTAGTCCCAGGTTCTTTCAAGTGAATAATTGATTTACTTGTACTACTAATTTAATATCCTGCATTTGCTGCTCATGTTATGGGTTCATCAACACTGAGGAAACCAATTTGATAAATGCTTGCATAGAAACATTGAAAATAGGTGCAGAAGTAGGCCATTTGGCCCCTCGAGCCAGCACCACCATTCAATATGATCATGGCTGATCATTCAAAATCAGTGCCCAGTTCCGCCTTTTTCCCCATATTCCTTTCAAAAGTAGATACACAGAAGACTGCAATGGTGCAATCTGGAACACAAACAAACTGCTGTAGGATCTCAGCAACATCTGTGGTGGGAAATGGACAGTTGGCATTTTGGGTGCAGACCCTTCCTCTGGAGGAAACGTTCTGCTGATTTCCTTCCACAGATGCTGTGGAACCCCTCCAACACTTTTTTTGCCTTTCAAGAATATATCTGTTGAGACTGTATACTTGACCTTAAGTTTTCAAATGCCTATTTGAATCCCCTATCATACACCCACTTGTCTCCTACATGTTGCTATATTTAAGTCTTTAGATCAGCACTTGAAATACAATGACTAGGAAGACTACAGGCTGAGTGCTGTTTCAGTGTAAGTTGATAGAACATCACCTCAACAGGTTGGTGAGGCCGTATTTTGAGTATTGTGTTCAGGTTTGGTCACCGCTGCTGCAGAAGGATGTCATTAAGCTGCAAAGAGTGCAGAGAAGATATACGAAGATTTTGCCAGGCCTGAGCCAGAGGGCCGTTTGATAAGCGTTTGATGGCACTGGGCCTATATTCACTGGAGTTTAGAAGACTGAGGGGGAACCCCATTGAAACGTACAGAATCGTGAAAGGCTTGGATTGAGTGGATGTGGAGAGGGTGTTTCCACTGGTGGGAAAGTCTAGAACTATAGGTTATAGCCTCAGAATTAAAGGGTGTTCTTTTAGGAAGGAGATGAAGAGGAATTTCTTTAGTCAGAGGGTGGTGAATCTGTGGAATTCTTTGCTACAGAAGGCTGTGGAGGCCAAGTCAATCGATATATTTAAAGCAGAGATAGATAGATTCTTGATTAGTACGGGTGTCAGAGGTTATGGAGAGAAGGCAGGTAAATGGGGTCAGGAGGAAGAGATAGATCAGCCATGATTGAATGGTAGAGTAGACTTGATGGGCCGAATGGCCTAATTCTACTCCTATTACTTATGACCTTATGATCGGTTAGGCACGCTAGGACTTTATTCCTTGGAGCGTGGGAGGCTGGGGAGTGATTTGTGGAGGTTTATAATGAAGGGAATTGATGCACAGAGTCTTTTGTCCCAAAGCAAGGGAATCAAGAATCAGAGGACATTTAACAGGAATCTGAGGGGCAACTTTTACACACATCGGTGATGGATATATTTGGAACAAGCTGCCAGAAGGAATAGTTGAGGCAGGTACTATGACAACATTTACCAGGTATTTGGATAGGAGAGGTTTAGAGGGATTGGGCCAAACATGGACAAGTGGAATTAGTGTAGATTGGGTATCATGAGACAGGATGGGCCAAAGGGCCTGTTTATGTGCTGTATGACTCTCTGACCTCAATTTATAACTTCATCCATTACACCCTTTAGGGCTTAGCATTGAATTCAGCAATTTCAGATAATCAGCATTTGAAGTTCTGGCAATTTTCGATAATTATTCTGCCTTTCTCTGAACTGACCTTTTTGCTATTTACTAATCTCTTTACCACCTTCTTTCACCCTGCAGTAGAAACACTTTTTCATTTAATCTCACTTGCCTTCTAGCCCTTTTATGGGCTTTCCTGTGTTTCCTTCATTCCTCGTGCATTTAAAACCCTTTCTACATCTACACTTAATAAAAGGTTTTGATGAAAAATTATTTATTTGAAATGATACATTTGTTTCTCCTGCCAAAGCCGATCCAAGACAGAGTGTTTGTGGCATTTTGTGGTTTATTTCATATTTTCAGCATCTGGGTTGGATGCACATGCAAATGTTTGCCAACGTTATTGGGAAGTCCATTTTAATTCCACATGGCATTGGTACATGGATAGGACAACTTTGGAGTGATATGGACCAAACGCAGGCAGGTGGGACTAGTGTAGCTGGGACATGTTCATTCTTCCCCCGCACAATTAAAGCATGGAATAGTCTTCACCCTACCATAGTTACTCAACCAGACGCAACTACATTTAAAGTAGCTCTTCTCCAAGAATCCTTTTTTGCTTAAGTCCACCCTCCACCACATCCAGTTTAAATTCCATTTGGAATATTTTGGAGGACCAAGAACCAAGAGAACATGTTGGCGGGTGTGGGCAAGTTAGGCCGGACGGCCTCTTTCCACATTGTATCACTCCTATCAGTGACTTCTCATTTTTATTGGATGTCATAAAATGTGCTGAATGGTGATAATTTGCAGATATCTACCTGGAGTAGGAAGGATCAGTATACAAAGGTCCATGGTGATAATGATGTTTACTGGGAAGTATGATTGCAATTAAACAAACTAATTTAACTTTAATTTGTAACATGTTTTGGATGACTGAATGCTTGCTTTAGGCATTGCAGCTGAATGTAATAAGGTAATTTGCTGTTTTCCGGCACTTTTGTGCTGCATAATTCTTTATTCACCACATCATCTTCCACTTCCCTTTGCAATTCCACTGACGTAATGAAGCTGGTCTAAACAAGTATTCAACACCCATTGAGGTAACGCTTTTCTGATTATAGACCAAAAGAAACTTGGCTGAATTTAGCCAAATTTGGAGCTGAGAGCAATGGATGCCTCTTGGGTTCATTTGTACTTTGAAATCCCTTTTATGGAAAAGCTAACATAGAAACATAGAAAATAGGTGCAGGTGTAGGCCATTCGGCCCTTCGAGCCTGCATCACCATTCAATATGATCATGGCTGATCATCCAACTCTGTATCCCGTACCTGCCTTCTCTCCATACCCCCTGATCCCTTTAGCCACAAGGGCCACATCTAACTCCCTCTTAAATAGAGCCAATGAACTGGCCTCAACTACCTTCTGCGGCAGAGAATTCCACAGATTCACCACTCTCTGAGTGAAAAATGTTTTTCTCATCTCAGTCCTAAAAGATTTCCCCCTTATACTTAAACTGTGACCCCTTGTCCTGGACTTCCCCAACATCGGGAACAATCTTCCTGCATCTAGCCTGTCCAACCCCTTAAGAATTTTGTAAGTTTCTATAAGATCCCCCCTCAATCTTCTAAATTCTAGCGAGAACAAACCGAATCTATCCAGTCTTTCTTCATATGAAAGTCCTGCCATCCCAGGAATCAGTCTGGTGAAACTTCTCTGTACTCCCTCTATGGCAAGAATGTCTTTCATCAGATTTGGAGACCAAAACTGTACACAATACTCCAGGTGTGGTCTCACCAAGACCCTGTACAACTGCAGTAGAACCTCCCTGCTCCTATACTCAAATCCTTTTGCTATGAATGCTAAAGGGCCTGTCTTACCAGCATGCGAGTGCATGCGGCGAGCGCGACTAAACATGGTGGCTTGAGCCGTACGGCCTCGCGGGGCAGGTTCCACTTCGAACCGCGGAGGCATCTGGAGTTGTGCGGGGCTGGTCCCGACATCATACTCACCAATGAGCTGGGCAGGAGGCGGGCCGATGGAATTTGGATGGTGCACGGCGTCGGGCGGTGGCGCCATCACGCAATGGCACGCCGGGCGATGACGTCATCGCGCAACGCCACGCGCTGTGTACGGCGTCATGACACCGTATGCAGCTGCGTGCCTGTCGGCCATTGCCGCGCGGTTTTTTGAACACTGTCAGTTTTTCGGAGCCCCGCGCGATGTCGGGACCAGCTCCGCACAACTCCATACGGCTCCGGCGATCGAAATGGGACCGGCCACGCGAGGCCGTACAGCTCAAGCGACCATGGTAGGTCGCGCTTGCCCAATACCGTGTGCTTTAAGTTTGTTTACTAATCTCTTATGTGGGACCTTGTCGAAAGCCTTCTGAAAGTCCAGATATAACACATCCACTGGTTCTCCCTTATCCACTCTACATCCTCGAAAAATTCTGTAAGATTCGTCAGACATGATTTACCTTTCGTAAATCCATGCTGACTTTGTCCAATGATTTCACCACTTTCCAAATGTGCTGCTATCCCATCTTTAATAACTGACTCTAGCAGTTCCCCACTACCGATGTTAGACTAACTGGTCTGTAATCTCCCGTTTGCTCTCTCCCTCCCTTTTTAAAAAGTTTGGTTACATTAGCTACCCTCCAATCCTCAGGCATGCCTGTCAGTGTGATTGTTAAGTGCACTACTTTATAGTTAAGTGACTTGCTAATAATGCTGTATTTTCTTGTCACTGGGTAGAAAGTTGATGAATTGAAATGAATTGATGGACCAGTGCATTTAACCATGCAAATGCAGGTTGTGCACATACCTATTATGGCAGGCAGGACTTCCATTCTATTAATGCGGGTGGAAAGTAATTTACAGAATAATTTTGCTATTTGCCTGGCAAGAACTTGTTTGGCCTGGACAGACACAAAATATTTTGTTGGTCCGTAACTTTGGATAAGATTATCCTGGAGTTCTCGCTGTCCACATCTGTTCATTATCTTAACTTTCCCTTTTAATGAGGTTGTGGTTAATCTAGTACACAATCCCCAAGGCCAAACATAAGGAAGATAAACTGACTGATTTGGAATTGTAGTGATATTCACAAGGCCACATTTTATTCCAGAGTGGGAGGCAAATGAGTGTGGGCTGCAGTTGGTGTTGAATATGACAAGATAAGGCATGAATGATTATTTATTCTTGGGCATATGCCAGTTGAAACGGATGAGAATGACTTATTAGAACGCCACAATTTTGTCTTGGTCGATATGAAAGTTGATTTACAGCTCTCGAAACAACTGCTGGGCAGAAGGAGGCCATTTTCCCTCAGTTGGCCTCTGGGAATGAGATCAATTGCTTGGTCCAGTAGTTGAAGGATGAATGGATCCAGAAAAATGATCAAATATGTATCTGGAGAAAGCCAGGGAACTGTTTTGGGAGGGGACAGGGTGTGTGCGCAGAGGAAGACTTATCACCTGAAGTCAACTGAAAGTTTCTGCTTTAAATTCTGAGCCAATAAGGAAACTGTATATTACAAAAAAAAAGGTTCCTCGTGCGATACCTTGCCGTTTCACAAAGCCTATCTCAAGATCTTGGTAAATTATCACCATACAGCTTATTTTATGATAGATAATGTGTTGGTTTAATTATAAAGGTAATGAGGAAGCTGTAACTTCTGATAATGCATATCTGCACTTTCCTGGACTTACTGTAGCATTTGTACAGAGACAATGACACAAATTTTAACACATTTTTGCTCAGTTTTCAGAGATTACCTCTTATGTACTTAGTTTTTGTGGCTGGCAATATGTGCTGTAAATAATCTATCCAAGTGTTTAATTTTTGTGCCATTAAATGTTTACACCCCGACAGGTGAACCATGTATCACGGCTATTCGGGTCACGTACATTCATGCAAATCTTTCCTCACAAATTTGTGAGGGAATAAAATTCATTCTTACAACAGATGAAAAAAAAGTAAATAAATAAACATTTTCTTTAAACGCGTTTCAAAATTGAGAAAATAAGAAATGCGTATTCCCTTTGGCAAAGATCAGACTTTATACTCGCAAAGAGTTGGGTCTGTGAACAAATTTGGGCTCCATATCTGAGGAAGGATGTGCTGACTCTAGAGAGGGTCCAGAGGAGGTTTACAAGAATGATCCCCGGAATGAGCGGGTTGCATATGATGAGCATTTGACAGCATTGGGCCTCTACTCGCTGGAGTTAGAAGGTTGAGGGGGGACCTCTTGAAACTTACATAATAATGAAAGGCATAGATAGAAAGGATGTTTCCACTGGTGGGCGAGCCTAAGACCAAGGGTTATAGCCTCAGAATTAAAGGGCGCTCTTTTAGATGGAGGTGAGGAGGAACTTCATTAGTCAGAGGGTAGTTAATCTGTGGAACTCATTGCCACAGGAGGCTGTGGAGGCCAAGTCAGTAGATATTTTTAAGGCAGAGATAGACAAATTCTTGATTAGAACTGGTGTCAAGGGTTATGGGGAGAAGGCAGGAAAATGGGATTAGGAGGCATGATTGAATGGTGGAGTAAACTACATGGGCCAGATGGCCTAATTCTACTCCTATAACATGAACTTGTGAAGGAGGGGGAAGAGTGTGGAGGGGGGGGGAGAGAGGGGAGAGAGGGGAAAGAGTGGGGAGGTAGAGTGGGAGGGGGATGGGTAGGGGCAGTCCATCTATTTCCCATTCCCTTTCACCCTCAATCCTCTTTCTCTATTCCCACACACGTGATCACGCGCTTTGACACAGGGTGCTGGTGCTGGTGAAAAGGCAGATGTAAATGAGATCCATTCCGATTGGACATCTGTGAGCAGTGGGCATTGTGACATCTCAAGATGGAACGTTCACCAACATTCTATGGGTGAGAGCAGTTTAATTTTTAAAATATTGGAGGGGGAGGGGAAGGATTTTATTAAAAATGTGTACATAAAAATGTCTAAATGTAAAGAGGACTGCATTAGTGAATGTAAAAGTGTAATGTCTAGCAAAATGGAAAAAATGGCGGCGTTTGAGCGTCTGCTTTTGGCGGACCATGGAATCAAAGGCCAAAGATCTTATCTGAAAAAAAAAATGGAATGTGACATACACCCATAAGACACACACTCGCACACAGCCGACACACACACAGTTTTAAAAGTATACTAGATGATTTAACAGGACGGCAAACAAAGCAAACTTTCTCACTATTTCCGTGCATGTTACAAAGATAATTAATTTAACTTGACTAATATAAATAAATATCCAAGCATTTTTTCTTTCACTTTGAAAGTTAGGGGATATGGGGAGAAGGCAGGAACGGGGTACTGATTGGGGATGATCAGCCATGATCACATTGAATGGCGGTGCTGGCTCGAAGGGCCAAATGGCCTACTCCTGCACCTATTGTCTATTGTCTATTGTCTAATATTCTAAGACATTCATAAACTATATGAATAACCCTCAGGTTATGTTTTACAAGAATGCACTCAAGGTTTTGTGGTCTCCATGTATGGTGTTATGAAACAGTTTAAGGTGGTTGTTTCTCAGGCCAGTCTAGTCAAGGCCAGTCAGATTGTTTCTCGAGCCAAAACTTCACCTATTCCTTTTCTCCAGAGACGCTGCTTGACCCGCTGAGTTACTCCAACATTTTGTGTTTATCCATGGTCAATTATTTAGTTTAGTTAAAAGATACAGCGTGGAAGCTGGCACTTAGGACACCCGAGTCTGTGCCGACCACGATCACCCATACACTAGTTCTGTCAATTAACTTACAAACTGGAATGTGGGAGGAAACCGGAGCACCCGGAGAAAGCCCATGTGGATCATACAAACTCCATACAGACAACACCCACAGTCAGGATCGAACCCGGGTCTCTGGCACTGTAAGGCAGCAACTCTACCGATGTGCCACTACTAACTCTGTTTTATAACTCCACGTGACCTCATTAGTATTTCCAGAATTTGTGGTAAGTTGTCTTAACTGAACTAAAATTGGTAAAAACAAATTGTTTATTTTAGCATCAGTCTAAAGAACGATCTCAACCCGAAACGTCACCTATCCAAGTTCTCCACGGATGCTGCCTGACCTGCTGAGTTGCTCCAGCATTTTGCTTCTTTTGATTTATTTTAACATTTATTTTTAACAATTTCTAGAAATTACAATAGAATTGCCACTAAGATTTCGCAATGAACTGCAGGTATAAAGTTATTGAACTGCAGGTTTTCAAGGGAGAGTTAGATATTGCTCTTAGGGCTAACAGAATCAAGGGATATGGGGATAAAGTGGGAACAGGGTACTGATTTTGGATGATCAGCCATGATTGTATTGAATGGCTCAAAAGGCCGAATGGCCTACTCCTGCACCTATTTTCTATGTTTCTAAATATTACCACCAGTTGTAAATAATATGTAAATATCTCATTAGTTGTTCTATTTTAGTCAACTCTTTAAGATCGTTGAATTCCTCTGTCTGTAGCTGCTAGGATTAGATTCCCAAGACTGTTACAAGAACCATTAACAGTAACAACATAGAATTTGCAGCAGTGCAATGAGATTTTACTGAGTAATTCCTATCACCTCTCACGCACACCACGCTGTTTTCCAACACCTGCAGTGCGAGGGACATGATGAGTCATTCAGAGTGTTTCCCACTGATAAAGAGAGTGTAGTGCAATGAGGGTCTGTTGCATTACACGGTTGAAGTAGCTGTATACGTCCAACGCATCTATTCAGTGCGGCCACCACAATGAATGTGAAAGATGTGGGCGTACCGTGGGTGGAATTCAGCTCTGTTACACACACGAGCTGCTGCTGGATCTTCAAACAGAATAGCCAAAATTATTTATAATTGTGCCTTCAGCCTCCTTCCCTCTCACACAGTCACGCAGTTAACTAATTAACTAATGAAACAGTTTTGAAATTTAATGTAAAATGTACTGTCGTCAAAATTGTCACTTTATGGATTTGGCTAAGCTATGTGTTATTTTCCATCTTTAGGTGTTACGGATTATATATGTAATATAAATAAATTATTTTGCCTCATGGGCATTGTTTAATCTTATAAGGCATGGGGATTTTATTATTGAAAGGCATTGTTACATTTTTTCCAAGCTATAAACGACAGCATATGTCTTTTTATCTTTGCAGCTTGCAGTAAAATCCATCACCAGTTCTTTGTTTAAATTCTGCACACATATTGTACTCATGGACTGTAAAGAAGTTCAATCTGTTCCAGAACAGTAATCACAGACCATTAAAATCTACTCCCAATGACTTTGTCCCTGGTTGCTTGTACAATTGTTACTCTGTGAGACACCAAATGAAACATCGTGCTATAAATCATTAAGATTACCTTAATCTGGTCTGTGAGCTGATCAGACAAATACAGTAGGTGCAGATTTTAACATCATTCTCAAGAGCTGAGACATTACCAAGTTATATAAAATAACTTTGTCACTAATGTCAGAAGAAATCATATATGAATAAATACACATTATTATGAATTTATTTGAATGAATAAATGGGTGGCAGCTTTTAAAGCACCATAGATGATGCTCACCTGTTTCTTTGATAAATAAAAATGTTAAAACAATATAAAATAGTATATAACAGAGGAGCCACAACACAATGTTATGTTTTAATGGCATAGGAAACTATTTTTTTTCTGTCGTAGCTTTCTACAGATTGTAATCTGATTGCTACCAGGATGACACATAAGTGGGTGGTATTGCAGATAGTGAAGCTGTTTGTCAAAAATTGTAGCAGGATCTTGATCGGTTGAGCTGAGGAATGGCTGATGGAATTAAATACAGAGAAATGTGAGGTGTTCCTTTCTGGGAAATATTCCATGGGCATTCTAGTCTAACATTGTCTAACCTTCACAATTAATGGTAGGACTCTGGGGAGTGTTGAAGAGCAGAGGGATCTAGGAGTGCAGGTACATAATTCCTTGAAAGTGGTGTCGCAGATACTGGAGAGGTCAAAAAAGGCTTTTGGCACATTTGGCCTTCATTAATCAGAGCTTGAGTATTGAGGTTGGATGGTCTTGTTGAAGTTATATAAGAGGTTGGTGAGACCATATTTAGACTATTGTGTTCAGTTTTGGGCACCATGTTATGGGAAAGATTTTGTCAAGTTAGAAAGGGTAGAGAGAAGAGGCTGTTGCCAGGACTCGAGGGCCTGAACTGTAGGGAGAGGTTGAGCAGGCTAGGAGTCCAGGAGGATGAGGGGGTGATCTTATAGAGGTGTACAACATTTTGAGGGGAATAGATTGGGTAAATGCACAGTCTTTTGCCCAGAGTAGGGGAATTGAGAACCAGAGATTTAGGGTGAGGGGGGAAAGATTTAATATTAAATAGGATTTAATAGGTAATATTTTTTATAAAGGAGGGTGGGTGTATGGAACGAGCTGCTGGAGGAGGTAGTTGAAGCAGATACTATCAAAGCGTTTAAGGAACATTTAGACAGGGACACGGATGGGGTTAGAGGGATATGGGCCAAAAGGCAAGAGGTGTTGTGTACAGAGGAGTTGAGTATAGGAGCAAAGCGGTCCTTTTGCAGCTGTACAGGGCCCTAGTGAGACCACACCTGGAGTATTGTGTGCAGTTTTGGTCTCCCAATTTGAGGAAGGACATTCTTGTAGGTGCAGTGTAGGTTCACCAGGTTAATTTCCTGGATGGAGGGACATAGAATGGAACGGCTGGGCGTGTATACTCTGGAATTTAGAAGGATAAGGGGTGATCTTATTGAAACATATAAGATTATGAGGAAGGGATGACATATAAGCTGGGCACACTAGAGACGGGAAACATGTTCCCGATGTTGGGGGAGTGCAGAACCAGGGGCCACAGTTTAAGAATAAGGGGAAAGCCATTTAGAACGGAGATGAGGAAAAACGTTTTCACACAGAGAGTTGTGAGTCTGTGAAATTCTCTGCCTCAGAGAATTCCACAGTGGATGCTGGCTCTCTGGATGCTTTCAAGAGAGAGCTAGACAAAGCTCTTAAAGATAGCGGAGTCAAGGGATATGGGGAGAAGGCAGGAACGGGGTACTGATTGTGAATGATAAGCCATGATCACATTGAATGGCGGTGCTGGCTCGAAAGGTCAAGTGGCCGATTCTTGCACCTATTGTCTATTGTCTACAAAAGCAGGCAGGTGGGGCTAGTGTAGATAGGGCATTTTGGTTGGCATGACCAAGTTGGGCGGAAAGGCCTGTTTCCAAGCAGTATGCCTCTGTGTCTCTAAGTGCACAAAGTGTTACTGTGTCTTTTCACTGAACCAAATATAGGTAACTTTTCCCAAAAGTGTATCCTGCAACCAGGAGACATATGGCTATTTTGTAGGAAAGAACTGTAGATGCTGGTTTCTCCATTCGTCCCTTCCCACCCAAACCACCCCCTCCCCAGGTACTTTCCCCTGCAACCGCAGGAGATGCAACACCTGTCCCTTTACCTCCCTTCTCGACTCCATCCAAGGACCCCAACAGTCTTTTCAGGTGAGGCAGAGGTTCACTTGGACCTCCTCCAACCTCATCTACTGTATCCGCTGTTCCAGGTGTCAACTCCTGTACATCGATGAGACCAAGCGCAGGCTCGCCGATCATTTTTCTTCGAAGTCACGTGAGTGACTACGTGAAGAAGGCCATCAGTCCGCTAGCGCGTCATTACGTTGATCCGCTCTGCGCGAACGAGCTGACTGGCGGCAGCTTTGCTCTGTCCAGCGGTAAGTTCAACCCGACGGTAAGTCTTACCTTTTTTCCAGGGTTTTTGTGTTTTCTTTTTGCAGGACTCTCTGTTAGAGATGTACCTGCACGACTGGGGTGAAGTCCGGACGGGCCTTGGAACCGGTCACGGGGAATCCCGGTCTCGGCCACGGAAGTGCAGGAAGCCGGCGGCTGTCGGACTCGCCACCCTAAAGTCACTGACATCACAGTCAGTGGCTTCCAGACCGGCTGTGGCTCCCCGGAAGGGGGTAAAACTACCACACGCCGGCAAGGTCGGTAGCCTGGCCAGGTGAGTTCCCCCGACATACAGGGGACATCTGCTCCAGACCGGCTGTGGTTCCCAGGAAGGGGGTAAAACGAACCACAGGCTGGCAAAATCTAGGAAGTCAGGCCAGGAGGGTTACCCCCACATACATGGGCCAGCTATCTCCAGACTGCTGTGGTTCCCCACGTAGGGGGTAAACCTACAGCAGTGGGGCAGGCCTGTGGAAGTCAGGCCAGGAGGGACCCCGCCAACAAATGGGGAGGTCCAGAAAAAGGGGTCACAGTCCAAGGATAAGGGGGAATTCCTTTAGGACCGAGATGAGGAAAACATTTTTTACACAGAGAGTGGTGAGTCTCTGGAATTCTCTGCCACAGAAGGTAGTTGAGGCCAGTTCATTGGCTATATTTAAGAGGGAGTTAGATGTGGCCCTTGTGGCTAAAGGGATCAGGGGGTATGGAGAGAAGGCAGGTACAGGATACTGAGTTGGATGATCAGCCATGATCATATTGAATGGCGGTGCAGGCTCGAAGGGCCGAATGGCCTACTCCTGCACCTATTTTCTATGTTGCTATGTTTCTATGTAACAAATAGCGGTCAACCGCTTCCAGACCGCTGTGGGTCCCCAGAAAGGGGGTCAAACCAAAGGTAAGACGGTCAGGCCTGTGGACTACGGGAGTCAGGCCAGGAGGTTTGCTGATGGGCAGGACCCCCTCCTAGACCAGGATGTGGAAGCAAAAGCTGTCGGACTAATCAAGGTACTGATGACGAGCAAAGCTTCATCGGCAGGCGACGACACACCCCACGCCTCCATCGGGGGCAGCGGTTCACTGAAGCCGGTGGCAGCTTGAAAGCTGGGCACGGAAATATGGCCAGCGTTGTCTTTCGAGGCAGGCTCAGAATTATGGCCAGAGCTGTCTTACGAGGCAGGCTCAGTATGATGAGCATTTTCAGACCAAAGCCTAATGGCTTAACAATCGACCACCGGTAGCCATGGAGGTAGGTGGGTCTGGTTCTTCCAAAACATGGGTTTGTGGACCATTTACATGTTGTTAATTTTTACACTTGTGTTTTTCTACAAGTGACCATGCTTGCATGAGATTTAGATATGGGTTTAATAAACTGATGATAACATGTGATTACTTTATACTGCACAACATAGTAGTTTCCAAGCAGGCTTGAAATTGGGGCTGGAGTTGTCGTTCGAGACAGGCCCAGTATAATAGGCTGGATTGCTTTTCAGGATAGGGTGAAAGATGCAGGATGTCACTTCGTCCAGATTTAATTCCTATGTGCAGTATAGACTTTCAAAATGGGACACTTTGTTACTGTCCAATTATTGATTCTATAGGAGCTATATGGCAAGTATCGATCTCAAAGATGCATACTATTCAGTTCCCATTCATAGGGATCACCGGAGATATTTGAAATTTATCTGGATGGGTCAATGCAACAGTAAAACCGTTGCAAATGGGCTACTTCAGCTCCCAGGTTTATTTACCAAATTAGTTAAACCGGTGCTTGGGCTGCTCAGAGCTCTAGAACATTTGTTATCATCTATCTGGATGATGTTTTAAATGCTGTATTGTACTAAATTAACTGTTGCAGCCCAAACTATATTTGAGGATTTGGGTCCTTTAATCCATTCAGTTAAATTTAAGTTGATATCAATCAGAACAATTGACTGTTGGGATTACAATTTACTATCAACTAAACAGGGACTCCGCCCTGGGGCAGGAGGTGGAATTATCAGAAGCCAAGCCTGTAACAACCTCGTTGATTTTAAGCAGCAATCTACTCATTAAGTGTAATTGGCAATATAGCAGCTGTGTTCCAGCGGTGCAAATTGGGCCTTTGCATTATCAGAACCTACAACGTGCAAAGAATTAACCCTTCAAGTACCATGTAGGTCTTTGTTAATAGACCCAGGCCTCCCACAGCTGAAGCTACCGAAGTCACAATGGTGGCAGTATTCAGCATTGCTCCAGTAAGTTTGGTCAGTTATCCTCAGTAATTACAAACTGATGCTAGTCCTCAAAGATGAGAAATTACGACTGCCATCTCCAGTTATGGAGGCGGTTTGCATGAGTCACCAATTTTTCAGTTATTGGTATCAACTACCTATAATACTAGGTGCATCCTATAGGTTAAAGGTTATTGTGCGAATATGCATAATCTACATGCTCAACTCCAAGTTGATACACTATGGTGGTGGCATATGTTAGTCACATGGGTGCAATAAAGTTAAACTATCCCATGATATTTATCTAACCTCATTTGAGGCTATTGTATCATCAAGTGAAATCAACGACAACACAGAATTGATGTTGGATCACTAAGTGTTTAATGTGGTCATGACTCGATAGAACACAGAATAATGAGATGTTTACATCCAGGCTCATTTTCCAGTTGTAAATATATGGCATACAGTGGTGAGACTACACAATCGCCACACTGAAGAGGAATGTTACTTGCATGTCTTTCCTCCATACTTCCGCATCATTCGGAACTTGCAATAAATCCAGCAAGACACCGCTTCAGGCGTTCAAACTGCCTGACTGGCATATGCAGCCACGATTCACGCTAATGTTGGGAATTATATAGAACCAAATATGGTCATTCTAAACATAACACTTGCTGGTTCTGCCTGTGACACGGGGAACCAGCCACTGCAAGAAAATCAATTAATTGACTTGCAGACTCTGAGACGATCCATGTAGTGCACACAGCAGAGTGCAGGGGAGGCACCATAAGGCAGTACATTCCACTTCAGCAGATGGGAACCATTTTTTGTTCAAATATACATGTTACGTACAACACAGCACGGATACTGATGTCTTACAGTTCATTTTCACGGATCTATGACAATAATTAAGGAAAGTGCCATTCACTATGCCTACGTGCTTTCTCATCATATTTGCTGCAGCAGTGGGACCCACACTGTCGGGCCTCGTGCTCCGATCTCCAGAATATAAGGATATCTTTAATACAAGCTCTCCCATGGCAGGTACACGGAAGTATGGGACATAGACGTAATGTTAACATTACTTCACCAAGCGATATCCTAAGCTTTAGCTGGCTCTCTAAGGTTCTTATCCTCATGGCACTGGCATCAGTGCAACAGGTCCAGTCATACGTATTGCGACTGGACAGGATGGTACATCTGCTAATACATAACATTTTATGTTTTGATTTAATTAACCAGAACTAACCAGGGGCTTGGGTCCCAAACAGTTTCATGGCATACCCTATGGACCTTCGGTAATGTGTGGTCACACCGTTTACACTATACGTCTAGGTCACCTAGAGCCTCCAAGGCTCCTCACTAGAAATGTTTGTTAGTTACATAAAACTTCATAGAAGTATTAGTTTTCCACCATCTCCAGGTGGTAAAACTGTGGTTTTGGCTAATGTATGAGTTGATACTGATATTTACCACACTCACTCCACCAGGGCTGCTACTACATCAGCTCCAAGGGTAATGTATGTTCCACAGGTCCACAGCCGAGCAGCTGCAGGATGGTCAAACGAACATACTTTACCAACATTTTAAATAACCCATTGCCAAACCGGGGGTATTTGCCAACTCCATTTTAGACTCTGTTTTATAGTTTCCCCCTTGATGAAAGGGGTCACAATAATTTCCTTTGATGATTAAAGCATCAGCATTTTAACAAGTGAAGTCATGTCTGAATGCATTAATCTTTTTCACTCATCCATGGTCACTTCATGCAGTGTGTAACGCAAGGATTCGTTTCCGGCACGTGACTCCGAAGTAAAATAGTACGATTAAACGAGAACGTACCAGTTTGAAGTTTGATCTTGATTTTATGAGGAGTTACGATGAGCGATTACGTGCCCACCGCTCCCAACCCTCATATTATTAAGGTCATCTGGTAGCTCTACTCTTCTCTAATCTTCTCTACTATGTTCAGTTCAACTACTGTTATCTGTGAATTCACACCGCTGCTTTGAAGATTGACGCGCTAGCAGACTGACGACCTTCTTCACGTAATCGCTCATCGGAACTCCTCATAAAATCAAGATCAAACTTCAAACTGGTAAGTTCTCGTTTAATCTTACTATTTTGCTGAACTTTTGTTCAGTCCGCCTCAACTTACCTGATCTCCCGGTTGCTCAGCACTTTCATTCCCAATCTGACCTTTCTGTCCTGGGCCTCCTCCATTGTCAGAGTGAGGCCCAGCGCAAATTGGAGGAACAGCACCTCATATTTCACTTGGGTAGCTTACACGCCAGCAGTATGAACATTGACTTCTCTAACTTCAAATAGCCCTTGCTTTCCCTTGTCTCCATCCCCTCCCTCTTCCCAGTTCTCCCACTAGTCTTACTGTCTCTGACTACATTCTATCTCTGTCCCGCCCGCTCCCCTGACATCAGTCTGAAAAAGGGTCTTGACCCGAAACGTCACCCATTCCTTCTCTCCAGAGATGCTGCCCGACACGCTGAGTTCTCTCCAGCATTTTGTGTCTACCTTTTATTGCATTCTATGTTTATTTTACAATATGTTTATTTTGAATGCATGTAACCATCTATGAGAGGATGAGCAAGTCAGACAGTTTGGTCACATGTTGGCTCATGGGAGAGAATAGGTAGTGAGGACATGGGTATGTGCGCTTGTAACTACCAATACTTGAAAGAGTATGATTACGTAGATCTGTGGAAAAGTGCGTGTTTATAGTCATAGAGTCATACAGTGTGGAAACAGGCCCTTCAGCCCAACTTGCCCACACCGGCTAACATGTTCCAGCTACACTGGTCGCACCTGCCCACGTTTGGTCCATATCCCTCCAAACCTGTCCTATCCGTGTACAGCGCGCCGTCCGGTGGGCAACGCGACCGACGTCGCAGCGGCCTCTGCAGTCCGTCTGTCATTTTTTATTTTTTTTGTCCCGTTGAGGGTATAGTTTGTGGTGGGTTTTTAACTGTGTATGTGTTAGGGAGCAGGCGGGTGGGTGGGGGAAACTTTTAAATCTCTTCCCTGTGCGGGGACCCGACCTTTTCCCTGTCAGGTCTCCGTTGTCGTTGGGGCCTAGCACCGTGGAGCAGCCTCCAACTGGAACGGCCTGGGGGCTCCAGTCGCGGAGCCGGCGGAGCTGCGGACCTACCATCGCGGAGCTGGCCGGCTTCGTAGTGTGGAGAGCTGTGGTGGCGCGCTGCTGCGGCCCAACTCCGGAGCTCGGAGGCTCCAGCCGCAGGTCCGGTGAACGGTGACATCGGGAGCTCGCGGGTCCCTGGTGGGAGACCGCTTTTCGGAGCTCCCGCAACGGCAACTTCTCCCGCCCGAATTGCGGGGTTAAAAGTGACCTGGAGAAGGGCCTTACATCGCCCGGAGCGGCTTCAACGGCCGCGGGACTTGCTAGCGTCCGCCGGGGGCTCCAACATCAAGACCCGGAGCACGGCCTTTCATCGCCCCGCGCGGCTTTAAATGGGCGCGGGACTTGCTAGCGTCCGCCGGGGGCTTTGACTTTGACATCGGGAGAAAAATGGACAGCAGGGGAGAGACAAGACTTTGCCTTCCATCACAGTGAAGAGGAGATTCACTGTGATGGATGTTTGTGTAAATTGTGTTGGTGTGTGTCTTGGTTCTTTTCTTGTTGTATGACTGCAGAAACCAAATTTCGTTTGAACTTCATGTGAGGTTCAAATGACAAATAAATGGTATTGTATTGTATTGTATTGTACTGTTCCTGCCTAACTGTTTCTTAAATGTTGGGATAGTCCCAGCCTCAACTACCTCCTCTGACAGCTTGCTCCATACACCCATCACCCTTTGTGTGAAAAAGTTACCCCTCAGATTCCTAGTAAATCTTTTCCCTTTCACCTTTAACCTCTGTCTTCTGGTCCTCGATTCACTTACTCTGGGCAAGAGACTCTGTGCATCAAGGGTGTGAACACATGTGGGAGTTTGGGTTTTTAAAGGAGTCCGAACACATGATAGGAGTGCGAGGATATGAGACAGTGTGGGTATGGGGCAGAGCATGAACACTGGAGAATTTAGGCACAGGAGAACGAGAGGGAGAATATATGCGAGAGATTGGGCTGGTAAGGAAATATGAACACATGAGTGAGTGTGAGGATGTTGGAGAGCGTGGGCACATGAGGGAACGGGTAGTTAGAACAGCACAGGAATGGCCCCTTCGAATAATATGCCAGGTTAAACTGATCTCAGCTGCCTGCACACAATCCATATCTCTCTATTCTCTGCACTTCTATGTGCCAATCTACAAGCCTTTAAGTGTCACTAACTGCCTCCACCACCATTCCTTTTTATCATTTTTTATTTTTTATTTAAAAATAGACTTTATTCAGGTAATGTGTATATATATACAATACAACAACCGTGCGAAAAAAAAATCATCTGATGTTTTCAGAGGCTATACAAATTATTCAATACAGTCTACATACATAGCTCATTACATTTTGTATATTTGGCCCCCACCCTTGCCACTCAAAAGTGGCCCACTGGCGTGGAATTCACCACTCCTGGCAATACATTCCAGGCCCTCGCCACTCTCTGCATAAAAAAAGCCCGAGCAGCACATCTCCATTAGACGTTTCCCCTCCCACTTTTGCGCCAAGACATTTCCAGGCTGGGAGAAAGGTTGTGACTGTGTGTGAATATGTGAGAGTGTGACCACGTGAGAGCGTGTGGGAACATGAGAGCGTGTAATCATGTGAGAGTGTGTGGGCATGTGGAAGGGCAGAGGCATAATGAACAAGCCTTGCATGGAGTAGTTGTGTCAGGCCCAAAAACAAAGTCTCCTTGTGACCGCGTGGGTTTTCTCTGGGTCCTCTGGTTTTCTCCCCACATTCCAAAGACGTACAGGTTTGTAAGTTAATTGGCTTCAGTAAAAAAATGTAAATTGCCCCTAGTGTGTAGGATAGTGCTAGTGAACGGGGTGATCGCTGGTCGGCGCGGACCCGGTGGGATGAAGGGCCTTTTTCCATGCTGTATCTCTAAAGTAAAGTCTGAAGTTATTGCTACCCTAAGCGTGGGTTTAAGTAAGTTGTGTATTACGTAAGTCGGGGAGTGTATTTTTTATCTAGCCTACTGGTTAACCTTGTTCAAGAAAGAACTGCAGATGCTGGAAAAATCAAAGGTAGACAAAAATGCGGGAGAAACTCAGCGGATGAGACAGCATCTATGGAGCGAAGGAATAGGCGACGTTTTGGGTCGAGACCCTTCTTCAAACTGATGTCGGGGGTGGGGGGGAAGAAAGGAAGAGGCGGAGTTAGTTTTACAGCCGACCTTACTGCCCTGGGCCTCCTCCATGGCCAGAGTGAGTCCCACCGCAAATTGGAGGAGCAGCACCTCATATTTCGCTTGGGTAGTTTACACCCCAGCGGTATGAACATTGACTTCTCCAATTTCAGGTTGTCCTTGCTTTCTCCCTCCTTCCCCTCCCCCTTCCCAGCTCTCCCACAGCCTACTGTCTCCGCCTCTTCCTTTCTTTTTTCCATCCCCCCCTCCCCCGACATGAAACGTCTCCTATTCTTTCGCTCCATAGATGCTGCCTCACCTGCTGAGTTTCTCCAGCATTTTTGTGTGCTGGGTAATCTTGATAGCTTTCTCACTGGTGAACAGTGTAGAATGCCGCTTTTTGTTTCCATGTTCCATAACGTGTAGTGTCCTAATTGAATGGCGGAGCAGTCTTGATGGGCCGAATGGCCTAATTTTGCTCGTATCACTTATGACCTTATGAGGAATGTTTCCACTAGTGGGAGAGTCTAGGACCAGAGGCCATAACCTCAGAATAAAAGGATATATCTTTAGAAAGGAGATGAGGAGGAATTTCTTTAGTCAGAGTGTGGTGAATCTATAGAATTCATTGCAAAAGACGGCTGTGGAGGCCAAGTCAATGGATATTTTTAGGCAGAAATAGTTTGATTCTTGATTAGTACAGGTGTCAGGGGTTATGGGGAGAAGGCAGGAGAATGAGGTTAGGAGGGACAGATAGGTCAACTATGATTGAACGGCAGAGTAGACTTGATGGTTCGAATTTGGCCTAATTCTGCTCCTTGAACTTATGAACTTATTGTTCTTGTGTGAAAGCATTAACTTTTCGATGAATTCGATGTGTGACTAACCACTCCCCCAGTCTCCCACCGGCCACCCCTCTCTATTTTCACAGTACCTTCAATTATATCATACAGTTCCTTGACAATTATCTCCTATTCATAACTCATAGGAGTAGAAATAGGCCATTTAGCCCATCGAGTCTAATCTGCCGTTCACTCATGGCTGATCTATCTTTCCCTCACAACCCCTTTCTCCTGCCTTCTCCCCGTAATGTTTGACACCCATACCCATCAAGAACTTCAATATCCGCTTTAAAAATACCCAGACTTGGCCTCCACAGCCGTTTGTGGCAAAGAATTCCACAGATTTACCTAACTTCCAAATTGAGATTTTTTTTTTAAAAATCCTCAGTTATATCAGCCCTTCACTGCTTCAGTAATAGTCTTGGAATCTCAATAGCTCATTGATACAAATTGTCATCCCTAACATGGAAAACAATATTTTTGTTATGATCTTAACGCCCTCTTTAAAATAGAATACCAAAAGGATTTTGTTATCTGGGTCTTTCAAAGTAGATTGTCAAATTCTCCACCAAACTGTATGTATATGTGGATGATTATTTGGACAGTTTTAGAGGGATATGAGTCGGACTCGGGCAGGTGGGCCTAGTGTAGGCCCAGTGTGGGCAAGTTGGGCTGAGCGGCCTGTTTCCACGCTGTAAAATTCTATGACTCTTGATTTTTGATTCAAGACTTTGAGTTTGATAATGGTGCTAAAACCTGGCGCCTCTTGCATATGGACTCAGTGGGCTGTTTCTATGCATTATGTACTTAACCAAGGGTTGTACTTGTGTATGGCAATCATTTTGCTGATCTGTATGCAAAGAATGAATTTCACTGTACCTTGATAATAAAAGAACCATTCAACCATTGATTAGCAATGGCTAATTTACAGATCAGAACTTATTGAAGGTTGCATTGTTGCTGACCGCAATATGTATGAATAGCAAATTGATATGAAATGCCAACGAGACTTTAACACCGCGGTGCCTGGGATCTCTCGCCGAGATCGGCAGTGTTGGAGCTCCGACCAGCGCGGCCTGCTGACTTGGGGAACCATGGTCTCCAGTAAGGAAGCGGACGTTCCCAGGTATTCCCAGCCGCTGAGAGGGTTCTCCCGACGCCGGAGCACCACCATCCGGCTGAGAGGGCCTGAAACATTGGGCCGCCACAGCGGCGACTGCGGAGGCCTCAATAGGCCCGACTATGGGTGGACAAGAGGATGGGGACTGGACTTTGTGCCTTCCCTCACAGTGGGAACCATTGTGGGGGGGATGTTTTTATGTTTTATGTTAAATTAGTGTGCTGCAATGGCAACTCGAATTTCACTACACCAATTGGTGTATGTGACAATAAATGAACCTTTGAACCTTTGAAGTTGCAACAAACAATCCAAGTGGGTTCCACAAGAGGCCCCAGGGGGCCTTAAATGCTATAAGATCCACGCCCCAGCTGTCAGGAGGTTTTCCCTACATCTAGGACTGCAAAGGAAAACATTTGTTAAGTTAGTAGCTGACGTTGTATTTTACACATGAAAGGATGTTGGTTCGCTGGATGCCAGCCAATATTTAAAAACCATTCCTCTCAGAGGTTGAAAATCTCTGCTTTATGCGTAAGAATGTACAAAAATATTAATTCTTCAATTACAATTGTTGGATCATCAACCTTGTTTTCCGCTCTGAAAATACAAAATGCTGGAGCAACCCAGCGGGTCAGGCTGTATCTCTGGAGAAAATGGACAGGTGACGTTTCAGCTCGGGACTCTTCTTCAGACTGAAGAAACTTAAAGAAGGGTTCCAACCCTCAACGCCCCTATCCATTTTCACCAGAGACGCTGCCTGACCCGCTGAGTTACTCCAACATTTTGTGTGTATCGTTGGCATTAACCAGCATCTGCGGTTCCTTTTTTATTATATATTGATTTCCCATCTACTTGTGGTGCGAGATTGATTCAACTGGGAGTGGGAGTCTTCGGCAAACAAAGCCAAGAGACCATTAACAATCATAGGCAAAAGATGGATATTCATGCAGTTTTCATCTCATTATTATCTAACTCTTTGATGACCCTCGGACTACACTTGATCGAACTTTACTGGCTTTACCTTCCACTAAACGTTATTCCCGTATCATGTATCTATACACCTACTTACCATACTTACTTACTTACTTTCTATTACAGACTGTAGGTCCAGATAAAAGACAAGGCATTACATAGAATAAATTGCATATAAAGGCACATTCAAATACATACAAAAGCAGAATACATGGTTTGATTGTAATCATGCATTGTCTTTCCGCTGACTGGTTAGCACGCAACAAAAGCTTTTCACTGTACCTCGGTACACGCGACAATAAACTAAACTGAAACTATATTAAGGGCACATCTGTTCCCCACCAAAACCAGGTAAATTTGAATTGCTGCTAATACACTATCTTGCTTCTACTATATGAAAAGGAGGCAAATTGTATCCATCTGAAGTTTTAGCCAGATTAAGAGTTTAGAGGCCTGTTACAACAGAATCTAATCAATCCCAGCAAGAGGCTGAGCTACCTTTGTCATGTTGTCTTCTGAGCAGACGTCTGGTGGGGACTGGGTTGATATTTTTGGTGTGTTAGACAAACTAGGCACTAGACTAACTGGGATAGGCAGGACTGGGAAAAAGAGATCATTAGAAATAATGCAAAACCATGAGAAATAACTACAGTACTAAGAAAGAAAATGAAGACCTAGAAATGCCAGGAGTTTGGAAGCACAGCTGAATTAAAGTGAAGGACTCATTACATTTTTGTTTTATGCACAATCATGTTGGTAAAATGGAGGGAGAGCCAGTTTGAAGGAATATATCAAAGATAGACACAAAAAGGTGGAGTAACTCAGCGAGACAGACATAATCTCTGGAGAGAAGGAATGGGTGACGTTCTGGGTCGAGAACCTTCTTCAGACTAATAAGGGGAAAGGGAAATGAGAGATATAGATGATATTGTAGAGAGATAAAGAACAATCAATGAAAAATGTGCTAAAAAGTAACGATGATAAAGGAAACAGGTCATTGTTAGCTGTTTGTTGGGTGGAAACGAGAAGCTGGTGCGACTCGGGTGGGTTGGATTAGGTAACTGGCTTGGAAAGATGGCATCTGAATGGTGGACAGATGGTTTGGTTTTCAATCAGAGCAGTGATTTTGCTTAAGGTGCTGCGGTGTAGAAGGGGTGGGGAGATCACTCTTCCTATCTGGTTCATGGTCAATGGAATAAAGGCACTTTTCTGAATTGCTGGATCTGGCTGATTAAATCTCCCTTTGGCTGTCAGATTTTGCTGAGTTGCATGCCTTTTTAACATAGCCAGACTTGTAAAAATTTCTTCAACTCTTAAGGTCATAAGGAGTTGAATTAGGCCTTTTGACCCGTCACGTCTACTCCGCCATTCAATCATGGCTGATCTACCTCTCCCTTCTAACCCCATTCTCCTGCCTTCTCCCCATAACCTCTGATGCATGTACCAATCAAAAATCTATCTATATCTGCCTTAAAAATATCCACTGACTTTGCCTCTACAGCCTTCTGTGGCAAATAATTCCACAGATTCACCACCCTCTGATTAAATAAATTTCTCCTCATCTCCTTCCTAAAGGAACATCCTTTCATTCAGAGGCTATGACCTCTAATTCTTGACTCTTGCACTAGTGGAAACATTCTCTCCACATCCACTCTATCCAACGCTTTCACTATTCTATTTGTTTCAATGAGGTTCCCCCTCATTTTTCTAAACTCCAGTGAGCACAGGCCCAGTGCCGACAAACACTCATCATAGGTTAACCTACTAATTCCTGGGATCATTCTTGTAAACCTCCTCTGGATGATCTCCAGAGCCAGCACATCCTTCCTCAGATATGGTGTCCAAAATGGCTCACAGTATTCCAAATGCGGCCTTACCGGCACCTTATGGAGCCTCAACATTACATCCCTGGTTTTGTATACAAGCACCTCTTGAAATAAATGCTAGCATTGAGTTTGCTTTCTTTGCCATCGATTCAACTTGCAGATTAACTGTTTTTTAAGAAGGAACTGCAGATGCTGGAAAATCGAAAGGTAGACAAAAATGCTTGAGTAACTCAGCGGGTGAGGCTGCATCTATGGAGCGAACCCTTCAGACTGAAGAAGGGTTTTGACCCGAAACGTTGCCTATTTCCTTCGCTCCATAGATGCTGCCCCACCCGCTGAGTTTCTCCAGCATTTTTGTCTACCTTGCAGTTTAACATTTTGGGAATCCTGCACCAACACTCCCAAGTCCCTTTGCACAGATGTCTGGATTCTCTCCCCATTTAGAAAATAGTCTGCACCTTTATTCCTCCTACCAAAATGCATGACTCCACACTTTGCTACACTATATTCCATCTGCCACTTCCCAGCGCACACTCCCAACCTGCCCAAGTCCTTCTGCAGAGTCCCTGCTTTCTCGACACTACACTACTGTGGTTTAGAGTTGCACGATACAGTTTGTAAATGATTAAACCCTCAGCCCTTCAAACTACCAATGGTTAATATATACCCCCATTAAACATTTTGCTTGCATATTCGAAATTACTTTGAAATAAACAAGTATTTGGAGCAGTCTAATGACTGAATTTGGCCGTTCCAAAAAAATAATAATAAACAGGTTTCACATGAATCATCTTCCATTGCTGCACATCACCTGGATGTGCTGCTGTTTGAAGTAGTGAGACATTCCTTTGGAAGGATCGTAACATCTTTGGAGATTTGTCAGCTAGACCGAGGACCTCTGCCTATGCTGTCCATGTTTAATGAGAGAGAGCTACCTGTCTCACACTCTATCCATAGCCCTGCAGGTCTAGTCAATTGTTTTCCTGAGTAGAAAAACTGCAGATGCTGCTTTATACTGAAGATAGACACAAAGTGCTGGAGTAACTCAGCGGAACTGGCAGCATCTCTGAAGAGAAAAAAAATAACCATATAACCATATAACAATTACAGCACGGAAACAGGCCCTCTCGGCCCTTCCAGTCCGTGCCACCATTTGTTTTCCCCTAGTCCCATCTACCTGCACTCAGACCATACCCCTCCATTACATTCCCGTCCATATACCTATCCACTTTACTTTTAAATGTTAAAATCGATCCTGCCTCCACCACTTCTGCTGGAAGCTCATTCCCCACAGCCACCACACAGCCACCAAAAAAAGCGTGATGTTTTGTGTGGAGCCCTTCTTCGGACAGAAGTAGGCTTTTTCAGAAGGTACACAAAAAGCTGGAGAAACTCAGCGGGTGCAGCAGCATCTAAGGAGCGAAGGAGATGGGCGACGTTTTGGGTCGAGACCCTTCTTCAGAATGGTCAGGGATCAGGGAAACGAGAGATATAGACGGTGATGTGGAGAGATAAGGAACAATGAATGAAAGATATGCAAAAAAGTATCGATGATAAAGGGAACAAGCCATTGTAAGCTGTTTGTGGTGTGAAAATGAGAAGCTGGTGCGACTGGGGTGGGGGAGGGAGATAGAGATAGAGGGAATGCCAGGGCCCGAGGGCTGAGGGAGAGGTGGGAAGGGGAGGAGACAGCAAGGGTTAACATAATTGAGAAAATTCAATGTTCAAGCCCAAAGGATGCAGACTCCCCAAGCGGAATATGAGGTGCTGTTCCTCCAGCTTGTGGTGTTGCTCACTCTGGCCGTGGAGGAGGCCCAGGACCGAGAGGTCGGATGTGGAATGGGAGGGGGAGTTGAAGTGCTGAGCCACCGGGAGGTCGGGTTGGTTATTGCGGACCGAGCGGAGGTGTTCGGCGAAGCGATCGCCAAGCCTCCGCTTGGTCTCACCGATATAGATCATCTGGCATCTGGAGCAGCGGATGCAGTAGATGAGGTTGGAGGAGGTGCAGGTGAACCTCTGTCGGACCTGGAAGGACTGCTTGGGTCCCTGAAAGGAGTGGAGGGCGGAGGTGAAGGGACAAGTGTTGTATTTCTTGCGGTTGCAAGGGAAAGTGCCCGGGGAAGGGGTAGAGCGGGAGGGGAGGGAAGAATTGACAAGGGAGTTGCGGAGGGAGCGGTCTTTGCGGAAGGCAGACAGGGGGGGAGATGGGAAGATGTGGCGGGTGGAGGGGTCACGTTGGAGGTGGCGAAACTGGCGGAGGACTATATGTTGTACACAGAAGATGGGTTCTGAAGAAAAACAGTTCTGAAAAAGAGTTCTGACCCAAGACGTCACCCACCCTTTTTCTCCAGAGTTGCTGCCTGAGCCGCTGAGTTACTCCAGCACTTTGTGTCTAATTGCTGTCCTGTATTGGGGTACAAAATATCTGCTAGTAATTCATTCAGAATACCTTGGCCCTGACGCTGAAGTAAGCAATTAAATAATTTGTGTGATTTTCCAGGAACCAACAGATGTTCTAACTGGGCAGTGACCATCAGCGTGGATACTATTCAAGTTAATTATCACTGCAGATGCTCTCCTGCTGAGTTCACACCAGAGCGAGAATACAAATACCCTGGTCTAACATCTCTGTCAATTCACTGGCTAAGTCCTATCATCATTGTTGTCTCCTTCTTGTGTTCAACTTCATCACTCCAAACCTGGAAGAGGATACTAAAGTCAATGCTACGGCTTAAGGTGTGTATGAACTTCAGATACTTCAATGTGACGTGTCCAGACTTCATACGGATCTGAACGATTTAATGGCGAAAATTGCAGTTTTCAAGAGAACGGAATCAAGGGATATGAGGAAAAAGCAGGAACGGGGTACTGATTTTAGATGATTATATTGAACGGAGGTTCTGGCTCGAAGGACTGAATGGCCGACTCCTGCACCTATTTTCTATGTTTCTATGAACTGTTTTGCAATGAGTGGTTCAATTGGACTATTAACTATTCTTTTCAGTGTCATCAAAAGGTTATATTCACAAGCAACTATTGTGCAAAATCAACCCCAAGCAGAGTGATTTGAAAGGACTCCAGAATAAATGTAACTTATCTGAGCTCAAATGAATTCAGAGGACTGTTGGCTTGAGTGAAAATAATGATCATGCTCTTTCAAAACTTGAAATTTGAAGACAATAAGCTCCACGCTGTTTAATAGAAACATCTGATAACAGTTGGACATTTCCAACCATGTAACTGAGAAACTATCCCTTCCCACCCAAACTAATCCCTCCCCAGGTACTTTCCTCTGCGACCACAGGGAACGTAACACCTATCACTACACCTCCTCCCACGTCTCCATCCAGGGACCCTAGCGGTCCTTCCAGGTGAGGCAGAGGTTCACATGCATCTCTTCTAATCTCCTCTCCTGCATTCGATGTTCCCGATGTGGCTTCCTTTAAATTGGCAAGAATGCGTAGATTAGCTGACCGTTTCGCTGAACACATGCACTTGGTCCATCAAGGCCTGCTGGAACGCCCTATAGCTAACTATTATAAGCCCCCTTCCCATTGCCATACTAACCTTTCTGTCCTGGGCCACACACAAACTGGAGTAACAGCTCCTTATTTTCTACTGGAGTAGCTGAATACCCAACGTATGGACATTGAATTATTCGATTTTAGGTAAACACCCCCCCCCCCCCCACCCTTCCTACCACTTGAGACTACATACTACATCTTATTGGAAAGTATCTATTTTGTTACACATTTTGATTCCTTCATATCATTCACTCTTAATTGCCCTTATTTAGGTTTAAAGCATTGTATTCATTCTTATCTCCCTCAAAACAATGTAGCTCTTTAAATGTACAGCCCTTTAGCTTTTAGTTTAGAGATACAGCATGGAAACAAGCCCTTTGGCCCACCAAGTTATTATAGGATAATATATGTAATAGCATGTGGCATGTTGGCCTTCATAGCAAGAGGATTTGAGTATAGAAGCAAGGAGGTCCTACTGCAGTTGTACAGGGCCCTGGTGAGACCACACCTGGAGTATTGTGTGCAGTTTTGGTCTCCCAATTTGAGGAAGGACATTCTTGTAGGTGCAGTGTAGGTTCACCAGGTTAATTCCCGGGATGGAGGGACTGTCATATGTTGATAGAATGGAGCGGCTGGGCTTGTATACTCTGGAATTTAGAAGGATAAGGGGTGATCTTATTGAAACATATAAGATTATGAGGAAGGGAGGACATATAAGCTGGACACGCTAGAGGCGGGAAACATGATCCTGATGTTTCCTAATTTGAGGAAGGACATTCTTGCTATTGAGGGAGTGCCATGTAGGATCACCAGGTTAATTCCCAGGATGGCGGAACTTACATATGATTGACAGGGATTGGACAGGCTAGATGCAGGAAAAATGTTCCCGATGTTGGGGGAGTCCAGAACCAGGGGACACAATTTAAGAATAATGGGTAGGCCATTTAAGAGTGAGATGAGGAAAATCTTTTTCACCCAGAGAGTTGTGAATCTGGAATTCTCTGCCACATAAGGCACTGGAGGCAAATTCACTGGATGTTTTCAAGAGATAGTTATATTTAGCTCTTAGGACTAAAGGAATCAAGGGATATGGGGATAAAGCAGTTATGGGGTACTGCTTTTGGATGATCAGCCATGATCATATTGAATGGGCTAAAGGGTCGAATGGCCTACTCCTGCACCAATTTTGTATGTTTCTATATTTCTATCAATCTATCTATATATACATAATTAAAACTCTGATCTTGTTATCTTCTGGTTTGGCGGTCTTTCTATTTGCGCAAAAACGGTTCACGATAGCACTACGATTTTTCACCAGTTCACTCACCGTTCTCCTGTGCTGCGACTCCACCAAGCTTCGTTCCGATTGGTAGAATGTCGGAAAAGTTAGCGAGGTTTAAAAATCTTAAAAAACGTGCGTGCGCAGATCGATCTCTTCTCCTGCCAGTCAGCGTCGCGCAGATTAGTCTCTTCCACTGTCTCTCCCCGGGACGCTCCGCCCCTTCCTGCACCATCGTGTCTTTACTGGAGCTGAGGAAAGCCGGTGGAGGTTTCTAACTGGATTCAGAGGGATCCGAAGCAGCCCAGCCCCAAGCAGCAGCCCTGCCCTGAGCAGCCCTGCCTGAAGCAGCTGCGCCCCAAGCAGCCGCCCAGCCCCAAGCAACCCAGTGTCGGAGACACAGCCCAGTGTCGGAGACCCAGCCCAGCTGGATTCTGAGAGGTCGCCAAGCGTAGGCTCTGATCCCAGCAGATTGAGAACGACCAGCGCCCGCTGTGAGTACCCATCGCACTGCCAATTCCAGCCACTACCCCTTTGGTCCCCCTTGCTGGCTCCTCCTCCCTTCCCCCGTGATGCCCCCCTCTCCTCCATGGCTCTTCCCCCATCTTTTCCCCGAGCTCACTCCCCCCCCGCCCACTCACCCTCTCCCCCACACAAACTCCCCGCCAAAAAACCCCTCCCTCTCACAAGCTCTCCTGCCCACACACCCCTCCCCGCCCACACACACACACCCTCCCCCCCACACATCCCACTGCCCACACACAGCCCCGCCCCCACCCCCCCCACACCCCCCCCCAAACACCCCACACCCCTCCACCCCATCCCCTGCCCCCACACCCTCCCACACACACACACACAACCCTCTCCCCCACACACCCCTCCCTCCACACCCCTCCCTCCCACACCCCTCCCGCCCACATACATACCTCCTCCCATCCCACACCCACCCCCGCCTCACATCAGGCACGTGCCGTCAGGGTAGGCAAGGTAGGCACTGCGTACCCTGACTAAAATTATGAAATGGCAATTATTAAATATAAAACAGTAAAGTCATGGGAGAATGATGCCTATGTAAGAGATGGATCTCCTAGGTAGGCATAATTCTCCGTGCCTTTCATCCGCAGCACTTGTAACACGGGAAGGTGAGAGATGTTCAGACGAAGAGCACTGCCAGAGGGTGATCAGAAGGCGCTGAAGTGGCTTTAGCCGGGTTCTGGTGCGTCGACCCTAGCATCTTCTATCCCCGGAAGTGGCCAGGCCAGTTCTGGCTCAGTCTGCAAGTGGCCGCGGGACCCTGCCACTTCAGCTGCCCCTTCTGGCAGCGGTGGGCCACTGAGTTACTGATATTGATTGACTTCGACCCAATCTCCTTCCGACAACATCTTCTGCCTTCTCGCATCTTTGAACCCCCCTGGCACAGACTCTCCACACGCTGTGAAAGGAACTCTCCCCTCCAATTGGACCCTTGAATTAGTATTGTCATTCAATAAGATGACAACTGATTCAACGTCCCGGTGTGCTCCCGTTTTTTCCCACCATCTCTCACCTGCCTTCATCCTCTCCCCCACCCATTCAGTAATTAAAAAATGAAGGAGATTGAGAAGCCTTGGGGAAATTGAATTGTTACTTTTTTTTTACAAAGAGAACAATCTGCGCATGGCGCGGTTTAAGATTAAAAAAAAGCCGGTGACTGCCTACCCTGAGTAATTACTCACGGCACGTGCCTGCCACACACCCCCTCCTACACCTCCCCGTCCACACAAACCCCTTCCTCCCTCCTACCCCACACCCCCCTCGCCACACACCCCACTCCCTCCCCCCCTCCCTCCCCCCCTCCCTCCCCTCCTCTCCTCTCCTCCCCTCCCCTCCCACACATGAAGAGGAGGGTGAGGAAGTGCTCGGGCATGAGGGGAAATGAGCCGCGCCTGTAGAATTACGGGCTATAGATGAGTGGTGGAATATTGCATCGAGGGAACGGGTTGCATTGGGGGAACGGGTGAGTGGTGGAATATTGCGTTGGGGAATGGGTTGCATTGGGGGACCAGGCCTCCCATATGACTGGGACCCAACAGATCCCACTTAGTCTAGTAATACATAAAAACAAACAAACAACAATGGTGGAAAAAGACAAAACCAATGTCCCCAAGTCCATGTAGTTCAGAGTTTATTTGGAGGTTGTAGAGTTTAATAGCTGTCTAATAGTCTTCTTTAGACTACTTTTAATCTGATGAACTGTCCCTCCACAGATGCTGTCTGATCCGTTGAGTTACTCCATCATCGTGTGTTCTATGCAAGATTCCATTATCTGCTATTGCTTGTGTAACTATAACATTATTATATTTTTCTGTACCCACTGTTATTTTGTCAATGTGAATGGATACAAGATTAATTTAAGATTAGTATGTGCTGCATTGCAGGTTTGAAAACTATAATTTCTTACGAAAACTAAGCTTACAGAAACTACTTGAAAATTTCATGGATGCTTTGCAGAAATTATTATTTAAACACTTCCTAGGTGAAGACGATTTTAGCTGTAGGAATTGCAGATGTGCTTACCTTCAGCATACTTTGATAGCAGGAATAAATTAATTCATGGTGCATCCTATATTTAAGGCTGGATATTATAAATAGTAATGATCCAGATACAAAATGGCCACATTAGATATATTACAGAAAGATCAACTCAACATTTTATAATGATCAATCTAACTAATAAGTATTCCAGTAATTTTAATTATAGCACAACTTGCCCTGAAGCAAGATTTGATCCTTACTGAGTTGATTCGCTTGAAATGTTGGTATCAATTTAATTCAGAATGATTTATTCTGTACCAGGTGCAGCCTAATTCAGTTCAATGAACCTTTATCAGCCTATATGTTCTTTATTGAAAAACAAATGCAAGAAATCTGAAGTAAAAACAGAAAATGTTGGGCATGCTAAACAGGTTGGGCAGAACAGACGGAAAAGAGATCAAAGTTAACTCGTCAGATCAATAATTATTCATCAGGGGCATTAACTCAGCTTTTTTCTCCATAAATGCTTTCAAACTTGCTGAATATCCCCAGTATTTTAGATCTTTACTATAAATTGTTCATGCATGAAATCTGCTTTATTGGGAGCCAATTCATTGCCTTCGGCATTTAAGATTGAGAAAATGTTCAGTATTCGATCTCTCAATGTCTGCACGTGTGGATGGTTACTATCTCTATTCCTCTTTGCCCGCTCCCCTTCTTTATACTCTTTGGTGTACATCTTCATGGGTGCATAAGACATAATGTTTACAAGAATTGCTTTTGCGAGACATTGGTGAGGCCACATTTAGAGTTTCTGGGCATTGTGTTATACAGGAAAGATGTTGTCAAGCTGGAAAGGGTGCAGAGAAGATTTAAGAGGATGTTGCCAGGACTCAAATTTGTTTACAGGCCTGTTATGATGTAGCAACTAAGATTTTCACCGCTCTGTTGTTGGTACACATGACAATTAAACACCCTTGACTCTCTTGACTCATGACTCTCATCAAAATGCTACATTTGCAGAAGTTTTGAATACGCAAAGTATGTTTCATGGTTGTTCTGGTCTCCCTTAAATCAGCTACAAGCTCCATGCAGTTTCCAAAATACTCCATTCTGATTTCTGTGTGCACCCGTGGAAATTCTTATTTTCAATCAATATGATCGATTGATGTGTAATCAATCAGATCAATTGCTTGGCCCAGCAATTCATTTTGCAGTGTAGAGGTGGCATGGTGGCGCAGCGGTAGAGTTGCTGCCTTACAGTGCCAGAGACCCGGGTTCAATCCTGACCATGGGTGCTGTCTGAATGGAGTTTGTATGTTCTCCCCGCGACCTGCGTGGGTTTTCCCCAAGATCGTTGGTTTCCTCCCACGCTCCATAGACGTATAGGTTTGTAGGTTAATTGGCTTGGTATAAATGTAAAATTGTCCCTAGTGTGTATAGGATAGTGTTGGTGTGTGTCTAGGACAGTGTTAATGTGCGGGGATCGCTGGTCGGTGCGGACTTGGTTTCCGCGCTGTATCTCTAAACAAAACTAAACTAAAGTAAAAGGATCCCGGGCCAAAACGTCCCCTATCCGTTTTCTCCAGAGATGCTGCCTGACCCGCTGAGTTGCTCTAGCATTTTATGTCTATCTTCAGTGTAACAGCATCTGCAGCTCCTTTCTCTTACTATTCTCAGCCAGTACAGGAAGCACCCTTTTCTTTCGCTATCTCTGAAAGATCAATTAAGTACTTTTACTTTACTAAGCCTTTTGGTGAAGCAATGTTTGATTTGTTTGTCGCAAAGACCAATTCGTTATTTTTCTGATTCATCTACTTTGCTGAAAGTACTGTTGGTGTCACCCCCTTTGACTTTACATTAGATCATTGCTTTTCGTAATCCCCATGTGTGGGACTTAAGAGACCTTTTCCACAATGGGAGGCATTACTCTGCAGTTCATCACGACTACAATTCCGTGCATATCTTCCCTCCACTGACAGCTTGTCATTTTCTCCACTTCACTGTTGGGCATGAATAGAATTAAGCGGCATTGTGCGTGGGCGTTTGAGTCGTTGCCGGGTAACCAGCTTTCTTAGCTGTAATTGCTTCAGTAGAAAAGCAACACGATCAACATTGATCAGTTTAATCCTCAGCGATGTAGACCCGGCAAATTTGCATTCTCTCATAAGATATCTGAATAAATCCTCAAATAGTTCTGGGCTTGCAAATTGGCAGCCGTTTGGGAATGAGTATTGTCTAAAAAGTGTGATGCTTCTCTTGGATGTGTTCAGATCCGTGTAAATGGCCACATTTATTTGCAGCTCCACAGGCGGTGAAAACTATTGATGTGCTTGTAGTTTTGTGATATGGGTATCTCGGTAGATCCTTGTGCTATGTTACCATGGGGGGGGGCATATGATTGTAATAACACATAATTGATACTTCAACCGGGAATCCCCATTTGGGATTAAGGTCGCAGCTGCATTGTAAGAGTTTGGAATTTACTTTTCTGATGACTACTTGCACGACTGATACTATTGCAACACCAGTCCTTCCATAAATTTAAATCGAGTTGTTGACATACTACATTTTCCATTCCCGAGAAAAAAATCTACAGTCTGTACAGCTTTTTAATTAAATGCTGTAATAGCATTTAAAGTAAGTAGATGCCTGATTAGCTGAGAATTCTTAAAAATCTAATTCACAAGTTCACAAATTATAGGAGTAGCCATTCGGCCCATCGGGTCTACTCCGCCATTCAATTGTGGCTGATGTCTGCCTCCTAATCCTATTTTCCTGCTTTCTCTCCATAACCCTTAACACCCATACTAATCAAGAATTTGCCTATCACTGTCTTAAAAATATCCACTGACGGCCTCTGTGGCAATGAGTTCCACAGATTAACTTCCCTCGGACTAAAGAAGTTCCTCCTCACCTCCTTTCGAAAAAAGCGCCCTTTAATTCTGAGGCTATGACCTCTGGTCTCAGACTCTCCCACTAGTGGAAACATCTTTTCCACATCCACTCTATCTATGCCTTTCATTATTCTGTAAATTTCTGTAAGTTTTAATGCAGTGACAAATATGAATTTGGTTTCCCTGTCTTGCCTCCAACTCTGACTTCTGATTAGCCCTAAATAGACACAAAAAATGCTGGGATAACTCAGTGAGACAGGCAGCATCTCCAACGTTTACTCCAGCATTTTGTGTCCATCTTCGGTGTAAACCAGCATCTGCAGTTCTTTCCTACATTTCTGATTAGCCCTCGTCCTCACTCCCTCCCCTTCTTCTTTGTAAGCGAGTAACTAAGAATTGTCGAGGTGGTAATAGCAGTCTAGTGTTTATTGACATTTTGTCTGTTGATGTAATCTTAATGATAGTTGAAACCTAAATACTCAAGGAGGGGAGGGGAGGCACCTCAGAACTCACTGTGCAGTTGAGAGGTTTTGCGTAACTTTCCATCTCCCAGCCCTCACGAGGCACCGATAAACAGTCACGGTGGCGCAGCGGTAGAGTTGCTGCCTGACAGCGAATGCAGCGCCGGAGACCCGGGTTCGATCCCAACTACGGGTGCTGTCTGTACGGAGTTTGTGCGTTCTCCCCGTGACCTGCGTGACCTGAGATCTTCGGTTTCCTCCCACACTCCAAAGACGTACAGGTTTGTAGGTTAATTGGGTTGGTAAATGTAAAAACTGTCTCTGGTGCGTGTAGGATAGTGCTAATGTGCGGGGATTGCTGGTCGGTGCGCACCCGGTAGGCCGAAAGGCCTGTTTCCGCGTTGTATCTCTAAATTAAAACTAAACTAAACAAGGGCACCTGAAAATGAAAGTTCAGTGCCAAGAGAGATGGGAGACATCTTCAGCACTTTTCCTTTCACTTTACCTTCACCAACCTGCAATATATTCATAGATTTGGGAGATAGAGTAGGAGCAGAATTAAGCCATTCCGTCCATGGAGTCTGCTCCGCCATTCGATCATGGCTGATCTATTTTTCCCTCTCAACCCCATTCACCTTCTCCTCATAGCTTTAGACTTTCGAGATACAGCAAGGAAACAGGCCTTTTGGCCCACCGAGTCTGTGTCGACCAGTGATCATCCCGTACACTAGAACTATCCTACACACTAGGGACAACGTACAATGTACAAAAGCCAATTAACTTACAGACCTGTACATCTTTGGGAGTGTGGGTGAGGGAAACCAGAGCACCCGGAGAAAACCCACACAGTCACAGGGAGAACGTACATACTTTGTACAGGCAGCTTCCATCAAGATTAAACCCAGGTCTCTGGCGCTGTAAGGCAGCAACACTACTGTGCCATCCTAACTTTTGACACCCTTACTAATCAAGAACCTGTCAATCTCTGCTTTAAAAATACCCAATGATTTTGGCCTTCATAGCCATTTGTAGCAATGAATTCCACAGATTCTCCACCATTTGGCTAAATAAATCCCTCCTCATCTCCATTCTTAAGGTACGTCCTTTAATTCTGAGGATCTGTCCTAGACTTTCCGATTACTGGAAACATCCTCTCCACATCCACTTTTTTGGCCTTTCATTATTCGGTAAAGCTTCAATGAGACCATCTAAACTCATCCTCTAAACTCCAACAAGTACAGGTCCAGAGCTGTCAAATGCTCTTCACATGTAAACCCAATCATCCCGGGATCATTCCCATAAACCTCCTCCGGACCCTCTCCACCGCCAGCACAATCTCCCGCCGATATGGGGCCCAAAACTGCTCACAATATTCTAAATGTGACCTCACCAGTGCCTTGTAAAGCCACATCATTACATCCTTGCTTTTACATTATAGTCCTCCTGAAATAAATGCTAACATTCATTGATATTCATTGAATGATAACACGAGGAAAAACCTTTTCACCCAGAGAGTTATGAATCTGTGGAATTCTCTGCCACAGAAGGCAGTGGAGGCTACTTCATGGGATGTTTTCAAGAGAGAGTTAGTTTTATCTCTTAGGAATAACGGAATCTAGGGATATGGGGAAAAAGCAGGAACGGGGTACTGATTTTGGATGATCAGCCATGATCATATGAATGGTGGTGTTGGTTCGAAGGCCCGAATGCTCTGCTCCAGCACCTATTTTTATATTTCTGACATTGCATTTGACTTCCTTCCTGCTGACTCAACCTGCAAATTAACATTTTGGGCATCTTGCACCAGCACTCCTATGTCCTTTTGTACATCCAGTTTCTGAATCCTCTCTCCATTTAGAAAGTAGTCCACGCCTTTATTCCTTCTACCTAAGTGCATGACCTTACACTTTTCTCTGCTGCATTCCATTACCACTTATTTGCTATTCTCCCAACCTGTCCAAGTCCTTCTGCAAACTTCCTGCTTCCGCAACATTACCTGCCCCTCCACCTACCTTCGTATCACCTGCAAACTCGGACACAAAGTAATCAATTCCATCATCCAGATTATTTACAGATAATGTGAAAAGTAGTGAATCTAATACTGATCCCTCTGGAACACCAATAGTCACTGGTAGCCAGCAAGAAGAGGTCCCCTTTATTCCCACACTTTGCCTTCTGCCAATCTTCTATCCACGCCAGTACCTTGCCTCTAGTACCTTGCCCTCCTATCTCGTTTAGCAGCCTCACGTGCGTCATCTTATCAAAGGCCCTCTTAAATTCCAAGTAAACCAACATCCACTTACTCTCCTTTGTCTATCATGCTTGTCAATTCTTCAAAGATTCCGACAGGTTTGTCAGGCAAGATCTCCTCTTAACAAAACAATGCTGACTTTGGCCGATTTTATCAAGTACATTCACAATTTTCCTGTCCCCTGGAACCATTCCTGACTCTAGTGATCCTTGAAAGATCACTACTAATGCCTCCAAGCTACCTCAGAATCCCAGAGAAATTGTCCATCCGGTCCAGGTGACTTATCCGCCTTCTGACCTTTCAGCTTCCCAAGCACCTGCTCCTAGGGTTCTCTGTAGAGGGAGTTAGATTTAGCTCTTAGGGTTAAAGGAATCAAAGGATATGGGGAAAAAGCAGGAACAGGGGTACTGACTATAGATGACCAGCCATGATCATATTGAATGGCGGTGTTGGCTCGAAGGGCCGAATGGCCTACTCCTGTACTATTTTTCCATGGTTCTAATAGTGATCGCACACTTCTGCCCCCTGACTCTTGAATTTCTGGCATATTGCTGGTGTTTTCCACTGTGAAACTGATGCAAAAAACGTATTCAGTTCATCCGCCACTTCTTTGTTCCCTATTACTATTTCTCTAGCGTCATTTTCCAGTGGTTCATTGTCCACTCTTGCCTCTCTTATACACTTTATATATCTGAAAAAGCATTTGCTGTCATTTTTTAAAAATATTATTGGCTAGTTTAGGTCATAAGTGATAGGAGTAGAATTAGGCCATCAGTTCTACTCCGCCATTCAATCACGGCTGATCTATCTCTCCCTCCTAACCCCATTTGCCTGCCTTCATCCCGTAACCTCTGACACCCATACTAATTAAGAATCTATCTATCTGTGCCTTAAAAATATGCACTGACATTGCCTCCACGGCCTTCTGTGGCAAAGAATTTCGCAGATTCACCACCTACTGACTAAAGATATTTCTCATCTCCTTCCTAAAAGAACGTCCTTTAATTCTGAGGCTATGACCTTTGGTCCGAGACTCTCCCACTAGTGGAAACATCCTCTCCACATCAATTCTACCCAAGCCTTTCACTACTCGGTATGTTTCTGCCTCGTTCGTTACCTTTGCTCGACAGTGATATCAATACATCTTAGTTCAGTTTATCTTTCTCAAACTGCAGATTGAATTTTTTTAGATTATTAAATCTTTCTCAAACTGCAGATTGAATTTTTTTAGATTTACTGCCTCCTAGGGGTTCCTCCTCCTTAAGCACCCTAATCAAATCTGATTCATTGCACCCCACCAAATTGAAAATTGCCTTTTCCCTGTTGGGCTCAACCACAAGCTGCTCTAAAAGGCATTCCCACAGACATTCCACAAATTCCTTCTCTTGGGATTCAGTACCAACCTCATTTTCCCAGTCGACCTGCATATTGAAATCCCCCGTGACCAGTTTCCTACATGCCTTATCTATCTCCTGATATAAGTCACCCATATCCCTGTGTCTATCTCAAATCTTCTTAAAAGGTAGTCACTGTAATATCTACCTCCACCACCACTCCAGGCAATGTGTTCCAAGCCTCCACCACTATCTGTGTAAAAAAAAACTTGCCCCGCACATCTCCATTAGACGTCTCCCCTTTCACGTTATAGTAATGCCCTCTAGTCTTGGACATTTCCACCCCAGGAAAACGATTCTGACTGTGTACCCTATCTATGCTTCTCATAATTTTAAATGCTTCTATCAAATCTCCCGTCAACTACTGACGTTCCAGAGAAAGGCAATCCAAGTCCATCCAACCTGCTGCTAAAATCCTCTAAGTGTGTAGGAAAGAACTGCAGATGCTGGTTTAAACCGAAATAGAAACAAAAAGCAAGAGTAGCTCAGCTGGAGAGGCAGCATCTCTGGAGAGAAGGAATGGGCGACGTATTGGGTTGAGACCCTTCTTCAGACTAGGCCTCTAATTGTCTAATCCAGGCTGCATTCTGGTAAACCTCTTCTGCACCCTCTCCAAAGCTTCCAAATCTAATGGGATGACCAGAACTGCACACTGTACTCTAAATAAAATGAGAAAAACACAGCTGCACTTGTGTGTTGCTGCATGATCCTAACATACGTAATCACTCGAAACATAGTCCACATCATTCAACGTCTCATTGGAGACCCTGGGACTATCTTTAAACAGACTTAACTGGACATTTTCTTGCACTGAATGTTTTTCTCTTTTCTTGTCCCTGGTGCGTAGAATAGTGCTCGTATACGGGGAACGCCAGTCGGCGCGGACTCAGTGGGCCGAAGGGCCTGTTTCTGCGCTCTATCTCTAAACGAAACTTAAAGAAGAGGAAGTAAAAATAAGAACAATGAAAAGAAAAAGGCAAGACATTGAACACGAGAGAAAGAGGAGAAAAATATGTATTTCTCAAGAGAACAACCTCTTGCAGTGCAACCTTTAAGATTTTATGTAACCTTGAAGTAAAATACTCTTCAAAGGAAACCAGATTCTGAGAATATTCCAAGATTCAGCTAGAACTGTCTATTTTCCAAGATCGTTGCACAATAATGTTCTGATAAAATGTTAGTATGGTCAGTAAGATTTGTGTTTTGCTACATTAGTGCATTATCACCATTGTCGGTTGAAAAACATTGGAGCATGAAATATTTCCACTGCGTGGCTGCCTTTTCACTTTGAATGATGTGGACCATGTGTGGAGTGATTCGCGTGTCAGGATCATGTAGCTAGACAAGATTGCAGCTGTGATTTCCTCATATCATCTCACAAGCACCAGACACTGATTCAGCATTCATCAATAAATAATTACCAAAATGAATTGCCTTTTGACAGTTGAACAGGGAATACCAATTAATTATATCAGCTCCTGCTTTCGGGAAACAGCGAAAGCAGGTCACGGGGAGAACGTACAAACCCACGCAGGTCACCCACGGGGAGAATGTACAAACTCCGTACGGACAGCACCCGTAGTCAGGATCGAACCCAGGTCACTGGTGCCGTAAGTAGCAACTCTACCGCTGTGCCGCCATGCTGCCCTATTTTGTTTATTGTAACAGGTGGACGCTATGTTTATGTTGGCAGTGATATACTGCTAGAACGTAAAAATGGAGAGGGGGTGGTAAACAAATACAGAAGAGAGATTAGTGAGCAAGATACCCTCGGTAGAAATCCTGTCAGCAAGATCTTCTTCCTTTGCAACCGGAGATCAGTCAATGCTCTGGCAGCTCGCAGCTGCTCCTTACACCTGGCCACGAGTTAGCTGCTAGATCCAAGTTTTGCAAGCCATCAACTTGCACATCAAAACGAGGTTTTTGCATTGGAAATATACAATGAATTGTTGAGTTATTGGGGGAACATTTTTATTTATAACATTCATTTCTGAGAAAAAAACAATTTACCAAGGTTTTTGGGTGAAAACATGAGAGGACCCGAAATGTCACCCATTCCTTTTCTCCAGAGATGCCGCCTGTCCCGCTGAGTTACTCCAACATTTTGTGTCTACCTTCATATACCTTCACGTCATTTCCTACGGATGTGTAAACCATATTTGCAGAACAGCAACTAGGCACCTCTGTTCTTTAAGTTCTTAAGAGTAAATATCAAGAGCAATTTGTCCCACAGCCGAAGCAATGGTCAAGAAGGCAAACCAACACCTTTACTTCCTTCGAAGGCTTAGGAAGTTCAGCATGTCCCCTACAACTCTCACCAACGTCTACTGATGCACTGTAGAAAGCATTCTATTGGAATGCATCACAGTGTAGTTTGCAAACAGCTCCATCCAAGACCGCAGGAAATTGCAGGGAGTTGTGGATGTAGCCCAGACCATCGTGCAAACCAACCTCCTTTCCGTGGATTCCACCTACACTTCACGCTGCCTCAGCAAGACCACCTAAATAATCAAAGATCAGTCTCACCTCAGACACTCCCTCTTCTCCCCTCTCCCATCAGGCAAGAGTGAAAACGCATACCTCCAGATTCAGGGATAGTTTCTTGCCTGCTGTCATCAGGCAACTGAACTGTCCTCTCAGAAACCAGAGAGTGGTCCTGACCTTCCATCTACATCATTGGAGACCTTCGTACTATCTTAATTTCAGCTTAAATTTGCACTAAATAATAGTAAGATTAAATGAGAACTTACCAGTTTGAGGTTTGATCTTGATTTGATGAGGAGTTACGTTGGTGATTACGTGAAGAAGGCCCGCCGGGCCGCATGCGCACCAAACTTCAAAGCAGCGGTATGAAATCACAAATAAACAACACCGAAGTACATAGTAAGGTCAGTGACTCTAGAACTACCATAGGATCCTATATGAGAGAGGGTTGGGCGTGGCGGGCACGTAATCATCAACGTAACTCCTCATAAAATCAAGATCAAACTTCAAACTGGTAAGTTCTCGTTTAATCTTACTATTTTATTTCGGACTCACGTGAGTGATTCCGTGAAGAGTTCAAAGCTTTGTGATTTCATGCCGCAGATTACAAATCTCGGCATCCCACTGCATTGATTAACTCGAAAGAGAAATAAATGCATTAGCAGTAACATTGCATTCAATGTAGAAATAGGGTTTATTTAACAATGTAAACAAACGACAGTACCCCTTAAATTTAGGTACTTAAAATGGCATAGGCAAACAGTCCTGGATTGACAATCGGCCGATGATAAAAATTCTGAAACATCAGCTCATTTGCCCATCCGGCGGCTGCCAAAATATGGTCGAAGGGCACGTCCCTCGCCTTGGCCACCGACGTAGCTGCTGCCCTAGTGGAATGAGATGTAAACACACTATCTAAATGATACGCTGACGTTGATACTGACCTGGTAGAATGAGATATACAATCGTCAGTGTTGATATCTGTATAACCCAGAACCTGCTGCAGCCACCTTGAAAAAAGTCTGAACCGACCTTCCTTTGGGTAGTTGTTTGTTAACTAATAAACAATGCCGATGCCATACTTCTTAGGATTCTGGTGGCCTAGATAACATAGAAGTGAGACCGTGGGGTGTTCAAAATGATCTTCAATCATGGTTGTGTTACTCTGGTTGTGTAGACCAGAATGTAAATGTAATGGCACCTGCAGCCAATTCCATCCTATCTAGCCACAACGTTTGCAATGTTTGCCGTCGTTGTGCTGATATAAGTGTCGTAACTAAAGATGTAGCTGGAACCCCTTGGTGAAGTAATGTTCACACATTTTCAATAACCAACTACATAACCTTGTAGTGGGAGAACTTGTGTCAAGATCTTTTAACAGCTTGATATCTGGGTTGGACCCGAGAGCGTAGTTCCCTTATGTTGCAGCTGTAGTGTCTCTATAACTGACATTGTCAATACCATTTAAAATGAGCTGGAAATGTCAGTAATCTGTACCGTATTAAATGTAACATTAACATTTAACAAAACACTTCTGATCCCCTTAATAGGAATGTACTGCTTTTTTTGGATGCTATCCCTGCACACTGCAGTGAGCACCTTCATGGCTTGATGTGACAACCTGAGGAAAAGGTAAATCCATTCAAAATGTGTAGGTCAATAATTGTTTTACTGTGCAAAAGCCAGTCTCCTGAACCACAGTTTGAAACAGCAAGTTCTTGTTTTTTGGCATAACCGTATACCGTAGTGCCATAATGCCTGATGAAGCAGGCAACATGGACGTTTGGCCAGTCCGACAGTACGAACCCAAGCGAGGTCTTGCTGACTGTTTTAAGACCCGGCTAATGAGGCAACAAATGAGGAAGACATAAAGACCATTCCTCCTATTGAAGTGAGAAAGTATTTCTCCGCACTGTTGTGCCATATATTTCTTTGCAATGAGTGAAAAACATGCATTAACATGATGAATATTCGATGAAGTATTGAACCATGCTTCATCATACTTCGAGATCCAACACTTATTCTGTGTTATCATCGATCTGAACAGGATGATACACCAGTGGCAAGGAGATTCATCACAGGATATTTTTCCTTGATTATCATGTGACTAACATATGTCACCATCGTAAAGTAGCAACTTGAATTTGAGCATGTAGAATATGTATATTCGCTCAAAACCCCTTACTCATGGGTGCGCTTAGTGTATATTTTTAGTTGATACCAACAACTGAAGAATTGGTAACTCATGCAATCTCCACTACCTTTGAGTAGGTGATGGTATTTGAAACTTCTCATCTTAGAGTTCTAAACATCAGTTCATAATAACTGAATTCAACCGACCACACTACTGTAGCGAGTTTCAAGTTCAAGTTCAATGAGTTATTGTCATGTTCAGCAATGCTGAATACTATTACTTCATCATTGTGGCTGAAGTACCCTCAGCTGACAATAGCACAAGGTTGTTAGCAATGATCTAATTGCTACTTACACAATATCAGTTCCTTGATTTGCTCAGCTGCAACACAGCTGCTATATTGTCAATTACTCTTAATGAAAATAACTCAGTTTTGTAACAGATTGCTATAACCCCAATCTCTTGCCACAAGGCGGAGACATGGCTAATAATAATTAAAGGTAAATCCCAATGACCAACAAACAGTTTATCCCATACTGCATTGCTTTCCTGTTATAGTACAGTTATATTGTCTGTGATAACCTTTGTAATGGGATTTGTATAACATGTATTGCTTACCTTATGAATCTGTTGTAGTCAGGAATAAGTTGTTACATTCGGAAAGTTTATATGCCCCATACTCTCCATTCTTCATAATAACATGCCAATCCTGCCTTATTGCATGGGTGGTTTGCATGAGAACTTTTGCCCAATTTCCAAACCCTGGCCAAAATCCAAACTTACTTGGAATGCTCCGGCTGCCTCAACCAAAAATGTTTACCCTTTGTGTATTGTACAAACAAATGTAAATATTACAACTTGTGAACGGTGCACTACCCAAATTTTGGAAGTGCTAGACCCATTTAGTTGAGCATGATTGGAAGGTGCATGGAATTTCTGAGCTATCATGCTGCCCCCAGCTCCAGTGAACCGCTACTGCCGATGAGCGCCTGGGGTGCGTTCTGAACGATGACTTTTGCCCGTCTTTGGCCGAATTAATTCGTCTGCAAGGCTTCTTCCCCTGTAGAATAGACCTACCTGAATAACCGATTCAGTGGCTGGCTCTCACATCCCCCTGTTGGCGTTGGTCACTGCCGGCACATATGTGCTTGAGTATGTTCTATTGACATTTTTAGAGCCTGGAGTCATATTGACCTTTTGCTCTTCACTCCTCAGAGAGGATGATTCGTAGGCAACCCTAACAGGCGCTGCCGCAGGCCGCAGGATACAAATACTGATATGAACCCATTGGCCTTAACCCAATAGAATATTCTACTGGGATGGCAACTTTATTGTCAGGAAAGGTACCTCTGACATGTGCCCTTCATCCCTTTGGGTATGCCCCACGGCCATACCCTGAGACTCAGTGTCAGCAGGATACTGAACTATCTTGGTCTCTGCCTCCGAGAGGGAGACCTTTGTAGCACTGTATACAACAGTTGCTGTATTTAGGATAGTCGTTTCAACGCACTATCCAGCCCCGGTGAGGAATTCATCTCCCGACTCCGTGGGCGAGCAGATATGTGTGAATTTGCGCAACCCTGTCCCAGGCGTTGCTGGCGCCGCCTTTCATAAAGGCCGGCGCTTTTTGACATGAAACAGCCCTGTATCAGGTGCTGCTGGCACGGCTCTCCCGTAGGCCGGCACTTCACACATGAAGCAGCCCTGTCAGGCGCTGCTGGCATGGCCTGTCCCATAGGCCCACACATTTTACACATGAAGCAGCCCTGTCAGGCGCTGCTGGCGCGGCCTGTCGCATAGGCCCGCACTTTTTACACATGAAGCAGCCCTGTCAGGCACTGCTGGCACGGCCTGTCCCATAGGCCCGCACATTTTACACATGAAGCAGCCCTGTCAGGCGCTGCTGGTGCGGCCTGTCCCATAGGCCCGCGCTATTGCTGTGTAAGCTCACTAAATCAACATTTAATGTACAGCTTTACCTGTGAAGGGTAAAAATAATTCATAGCAACCTGTGCTTAAACAATTATAACATTGTCAGAACATATAACAATAACTTTTTACTTTGCCTTTAGCTTTTACTTAAAAAAAAACACTATAAAATACATACTTTTTATTATAAGGAGAAACCCTTTATAGCCTGACTCACCTGAGTCCAAATAGGGCTGAATGAGTCCCAGTCATTTCTTGACTGGGGACCACCGTCTGTGAGCCACTGACCCCACTGTCAGTGGCTCCAGCGTTGCTTCCTTGCCGTTCCAACGGCATCCCACAGGCTGGGAGCCACTGACCCCACTGTCAGCAACTCTGTTTGAATTTCTTGCCGTTCCCACGGCAACCCTGCAGGCTGGGGAGCCGCTAACTGCACTGTCAGCGGCTCCTTATCTCGCAACCCGATCAATTTTGCCGGTTTATCCGCATTTGCGGTCAGACTGGAATTTCCCCAAGTCCATAACTGGCAACTTGTCGGGCTGCGAAACTGGCAGGAAAAACCTGTGTAAAAAGAGGCTCCTGCCTAAAAACCCCTGGTATGTAAAAAACCAAACTTACCTTTTAAGTTTAACTTACCACCGGCAGGAGCTCTGTCCTGCCAGACTGGTGCTTGCGCCATTGCGGTGAAGTACTGGTGCGCATGCGGCCTGGCGGGCCTTCTTCACGGAATCACTCACGTGACTCTGAAGTAAAATATACCTTTCATCCCGTATCTGTACACTGTGGCCGGCTTGACTGTAATCATGCATCATCTTTTTGTGACTGGATAGCACGCAAGTTAAAAGCTTTGCACTGTACCTCAGTACACGTGACAACAATAAACTAAACTAAACTTAATAGTTAGGATGTGGATGTCATTGGCAGGACTAGCAGTTTTCGCCCATCCCTAATTTACTTTGGGAACTTGGTGGCGAGCAACCATTTTCAACCAGTTTTGAACTGTTACAAATACTTCTTAATAACTTCTTACGACAAAGAAGGAACCATTCAGCCTATCATCCCAGCTAGTTTCCAACAGAAGAGTCCCCCAAATCCCACACCCACTCTTCCTCTGTAGCAATGCAATTTATTCTCTCTCATTTCCTCCTTAATCCTCCACTTCTCTTTTCCACTAACCTGTGTTGTAGAGTTATGGTCATAAGGTCAAGTGATAGGAGCAGAATTAGACCATTTGGCCCATCAGAATCTCTTGCCCAGAGTAGGGGAATCGAGTAGGGGGGAACCAGAGGACATAGGTTGAAGGTGAAGGGGAAAAGATAGGAATCTGAGGGGTAACGTTTTCACACAATGGATGGTGGGTGTATGGAACAAGCTGCCGGAGGAGGTAGTTGAGTCTGGGACTATCTACCTCTCCTAACCCCATTCTCTTGCCTTCTCCCCTTTAACCTCTGACACCCGTACTAATTAAGAATTTATCTACAGGTATCTCTGCTTTAAGAATATCCATTGACGGCCTCCACATCCGTCTGTGGCAAAGGATTCCACTCAGGAAGAAACTAGAGTACCATTTGCAAACGTGCAATTCCAAGGCAAAGAAAAAAACTCAATGCAGATAGCACCTGAGATCATGATCAACCTGAGAACATAGAACAAAGCAGCATATGAACGTGGGAGGGCCCTTAGCCCACAATGTCCATGCCGAACATGCTGCCAAGTTAATCTCATCTACTCTGCTTACACCTGATCTATATCCCTCCACTCCCTGTGCTTCTCTAAAAGCCTCTTATCTGCTTCCACCACCATCCCTGGCAACACGTTCCAAGAACCCACAAAACCTGCATGTTAGCGTGTAAAGCCCCTGTCTCAATTTCCCGAGTTACGAATTCTCCCGAGGTTTCCCCTTGATTCAAACTCGGAGAATGTCCATAGCGAGTCCGTAGGAGGCCATAGGAGTCCGTAGATATTTCGTAGCGGCTCGTAATGCCAGCTGTAGGTACTCGGAGCATCAGGTATGTCGGAACGTTTTTTAAGCCTGTTGAAAAATGTCCATGAGTAAAATATAGCCCTGAATACCTACGGCTGGCTATTACTGTAATTCTCCGAGTTTGAATCAAGGGGAAAACTCGGGAGAATTCGTGGTAACTCGGGAAAGTGGGACAGGGGGTTTACTAAGTGACTCAAACAATTCAAAGATCCCAAAATAGTGGCTTAGTTGGAGTATAACATAGGGCAATGATTAGTGGGGTGTCAGGGGTTATGGAGAGAAGACAGGAGAATGGGGTTGGGAAGGAAAGATAGATCAGCCATGATTGAATGGCGGAGTAGATTTAATGGGCCAAATGGCCTAATTCTGCTCCTATCACTTATGTCCTTATGACCTTATGAGCACCAATGTATATAATCTATTGCACTTTTAAATAATTTAACTGAATGCTTTGCCCCCGATATTTGGTCTTTCTGCCTGGCTGAGGATTTTATTCCAGAAGAATTGGGCAACCAGCCACCGTATTTTTAGTTCTTGTTCACGTTAATGCTGCCTCATAAATGATGAGATCTATGCCCCACATTTCAAGACCTTTGGAAAACAGACTTTAGAATGTCATCAGGCCACACTTTATTTAGAACCCACAGCGGAAAATCTAAGATGAACCAAATACCACGGCAGCACGGTGGTGCAGCGGTTTTGCTGCCTCACAGCGCCAGAGACCTGGGTTCGATCCTGACCACGGATGCTGTCCGTAAGGAGTTTCTCCCTGTCTGTGTTTTCTCTGAGACCTTCAGTTTTCTACCACACTCCAAAGATGCACAGGCTTACAGGTTGACGCAAAAAGCTGGAGTAATTCAGCAGGGACAGGCAGCAGAAACGTCACCCTTTCCTTCTCCCCAGAGATGCTGCATGTCCTGCCGAGTTTCTCCAGCTTTTTGTGTCCATCTTGGGTTTAAACCAGCATCTGCAGTGCCTTCTTACACAGGCTTGTAGGTTAATTGGCTTGGTATGAATGTAAATTGTCCCTAGTGTGTGAGGGTAGTGTTAATGTGCGGGGATCGCTGGTCGGCGTGAACTCGGTGGGCTGAAAGGCCTGTTTTTGCGCTGTATATCTCAACTCAACTCAACTAAACGTCATCAAGTCAAGTGATGATTATTTGTAACTTCTGTTGATGATCACTTTCTGCCACATTGACAAATGATAACAAATATTATATTGTCACCAATGAGGTCTCTGGGTGGATCTATCAATAAAAATCGTATGTAAACAAAATGTGTTCATATTTCAGAACAATAATTTTAAACGTCTTTATTGATAGCCTGAAGAATTTATCAATGACAATCCATGTTAATTGATTGACTTTCCATTGTCTTTATCTTGTTTCAAGGCTATTGTGTGGAATTGCCAGCATCCCTCTGTGCAAGTCCCACCAAGTTTTCCAATATTTCATGCATGCAAAAATCTGAGCTTATTTCAAAAGTGCTAAGAGAAATATTAGACCATTCGGCCCATCAAGTCTACTCAGCCACTCAATCATGGTCAGTCTATCTTTCCTTTTCAACCCCATTTTCCTGTCTTCTCCCCGTAACCCCTGACACACGAACCAATCAAGAATCTATCAATCTCTGCCTTAAAGATATCCATTGACATGGCCTCCGCAGCCTTCTGTGGCAATGAATTCCACAGATTCACCTAAAGAAATTCCTCCTCATCACCTTCCTAAAGGTATGTCCTTTTATTCTGAGGCAATAGCCTCTGGTCCTAGACTCTCCCACGAGTGGAAACATCCTCTCCACATCCATTCTATCCAAGCCTTTCACTATTCAGTAAGTTTCAATAAGGTCCCCCCTCATCTTTCTAAATTCCACCAAATACAGTCCCAGTGCCATCAAACGCTCATTATTTTTCTTCTTGCATTTGAAGTAGCGGAAGTGGTGAGGCCTTCCGCATTCAGCTGCAGCAGGGTGATGACATCCGGTTCCACATCCGTCGGTGCCCCGCCCAAAGAAGGGCGCATGCTCCGAGTTTGGCGCCAAGCTACGGCGGCTGAGGTTCCATTAGGGCTTCTGCTGCTGTCTCTGTTTGCTGTAGTCCACCTGACTATGGTCAGTTGACAGGGCTCACCACAGGAAGGTCGACAACATGAGCCCCACCATTGCCTCACAAAACCTCAGCATTACATCCCTGTTTTTATATTCTAGTACTTTAAAATTATATGCTAGCATTGCATTTGCCTTTCATGTACAGACACTCCCCGACTTACATAATATGGGACTCGCTAAAAATACTTCTAATACGTCTATTGTCTATTGTCTAATACATACTGTACATATGATAGGTTAACATATGATGAGTGTTTGATGGCTTTGGGCTTGGAGTTTAGAAGAATGAGGGGGGGATCTCAATGAAACATACAGAATAGTGGAAGGCTTGGATAGAGTGGATGTGGAGTGGATGTTTCCACTAGTGAGAGAGTCCAGGAGTAGAGGTCATAGCCTCAGAATTAATGGATGTTCTTTTAGGAAGGAGGTGAGGAGGAATTTCTTTAGTCAGAGGGTGGTGAATCTGTGGAATTCTTTGCCACAGTAGGCTGTGGCGGCCAAGTCATTGGATATATTTAAGGCAAAGATGGATACTGTAGATTCTTGATTAGTATGGGTGTCAGTTGAAATGGGGAGAAGGCAGGAGAATGGGGTTAAGAGGGAGAGATATTGTATCACTTATCACTTATGATCTTCTGTGTAACAGTACATTATTAGCTCTTTTGGAACTTCACCCATGGCTAAAGATGATGCAAATATCTCTGCCACAATCTCCACAATTTCCTCCCTTGCTTCCCACAATGTCTGAGGATGTATTTGGTCAGAACAGGGGATTTGTCCACCTTTCATGTGTTTTAAAAGTAGCAATACTTCCTGTTTTGTAATTCATATCTGATCTAAGACATCACCATTCTTATTCCTGAATTCTTTTGCTTTCATGATCTTTAGTTTAGTTTAGAGATTCAGCGCGAAAACAGGCCCTTCGGCCCACCAAGTCCGCATCGACCAGCGATCCCCGCACACTAATATTACCCTACACAAACTAGGGACAGTTTACATTTATGCCAAGCCAATTAACCTACAAACCTGTACGTCTTTGGAGTGTGGAAGGAAACCCAAGACCTTGGAGAAAACCCATGCGGTCACGGGGAGAACGTACAAACTCTATACTCTATAGCAACCGTAGTCAGGATCGAACCCTGGTCTCTGGTGCAGGAAGGCAGCAACCTTACCGCTGCGTCATCATGGCGTCCATCTTCTCATCAGCATAAATGAATCGGAAGTCTTAATTTAATATCTCCTCCATCTCTTACGATTTTACACAAAGACAGCCATGTTCATCTTTATGGGACTTATTCTTACCGAAACCACCATTCCATTGTTAGGGGCCTGTCCCACTTTCACGACCTAATTCACGACCTCTGCCGAGTTTGCCCTTGACTCATACTCGCAGCATGGTCGTCACGGGGTTGTAGGTATGTTGTAGGTAGGCTGTATGTAGGTCGTGATGCTAGTCATAGGTAGTTGTGGCATCAAGTAGGTCGGGGCGTTTTTCTCGCATGATGAAAAATGTCCACGAGTAAAAAAGGTCGTGAATTAGGTCGTGAAAGTGGGACAGGCCCTTTAGAAATGTTTTTATTCTGAATATTTGATTACATTCAGTTGCTTTGCATTTCAAATTGTGAAGTGGTGCAATAAGGAAGTGTTTTAAAATGTCATTTTTTTGATTTTTTTTAAATTGTTGTGTTAAGTTGTAGTTTGATTCACTAAAGATTGGAATTTTAATTAACTTGATTGAAAGCGACTTCTAATTCATTTATCAAACTCAGTTCTGGTTAGGTTGAGCGGGGGAGGGGGCATTGACTTCTTTGGTAAATTTTAAAACAAAATGTTTCCAGTGGTTTTAAATATTAAAAATCCAGCTCAGGAGTTGCAGGTAAAAAAACAAATTGTAGCAAGTGAAATAAATGTGCAGTGGTGATTCTGTTGTACATTACTCCTCATGTTGTGTGACTTACGTGAGGAGGTGCGGCATTGACTTCCTTAGTAAATTTTAAAACAATTTCAATGAAAATCAACTAATTTGTATTGATTTTGTCCTTATGGCAAATGAGTTCAATTATCTGAAGGTGATTGATGAATCCTGGAGCCACAGTCGGCTGGAGCTGAGGCCTGCTTCAAGTGGAAGGTTTTTAAAAAAAATGGCAGCTTTGGGGTACGGAGAAATTTGAATATTGTGTATGATACGATCTGTATTGAAAGGTTTGGCTCGCCTTTGCTGTAGTTAAGCTGCTATTGGCTGACTTCTTTGAGACAGGTACATGGACAGATTTGGAGGAATATGGGCCAAATACAGGCAGGTGGGACTAGTGTAGATGGGACATGTTGGCTGGTGTGGGCAAGTTGGGCCGAAGGGCCTGTTTCCATGCTGTAAGACTCCATGACTCTATGACTAAAACAAACAAAATTAAAATGAAACCAAGGCTGAAATGTTATCACGTGACTCTAGTTTAGTTCAATGGTTCAATGGTGCTTTAGTTTAGTTTAGTTTCTTATTATCACCCATACTGAGGTAAAATGAAAAGCTTTTTGTTGTGTGATATCCAGTCCTCACACCTCCAGGGATCTAGGTTTGATCCTGAGTTTGGATTTTGTCCTTGCGGAATTCCCTTTGTGACTGTTTTGGCTTCCTGCTTGGACTTTAAAAACATTGCTTTGTCTTCTACGCACATCTGAACGATGTGGTACTAGGCTAAAGAGGGGGGAGGGAGGGGGGAGAAGAGAGACCAGGGAGAGTGGGGGTGGAAGAGAGGTGGGGGGATGGGGTGGTGGTGGAAGAGAGGCCAAGGGGGAGAGAGGCCGGGGGGAAGAGAGACTGGGGGGAATAGAAAGGCTGGGGGGAGAGAGAGGGGGGAGAAAACGATGCCAGAGAGAAAGCGACCCCTGAATAACGGGGGGTCGGGGGGGGAGGAGGGGGAGAGGTGGAGGGGGGAAGGGAGAGGTGGGGGATAGAGGGGGGGAGGGAGAGGTGGGGGGGAAGAGGAGGGGGAAGAGGAGGGGGAAGAGGAGGGGGAAGAGGAGAGGGCGAGTGGGGGGGTGAGAGCGCTGCATCTTTTGAATAACAGGGGGAGGAGGGAGAGGTGGAGGGAATGTCACTCGCAGCGCTCAGATCCAAGATGGCAGCACGCAGACCCATTGTGACGTCATCAGCGAAAGCCAGCCTTTTTTTCAATTTTTTTTCAGAATTCATTTGTGAACATTTTGATTAATAACTCGAGAAATAAAGCATGATTTTTTTCAGATAAGATGATTTTGGAGGGAAAATCTCTACCGGAATATGTAAAGATTTTACCGTTAGCGCATTGTTTTTTCGCGAAGGTGTGATTATACACACACACACACACACACACACACACACACACACACACACACACACACACACACACACACACACACACACACACACACACACACAAATACAAGATCAGTTTGAATAGTTAATAGATATATAGATAGAAAGCAGGCAGCATGTATTTTAAGAAGGCACTGTACAAGTAGCACAAAAAATTGGCAAGAGTAAATATTTTACTCTGCCCATTGAATATTTTACTCTCCATTATTAAAGTACTTTAAATATAATTATTTCCAATTTACTTCATTTTCCTAACAGTGACAAGAGACAAGACAAGAGACATTTATTTGTCACATGTACCAATTGGTACAGTGAAATGTGTGGTCATCATACAGCCATATGAATAAAAAAGAGCACAGAACATAATAGTCTTTAACATCGACATCCCCACACAGCGGAATCAAAGTTTTGCACTGTGAGGGAAGGCACCAAAGTTCAGTCATCCTCCTATGTTGTCCTCTGTTGTTCACCCGTGGTCGGGGGGCTCCCGAACCCCTTGCTGTCGCCGCTACGGGCGGCCCGATGTTCAGGCCCTCTCGCCTGGATGCTGGAACTCCAATGTCGGAACAGGAGATCAACCTCAGCGGCTTGGACATCCGAACCGGCCAATTCCTACCAGAGTCTGCTGCTCCCGAAGACCACAGGCTGCGCTGGGTGGAGATTCACGCTGGCGGCTGGCGGCAAAAGTGATGACTCTCGCCACAATTTAACAGGGATTTTTTATACATCCTGCTCAGGTCTGAGCTGGGGATTTTCAAAAGTGCTGTTCTGTCTCAAGTCAAAATGTTTTAAATAAAAGCTGGACAGATACAATGGTAAGCAGTTGCAAATGAGGGGTGGAAGGTAGCTAGAAGGGTCTCGACCCGAAACATCACCCATTCCTTCTCTCCAGAGCTGCTGCCTGTCCCACTGAGTTACTCCAGATTTTTCCGTCTATCTTTATAGCTAGAAGTTACTCAAGGATTGTGGAATTTCGCGTAAGTGGGACAGGCCCTTTATGGTTTCAGTGCTTCAGGGTTTTGACTGAGTGCACAACACTGCCCTGATCAAGAGAGCACTGAAACCTATTTATTTCTGTGTTCACTTGCTCAAAATATCAATGGCAAAGTACAGGCCCAGCACAAAACAGGTTCAGTTGCTACTGTCAATCACAGTTTCGGCCTTGGAAAAGGAAAATACTATCTGATGAACATTGAATTAATAAAGCGAGCCCAGGAGATTTAATTAGAAGACGTTTCGGTCCGCTGACAACTTGAGCAATCCTCTTAGCTTCTTACCAGTCATTGTCAGATCTTGGCATTCTCATTCTATCCTGCTGCAATGAATTAGATACCCACCTTTGTTCTCAATGATCCACTTGCTTGGGTCATTCATTTCATCATTCATTTTGGGACATACTTAATCGTTGCCACAGAATATGCAGTTTCTGTGGTGAATTTTAGTGTTGTTTTTTTTTAGAATGATTCAATGGCTCAAATGGCACTTTATTGTCACAGGTACAGTGAAATTCATTTTTTGCATACCGACAATAAAATTTTTTACTACACGTAGGCACAATCTTAGTGAGGTACAAGTGGAAAGGAATAGCACACTGAGACAGTATACTATATGAGTCGCCAGTTTTGGCACCATTTTTCACGATTCAGTCCAGGTTGTTTAGTTTAGTTTAGAGATACATCGTGGAAACTGGCCCTTCAGCCCACCGAGTCCTCACTGACCAGCCATCACCCCATACACTAGCACTATCCTACACACTAGGGATAATAGGAAGATTAAATGAAAACTTACCAGTTTGAAGTTTGATCTTTATTTTATGAGGCGTTACGAAGAGGGACTACGTGAAGAACCCCGTCCAGCCGCACGTGCGTCAATCTTCAAAGCAGCGGTGTGAAATCACAGGTAATAGTGACTGAAGTATAAGAGTAAGATAACAGAAAACTAGAACTACCAGATGACATTTATGAGGGTTGGGAGCGGAGGGCACGTAGTCCCTCATCATAACTCCTCATAAAATAAAGATCAAACTGGTAAGTTCTTGTTTAATTTTACTATTTTACTTCGGAGTCACGTGAGTGACTACGTGAAGACTTCAAAGCTCTGTGATTTCATGCCACGAGAAACGAGTCTACACAACCACAACTGCTTCATTGACAAATGAGGGTAAAACATTCATAATGCATACAGTCATGACATAGATTTAAAATGTGCTGATGCTGTTTAAATGAAGTAATAATATTCACATCTCTCACCCGGATGGAAAATATAACTAGAACGTAAGATAGAGTTGACAAATACCCCTGATCTAGCAATGGTTATTATAAATGTTTGGAGATTCATTCGTTGGACCATGCTGCAACTGTAAGGATGTGGTCCAGCGGAACATAAATACCCTTGCTGCTGATGTTGTAGCAGGCCTGGTGGAATGAGATCTGGATTAGTATCTAATCCTACACAAACCAAACTCCGTTTTATCATCTGGAGTGGCTTGAACAGATACATTCTTCTAATTTTTTTGTGACTAACAAACATTACTAGTTAAGTGCCTCGAAGGCTCTTGGTGACCTTGACGTATTGTTGTATATATGTGTGCTTACGTTACCAAATGTCCCCTGGCATGCCTGTAACTATTTTGAAACCTGATGGTACAGGATGATAACATCTGTAAATAAAAATATATAATATTTTCTGTTCTGCTCAAGTATTTATAAACATAAAATATTATATATTTTTATTTACAGATGTAATCATCCTGTACCGTCGCAATTATGTAGTGACTGAACCTGCCGCGCTAAACCAGCGCCAGAAGGATAACTACCTTATGAGCTCCGGCCAAAGTTAAGGATGTAGCTGGAGCCCCCTGGTGAAATAGTTTTCACAAATGTCAACATCTCATTCGGCATTGAACTGGTCTTGGGAGACCTTGTGTTAAGATATCCATATAAACTTGATATCCGGGGTGAACCTGACAGAGCGGGTCTCGTTTGCTACAGCCAATTCAATGAGAAGGCACGTTGGCACACTTAATGGCCGTACAACTCAATTATTGACAAAAGATCATTTAACATGAACTCCAAACGTTAGTAATCTATACCGTTTTCAATGTAACATGAGCATTAAACAAACTCTTTTCATCTCCTGGAATCGAAAGATCCTGCATTTTGGTGCTATCCAAGTACTCTGAACACATAGAAGGATAGATGTAACAACCCAAGCCGTAGGGCAGTTTATTGAATGCAGAACATAATTTGATTTTATCATGCAACGGCTGATTTCCCAAGCCTCAGACTGAACCAGCAAAGTTACGTTTAAAATAACCATATAAGGTTGTAGTATTATTCGCGACAAATCGGGAAAACAGTGCATAAGCTAATCACACAATAGAAACCTAAAGCGGGCTCTTAATGACTTTATTTGAAGCCCTGATTGATGAAGCAAAATGGAGGAAGACATAAAAGACCTTCCTTCTCCTTGTAGCGAGAATGTATCTTTCGCCACTGTTATGCCGCATATTTTGCAGCCTGTGAATAAGCATGAAAACAGCATATCTATATTTGGTGTTCCATTGAACCAGAGTTTCATAATACGGTGTGATTCAACACCAATTCTGTGTTGTCATTGACCTATACTTGATGATTCTCCTATGGTAAACGAGATTATGTAACCATTACAGGAGTCTTTAATTGATTGCACCCACGTGACTAACATATGCCACCTACATAATGTATCAACATGAAGTTGAGCATGCAGATATGCATATTCGCTCAATCACTAATTAACCCATACAATGCCTGTAGGGTCTATAGATAGTTGATAACAATAAGTGAAGAATTGGTAAGTCATGCAAATCTGCTCCACCTCCAAACTCGATATTTGCAATTTCCCATTTTAGGGTCATTTGCATCATTTTGCAATATAATGAAATATTTACTGAACAAACTACTGGAGCAATAATGAATACTGTTTGTCCATCATTGTGACTTTGGTAGCTTCAGCTGGTAATAACAAAGTTGTGTTAACAATGACCTATGTGGCACTTTACAGTTTACCATTTAGCAGGATGACAGTTCTCCCACTTGCACAGCTGAATCACATCTATTATATTGCCAATTAGTCTTAATGAAATAGAAGATTGCTTTATAACAACAAGGCTGTTACAGGAGTCTATTGACTGCAATCTGTTGCCCAGGCCGGCGTCAACGACCAATTGAATAGCTAAAGGTAAATCCCAATGTCCAACAAGTCTATTTGATAACAACTTAATCTTAACTGGACAGAGGAGCCCAATTTCTCAAATATAGTTTGAGATTTAAACAGCGGATGTTAGCAAAATACAGCCTTAAAATATCATCGACACACAACATAACCAGTGTTTTTGAACTCTGAGTAGTCCTCTTTGAATGCTTTCTTGTCATCATTCTGTTGTATTGTCTTATCATAGCAATGCCTCCTCAAATATCCGCCATGATCACTGTAAATGGAAATACACTATAAAATCAGTTGTTAATCAGCCATCTTTCATAATGAACAGGCCACGCCTGCCATCATTTCTTGTCTGCCGTGAATGGCAACTCTGGCCTAATTTCCGAGCCAGTCTTGCAAGACAATCCTGGCCATTATACTGAGCCTGCCCAATTCCAACCTGCTTGGAATGCTAGTATTGTCCAGTTTTACATGGTTAGACCCCTTGAAGTAGATGATAATGTCTCAATCATTTGTGTTGTACAACCAAGTGTACATCTTACCAATTTGTAAGTGGTCCCTTAGTTGTAGAGTAGCACAGGTAGAGTGCTTGGAACCTCTGGCCAGCTTTCATGCTGCCACCGCTTACTACCGATGAAGATGTGGGGTGCGTTGTCGCCGAAGCTATGAAGCCTTACTCGTTCCAATAGCTTGTGCTTCGTCCTCCAGGTTTCGCCTATGAAAAGGTCTTACCTGAATAGAGACGTTTCGGCGGCTGGCTTTAATGTCCCCCTGATAGCGGTGTTCACTGCATATGTGTTGGGATGGCAACCTTGCTACCAGGCATAGTACCTCTGGCACGTGCCCTTCAACCCTTGGGCATGCTCCACAGCTATACCCTCAGACTCGGCATTAGATGACACTGACCCCGCATGCTCTCCTCTTATACGAGGGAGACATTAAGCAGCCCTGCTACAAGGTGCTGCTGGCGCGGCTTCATCGATACGCCGACTTTGCCATGGACCCGGCGTTAGCCTAATACTGGACCCGCATGCTCTCCTCTTACATGTCAGCTGTCAGCTGTCCCCATATCCTGGTGATGACTGCGGTTTGGGAACCGCATTGCTGCTGGATTTCCCCTCCCCGGGGATCCATATATATATATATATATACATATATACCCGCGGTAACCCTCCTGGCACCCGGGCTGACCGTTCAGGTCAGTTTAACCCCATATCCTGGGAACTACTGCAGTCTGGGAACCGCATATTATTGGATTTTCCCCTCTCCGGGAACCCAACGTGTAGAGTCACTGACCATCTTATCAGTGACTCCGATCGCGAAACTCGACATTCGCCAGCTCCCCACTTCCGCGGTCGGACCAGGGTTTCCCCACAGCCCTTAGCCGGTTCCCTCGTCGGCCGTCGCGAAGCATCCGGCAAAAACCTCTGAAAACCGAGGTTCCTGCAGGAGACCTAAAACAGGTAAGAAATACAACTTACCTGAAGTTTAAACTTACCGCTGGAGGAGCTCTGCTGTTCCAACCGGTCGCCTGCACCGATGCGTCTGACGTAATGACACGCGTGCGGCTGGATGGGGTTCTTCACGTAGTCACTCACGTGACTCCGAAGTAAAATTCTGACACGCTAGGGTCAATCCTGACTCATTCCTGAGTCAATGATAGTGGTGACAAAGGAAGGAAATTAATAACTGGAAGTGACTGCAGTCAACTGAAGCAACCTTCCTACATAGTTTAAACCACTTTAGGTGATTAGTCTTGCTGTTATTTTGATAAATAATTATTTATCAATCAACACTGCTAAAATAGATAATTTAGCTGTCAGTTGATGCTGTTTTTGTGCAGTCTTGCTGCAGACAAACTGTCTGCAATGGATTTTCCTCCTCGAGAATGTTCCATTGGCAGCAAAACACCTTGGCATTTCCCAGGGTGATGTAAGATAGCAGATTAAAAGCAAGATGATTTTGCCTATTGCCTCTATAAATGCCCAGGAAGATATTTCAGGTCGGGACCCTTCCTCAGACTGACAACAGATCTTGAAGCAGAAATAGGCCATTCAGCCACTCATGCCTGCTCCATTACTCAATAAGTTTATGACTGATCTTTCACCTTCGCGACACTTTCATGCCCTTCGATTCCTTTAGCATCTAAAAATCCATCCATCTTTATTAGCATGTATTTTCAGGGAAGCTGGAGGCTGCATACGTTTATAATATATTGCCCTCTCCCATCGGGCAAAAGGTATAGAAGTGTGAAAACGCACATCTCCAGATTCAGGGGACAGTTTTTTCCTAACTGTTATCAGGCAACGGAATCATCCTACCAACAACTAGAGAGTAGTCCTGAACTACTATCTACCTCATTGGTGACCCTCGGATTTCACTGGCTTTACCTTGCACTAACCATTATTCCCTTATCATGTATCTGTACACTGTAAATGGCTTGATTATAATCATGTATTGTCTTTCCGCTGGCTGGATCGCACGCAACAAAAGCTTTTCACTGCACCTCGGTACACGTGACAATAAACTAAACTAAACTATCATCAAATGGTGGTGAGAGGACATCAGGGACTGAATAATACTGGACTTTTGACTCGAGGTTGGTTTTTAATTGGTTAAGTGGTTTTTTTTCCCCTAAAAACGAAGAAGACAGACTGAAATACTTGCGAAAAACTTGGCGTTAATTATCGTTCCGTCTGTCCACTTATCCTGATCTTTCCACCTGGGACTTCTTTGATAGAATTTGCAAATTTGGGATGCACATGGTAGGTAGAACTGCAGCACGTGGCATCGGAAAGCTGGGGAGAGAGTTGATCTTCTGCATCACACCGTCCTTTAGATCTGTGCAATATGTCCACCCAAACTCAAAGACCGCATTGAAGGTAAACCCAGATACCTCACAGGCTCCCTACGGTCTAATGACAATAGACAATAGGTGCAGGAGTAGGCCATTCGGCCCTTCGAGCCAGTACCTCTATTCAATGTGATCATGGCTGATCATCCACAATCAGTACCCCGTTCCTGCCTTCTCCCCATATCCCCCGACTTCGCTATCTTTAAGATGCTTCTGGGCAGGTGAGTTGAGTGTGAGCATGAATACCAAATTCCTGATCTTACTCTGTGTTGACATGGTTGCAAACCGGTGGTGATGTTTAACAGAGAATAATTACTGCAGATGAAAGTGATATTCAGCCCAAGCAGTATGCATGACTTGCCTACAGTGTTATAATGCTGTCCCACAAAATTGCTTACTGGTTAATATTCGTCATTAAATGGTGTTTTTAGTATTATAAATAAATGAGCTGTGCATCATGAAAATTCTTTGCGAAAGGTCCTCACACGCTTAAATATTCAATCTGCTTTTTGTAATCTTCATTGTTTTTGGCTGGGAATAAAGGCAATTAGGACAACTGTCATGATTCATCTTTTACTTGTGGCACTGATATGAGATGACAAATTAGGTGCATTATAAAACGCCATCGCGCAGTGAGGCTGCATAAGAATGTCAGACCCTATGCTGGCTATTTCGAGGCTCCACTTTGCAGTTTTATGGTGTCCTTTACGTGAATACTCTGCTTATCGACTTTGAAATAAAACTCCATCATCACGGACACATTTAAACGATGGGGGGAGAGGACAAGCATTCTAATGCAACATTGCAGGAGACTTCAATCACAAGGGGCACATTCCCTCCAGTGACACAGGTTGAAGCCCGCTGTCACGTCAGCAGCGTGAAGGTTAATGGTTAAATCACTCTCTGCAAGGCGCAAGTAGATTGAGATCTTTTGGCAGAAATGTGACAAGTTAACATTGCAATATTACGTCACTGCAACATTGCATCAATGATACTTTTGTTGTCACATGTACCTAGGTTTGTTATTTGTTTTTGCATACAATCTGGTAAAAGCATACAGCAGACCTCAGCTAGGCTGTACACAAAGAGTTACCATGTTTCTAAGTAGTTTGGCCTTAGTTCCAAGTAGTTCCAAGTAGTTAAAAATAGCGGAGTCAGGGGATATGGGGAGAAGCCAGGAACGGGGTGCTTATTGGGGATGATCAGCCATGATCACATTGAATGGCGGTGCTGGCTCGAAGGGCCGAGTGGCCTACTCCTGCACCTATTGTCTATTGTCTATTGTTTGACCAATTATCTAGTCGTTCCTACACTGCAGCTCGAGGCAGCCTGTGAGGCACAGCTGCTGTAGTTTGTACGTTAAGCCACCTGATTACACCTCCAAAGTCCTTCATTGGCTGCTAAGTGCTTTGCGATGTCCTGAGGCCATGATGTTAATTCCGGTGTCTAGACTTACCCCCTTAGTCTGGTTTAGTCAAACACTAAGTCAATCTCTGGTTCCAAAACCTTACTTGATTGACAAACAAACTGCAGGGACGGTTGCTGATCCACCCACACAAGACAACAATATCTCGTCCAAACAGAGTAGAAGTCACATTCAACTGACACACCCCAAAGAATTACACACCCTCTTATACCCCTCCAAACTAAAGGGGCTGTCCCACTTGGGCTATACCTCCTTCGACTATGTTGAAGACCTCCTTTGACCCCCTTCAACTATGTTGAAGACCAGCTTCGACTAGCTACGACTAACTTTGGGAAAATTGGACACCGAATAGTGGAGAATGAAGACGATCTCCTTCGATCTCCTTCGACCTCCCTTCGAGTATGATGAAGATTATCTACAACTACCTTCGACTACCCTTGATTACCTACAACTAACATGCCGACCTACTACAACCTACTATGACTAAACCTACGTAAAAAAAGTATCGATTTTTTCCCATGGTGACCTTTTTTTATTTGCGGGCATTTTTTAACATATTGATAAAAAACGCCGCGATCTAGCTGAGGCCTTGAGTACGTGGAGACCACTCTCGAGCATGAAGGAGAGTTACGAAGACCTCCTACGACCTCTTGTCGACCATGCTGCGAATATGAGTCAAGGGCAAACTCGCCAGAACTCGCAGATTAGGTCGCCCAAGTGGGACAGGCCCTTGAGGGTGTGACATTACTTTGGGGAGGCAACCCCGACAAACCAATCACACATATTGATCACATTATACAGCTTTTCCCAAACCCAATCACAAAGTACCCCATTACAATGTTTCTACAGAAGCTTCTGGAAAGAAGTCAGTTAACCAAGTAATGCACCATTTTCCCAGGTTGGATAAACAATTCAAACAAGGCTTCACACGTCAGCCAATCATTATGCAGCAACACAAACACTTTGCAACAATATCTCTCCACACTCCCTTCCATAACCATTCCTCACTATGCATTTGCAGACCTTCTCATCTCTTTCTGCAAGCCCTGATACATTTTAACAAAGTAAGGACATCTGGACCTCTCCTTATTATCAACTTCCATCTAGGGTCCAGATTCCTTGGAGCCGTAACTCTCAGCTTGCAAGTTCTCCTGCACTCTGTACCTTGTTCTGACCATGAGCCCTGTCACCAGCACTGCCACAACATGATGCTCCCACATCCAGAACTCCTGCTCCCTCAGCCACTGTCAGGTGTGAATGAAATGGTTACCCTTTAATTAGGTCAGAATGATTCCTCATTTGATGCAACATCATACTGCAGATACTGGAAATTTGGAATAAAAACTGAAAACACATCAGCTGGGTTCCAGCCCTCCATGGTTCCAGGGCGGCACTGTAGTGCGGTGGTGTGGGCACGTTAGGCCGAAGGGCCTGTTTCCATGCTGTATGACTATATGACTCTAACCGATCAAATCCGATAATACTATACATGAAGTGCATAGGAAAGAACTGCAGATGCTGGTTTTAATCGAAGAGAAGTTCTCCGTGGATTGTCACCATGTCATGGTGAAGAAGCTTATGTGGTCCTGAGATCCTGAGAGCGATGCCGTCTGGAGCTGTGCTCCTGGTAGGGCCACCCATGGCGGTGAGGTCGAGGGGGAGGTCTCTGGCAATGAGCAATCCAACCAAGGCCTCAACGGTGGAGCAGGCGGAGGACGATGGCTGACCTTAGTGGAGCGTCACAACGGCTGGGAAGGCGGATGAAGGCTGCAGCAGAAAAGGGTCTCCGGTCGTCTTGGACTCCATGCCACTGGATCCTGACCCAGATCTGTCAAGGACCGTGTGGTGGCTGTCTGTGCACCAGTCTCCCCACGTTAAACAAAGTCACGCACTGGGGTCGTCCAATCCTGGACACACCCATGGTCATCTATGACCGAAGGGGGTCTAAGAAATTTTTAAATTGACGAAAGACACAAAATGTTGGAATAACTCAGCGGGACAGGCAGCATCTCTGGAGAAAAGGAATGGGTGACGTTTCGGGTCAAGACCGGGAAGATGGCGGCGCGCACAGTCGCAGCGGCTCGAAGCTCTCCCTTTCGGTGCTTTTTTTGTTCGTTTTTGTTTGTACGCCTGTTGGACAATGTTACGTTTTGTCGTGCGTATCTCACCGTCAGCCGACAGGATCTTCGGATTATCGGATTATGGAGTAAACAGGCAGTTACGAGTGATTTTCTGCACTCACGCAACATACCGGAGGAGATAGCCAGGACACCGGGCTCTCCGTGGATTGTTGTCAGCCCCAGCAAACGCCGGAGACGGAGGAGGCACAGGAAGCAAAAGCGTGGTCGCCGGTCCGGACTGCTCGCTAGGCTAAGGCGACAACCACATAAACCACCGCTGCCCAGCATCATTCTCACCAACGCCGGATCCATCACCAACAAAATGGACGAATTAAGACTACAGGTCGCCACAAACAAATTCATCGCGGACAGTTGCATTCTGCTAATAACAGAGACGTGGCTACACGCACTTGTACCGGATGGGGCCATTGCGCTAGCAGGCTGCACAGCATTTCTCTGGGATAGAAACAAAGACTCTGGTAAGAGCAAAGGAGGGGGGTTATGCATCTATGTTCACAACAACTGGTGCACAAATACCACAATCATAGACAGACACTGTTCTGCTGATTTGGGGTACCTGATAGTTAGATGCAGGCCTTTCTACCTTCCACGTGAGTTAACGTTGTTGTAGTTACAGCTGTGTATATCCCACCGGATGCTAATATTAACACAGCCCTAGGATACCTCCGTAGCGCTATCAGCAAACAAGAGAATACCTACCCCAAAGCAGCCCATATCATAGCTGGTGATTTCAATCACGCAGACTTAAAATCAGTTCTCCCCAAATGTGCAACCAGGGGAGAAAATACATTAGGCAAGGCCTACTCAAACATCAAGAAGGGGCTTAGAGCCACACCACTACCACACTTAGGCCAGTTGGATCACCTATCCATTCACTTAGCACCATACACCCCTCAGGAGAAAAGTTCAACCCACCACCAGGACTGTTAAAACTTGGCCTGAAGGAGTTTCCTCACAGCTACAGGACTGCTTTGAAAGGACAAACTGGGGCATTTTTGAAAATCAGGATTTGGAGGAGTACACATCCACTGTACTCTTTGACATCCAGAACTGTGTTGACAACGTCACCGTCGACACACTCATCCGGGTGTACCCCAACCAGAAGCCGTGGATGACAAGAGGTCCAAACTCTCCTCAAGGACCGCAACACCGCCTTCAGGTCCGGCGACAGAGCCCTGTACAGGGCTGCTAGAGCCGACCTGGAGCAAGGCATCAGGGGTGCCAAAGCGGCCCACAAGAGGAAGATAGAGGACCACTTTAACAACAACGAGTGGGGGTGTGGCAGGGCATCCAGCACATCACCAACTACAAGCCCAGCAACAGTACGACGGCCGACAGCGATGCCACACTGGCAGAGGAGCTGAACTCCTTCTTTGCTCGCTTTGAGGCAGAACCAGAAGAGCTCGTCACCATTCTCCCACTAGCCCCTAACAACAACAACTACACCTTCACTGTGCAGGAGCATGAAGTGAGGCGGGTGCTCAGGGCGGTGAACCCGAGGAAGGCTGCCGGACCGGATGGCGTGACAGGAAGGGTTCTGAAGGAATGTGCAGACCAGCTCTCCGAGGTCTTCACGAAAATCTTCGACCTGTCCCTGTCCAAATCCATCATCCCACCGTGCCTGAGGTCTGCCACAATCACCCCACTCCCAAAAAAGCCTGTTATCAGCGGCCTTAACGACTACCGACCGGTCGCTCTCACACCAGTCATCATGAAGTGTTTCGAGAGGCTGGTTCAGCAGCACATCAAAGCCAGCCTACCGTCCACCTTCGACCCACACCAGTTTGCCTACGGAGCAAATAGGTCCACTGAGGATGCCATCGTCACTGCTCTTCACACTGCACTGACCCACCTCGAACACCAGGGGAGCTTTGTGAGGATGCTCTTCATTGACTTTAGCTCTTCAATACCATCATCCCAAGCAGACTGGTCACCAAACTCATGGTTTTAGGACTTTCCCAACCAATCTGCCTTTGGATTAAGGACTTTCTGTCTAACCGCCCCCAGACCATCAGACTGGGCCATCACCTCTCCACCCCCACCACACTCAGCACTGGCTCACCCACAGGGCTGTGTGTTGAGCCCCCTCCTCTACACACTCTACACCCACGATTGTGCCCCCGCCCACTCCACCAACACCATCGTCAAGTTTGCGGACGACACGACTGTGGTTGGACGTATCTCAGGAGGAGATGAGACAGCCTACAGGGAGGAAGTCCAAAGACTGGCAGCGTGGTGTTCAGACAACAACCTCATCCTAAGCACCACAAAAACAAAGGAAATTATCATAGACTTCCGTAAGAACAGTGCAGCTCTCCAACCCCTATTCATCAATGGGGACTGTGTGGAAAGGGTCTCAGACTTCAGATTCCTGGGCACACAAATTGCGGAGGATCTCTCCTGGACCACAAACACCACCACAGTAGTCAAGAAGGCCCAGCAGCGACTCTACTTTCTGAGGATCCTCAGGAAAAACAACCTGGAAGAGAAGCTGCTGGTGTCCTTCTACCGCTGCTCTATCGAGAGTGTGCTGGCGTACTGTATAACCACATGGTATGCCAGCTGCTCTGCAGCGGACAGGAGAGCCCTTCAAAGGGTCATCAACACCACCCAAAAAATCACTGGCTGCCCACTGCCCTCCCTGAAGGACATCTTCAGCTCTCGCTGCCTTGGCAGGGCAGCCAACATCCTGAAGGACCCTTCCCACCCTGGACACAACCTGTTCCACCTGCTGCCCTCTGGCAGACGGTCCAGGTCTTTCAAAACTCGCATGAACAGACTCAGAGACAGCTTCTACCCCATAGCCATACGTGAGCTTAACAATGCAAAATAAGAAATAACACTCACATTCTACTGAATTGTTTTTTATATGTATATATTTTTACCCTTCCTTATATTTTTAAGATTGTTCTTGTGAATCGCACCGTTGGATTGACTTTTTAAATTTCGTTGCACCGTGTGCAATCACAATAAATAGATTCTGATTCTGATTCTTCATCTTCTTCAGAATGAAGAAGGGTCTCGACCCAAAATGTCACCTAATACTATACATGAATGCAGCCAGGCCAAACTCAAGTACAATAGTTAGAGGGGAGAGAAAGTACAGAGTGCAGAATATAGTTCGTAGCATTGTGGAATAATAGTTCCAGAAACAAAATCCAATGTCCAATCAGGTAGGTTGGAGAATCGGGACAGTATCGTTGGAAAAAAAAATAGCCAGTAAGCAGAGTAGAACTTCCAATCTTTTGGTTAGGAATGGTGATGATGATTCCATCAAACCAATGAACAAGATCAAGAGTGTTTCGTTTAGTTTGGAGAGACAGTGCAGAAACAGGCCGTTTGGCCCACCGAGTACGCGTCGACCAGCGATCCCTCTGTACACTAACACTATCCTACACACACACACACTAGGGACAATTTACAATTTTACCAAGACAATTAACCTACACTCCTGTAGGTTTTGGAGTGTAGGAGGAAACCGAAGCTCCCGGGGAAAACCCACGCAGGCCATGGGGAGAACATACAAACTCCGTACAGACAAGCACCTGTTGTCAGGATCGAACCCGGGTTTGTGGCACTGTAAAGGGCCTGTCCCACGAGCATGCGACCTGCATGCGGCAAGCGCGACCAAATCGGAAGCGGGGGGTCGCGCGGAGGTCGAATGATCCCCATACAGGGCCGGTCCCACGAGCATGCGGCAAGCGCGACTAAACCGGAAGCGGGGGGTCGCGCGGAGGTCGGGTGAATGACGCGAAGTTGGAGCGAAGTCCGCGGGAAGTTCGCAAGGACAGAGAGGGGCACGGAGGCACACGCAGAGAGAGGGTCACGGAGGCACACACAGAGAGGGTCACGGAGGCACACACAGAGAGGGTCACGGAGGCACACACAGAGAGAGGGGCACGGAGGCACACACAGAGAGAGGGGCACGGAGGCACACACAGAGAGAGGGGCACGAGAGAGAGGCACACACAGAGAGAGGGGCACGGAGGCACACACAGAGAGAGGGGCACGGAGGCACACACAGAGAGAGGGGTACGGAGGCACGACGTCGAGGCAGTGCGTGTGGCGTCGAGACAGCTGCGTTGCCGCGCGGAATTTTTGAACAAGGTCAGTTTTTCGGAGCCCCGTGCGATGTCGGGACCAGCTCCGTACAACTCCATACGGCTCCGGCGATCGAAGTGGGACCGGCCCCGCGAGGCCGGACGGCTCAAGCGACCACGTTAGGTCGTGCTTGCCGCATGGAGTCGCATGCTGCTGGGACAGGCCCTTAAGGCAGCAGCTCTACCGCTGCGCCAGCGTGTCATATGCGTCAGGAATGGAACAATGACATTCTTATTTGCTGCAGTTGTATAGGCACACCCTTGGGATCACACCCTTGGGAATTTGAGATTCAATAATTGCAACCAGGAATTTGTCTAGCATTTGTAAAACTTTACTTGAAAAGAACAGATAATTACTTTGCTTTTGTTTCATTATGGTTAACCTCCAGAAGTGTATCTAATTAGCTAATAATTAATTAATTGTAATCTGAACATCTTTGGGCTGGCCTATTTGAGTTTGAATTCAGCTTTCGGCTGGGAAGACATTTAACAGCATGTCAGCATTCTCTGGATAAGTCGCTCAGTCCGAGAAGAGTCTCGACCCAAAACGTTACCTATTTCTTTCCTCCACAGATGATTTAAGGCCGATGGTTTGTAAGACTGACCCGCTGAGTTACTCCAGCATTTTGTGCCTATATTCTATAGGTTTAGGCCATGAGTGGCTCCTATTCTCTGTTAGTTCCACTTCCTCTTTTATTTTTTCTTTAACCACAATGATGGCCTCTCATAAGGAAAACTGATTTAGAGAGCCTGGACGGTGCTACGATATGATAGAACTTTATTTATCCCAGGAGGGAAATTGATCAACCCATCATGGGATATCCCTCATTTGTATTAAAGGCATTGATATCGGTTTAAACTGAGGTAGGGGAAGAGAGGATTTCTATTGAGGGATCCAACAAATTACACAGTTGGGAGATGCAGAGCATTATGCTGGGAAAGCAGATATTAAAACCTATGGGATCCTGAGATTTGGGCATCGAGTACAAAATAAGGGAGGTTTTGTTGAACCTTTGCAAAACTTTGGTTAGGTGACAAGTAAAGTTTGCTTCCATTTCTGGTCACCACACCTTGTCATGGACCTAGAATGCTTAATACAGAACGGCAGAGGAATGAAGTATTTTAGCTGGAATATTATACTTGAATGGTGTAGATGTAGGCATGTTGGTCAGCATGGGCAAGTTGGGCCGAAGGGCCTGTTTCCATGCTATCTGGTTCTATGTGTGTACTTCATGTCTCCATCCAAAATAATTGTTTCTGACATTTAATGTATTTCGTCACAGGCCAGTTAGTTTCAAAGCCAGTTCACTTAAGGGCCTGTCCCACTGCACGAGGTAATTCAAGAGTTCTCCTGAGTTTCCCCCTGATTCGAACTCGGAGAATGCCCGTAGCGGGTCCGTGGGAGTTCGTGGATGTCACGTAGCGGCTCGTATGAGTAACGGGAGGTACTCGGGAAATCCGGTAAACTCGTGACGTTTTTTTCGACACTGTGAAAAATGTCCACCAGTAAAAAAATACTCGTGATGAAAAGAATTGTTACTTTTTACTCGTACGAGCCGCTACGAGACATCCACGAACCCCTACATGATTCTGATTCTCCACTGTGACAACTTACCCACACCGACCAACATGCCCCATTTACAGTCCCACCTGCATGCACTTGGCTCATCCCTCCAAACCTGTCCCATCCATGTTCCTGTCTAAATGTTTCTTAAATGATGCGATAGTCCAGCCTCAACTACCTCCTCTGGCAGCTCGTTCCATACACCCACCACCCTTTGTCTGAAAAAGGTTACCCATCAGTTTCCTATTACATGTTTCCCCCCTCACCTTAAACATGTCCTCTGATTCTTGATTCATCTACTCTGGGCAAAAGGCGCTGTGCGCCTACCTGATCTATTCCTGTGTCTATTCCCCGATCTAATGGCCCAGAATTAATAGAAAACATTTGCAATTGGAAGCTAGAATGATTTGAAACCTTTCAAGGAAACACTTTTTCTCACAGAGAGTTGTGAGCCTGTGGAATTCTCTGCCTCAGAGGGCGGTGGAGGCCAGTTCTCTGGATACTTTCAAGAGAGAGCTAGATAGGGCTCTTAAAGATAGCAGAGTCAGGGGATATGGGGAGAAGGCAGGAATGGGGTACTGATTGGGGATGATCAGCCATGATCACATTGAATGGCTGTGCTGGCTCGAAGGGCCGAATGGCCTACTCCTGCATCTATTATTGAAATAAAATGTAAAAAGCTCCGATCTGAAAAAAAAACGATAAATCTATCGCTGACAGAGTAAACAGTTAATGGAAGGGCCAAATATGTGCATCTACATCTAACTGGTTTTAAAATCTTTGCAGCATCAGCACCCGAAATATAATTTGTACCAAAGAGCGTTCTTCATTTTGGGATGTTTCTCGGTTGATGCATTACTCATGCTGAAATGTAATTATTTTTCTTTCTTTTCTTCAATCAGATACCAATGCTTCCCTGCCGTCCAGTCACATTTGGGAAATGTCGTCGCCTCGTTTGAGGACGTGCGGCTTAGCCAGTAGTCAGGCAGTTATGTTCGGCAGCTTTCTGCTTCAGCTTTCCAAATCCAATGCAAAAAGTGACCACTGCAGTCAGTCACGGCCACACCAGCAACACAGTAACAGGCGCAGCTTCCTTGTCATTGAACGACATTTGCTGTGCTGCAGACGCTCATGGCCAGACAAGGTTGTCTCAAGTGCCTTGATCTGGCAAGTTATTGAAATGGAGAAACGTATATAGCGCAGGAGAATGAGGGGTGATCTTATCGAGGTGTACGAAATCACGAGAGGAATAAATCTGGTAGACACATAGAGTCTCTTGCCAAGAGTATAGGAATCGAGAAGCAGCGGACGAAGGTTTAAGATGGGGGGGGGGGGGGAAAGATTTAAGAGGAACCTGAAAGATAAGGATGATGGGTTTATGGAACGAGTTGTCGGGGGAGGTAGTTAAGGCAGGTAATATTGCAACGTTTAAGAAACAATTAGACAGGCTCATGGATAGGATAGGTTTAAAGGGATATGGGCCAAATGCAGGCAGGTCGGACCAGTGGAAATGGGACACAAGGTCAGAAGTGATAGGAATAGAATTAGGCCATTCGGCCCATCTGCTCTGCCATTCAATCATGGCTGATCAATCTCTCCCTCCTAACCCCATTCTCCTGCTTTCTCCCCATAACCTCTGACACCTGTACTACTATAATCAAAAATCTATCTATCTCTGCCACTGACTTGACCTTTTCCTTCCCTCCAGAGATGTTGCTTGTCCCGCCGAGTTACTCCATCATTTTGTGTCTACCTTTGTTTAAAGCAGCATCTGCAGTCCTTTCATACACAAAGAGAACATCGTTTTCCGTTTGTGTAGCTTACGAACCAACAGTACGAACATTTAAACTCTCCAATTTTAGATAATTAACCAACAACTATCCTTTTACCTTCTCCATCCCCTTCCACTTCTATCCCTTCCTCCTAGAATCATACAGTGTGGAAACAGGCCCTTCGGCCCAACTTGCCCACACCGACCAACATGTCCTATCTACACTAGTCCCACTTGCCTGCGTTTGGCCCATATCCCACTAAACCCGTCAACTATCTCCTCCGACAGCTCATTCCATACACCCACTACCCTTTGCGTGAAAAAGTTATCCCTCAGTTTCCTATAAAATCTTTCCTCCTTCACCTGAAACCTATGTCCTCTGGTTCTCGATTCCCTCATTCTGAGCACGAGACCACATTTCATGCCTCTTCTCTCTGTTTCTCTTTATCTCCCAGCCTTTCATCTTTTTCCCATCTCTGGCCTTTGTCCACCCATCTGCCGATCAACCCCCCCCCCCCCCCCCTCGCCTGTATTCACCTGTCTTTTGCCAGGCTTTGACTTGCCCCACACACCTCTCTTCCAGCACCCCCCCCCCCCCATTGTCTGAAGAAGTGTCCCAATCCGAAACATCGCCCATCCATATTCTCAGGAGACGCTGCCTTAGTTCCTCCCGAACATTTGTGTTTTTTCTTATACACCAGCATCTGTAGGTCCTTGTGTCTACACTTGACCAGGCTGTGATCAGCAAGAATTAAGTTCTTCTATGTTGATTAGTGATGTCGACGTTAGGCAAAGGAGAGTTTATAGCTCCCGTCCCTCACAGTCAGCAAGGAAGGTCTTCAAGATGATAACAGCTGTAAGGATTGAAATCACGCAGCCTATTTAGTGTCACATGAGTTGAATTGTGTCTCGTTTATTGTCACGTGTACCGAGGTACAGTAAAAAGCTTTTGTTATGTGCTAACCAGTCAGAGGAAAGCCAATATACAGCAATATATAACACCCACAGTGTACAGATACATGATAAAGGCAAAATCATGCATAATGTTCAGATCAAGTAAAGTTGAGTAAAGTCCTTTCAAAGATAGTCCAAGGATGTCGAATGAGGTAGATAGTAGTTCAGCACTGCTCTCTAATTGCTGTAGGATGGTTCAATTGCTGGATTAAAGATGGAAAGAAACGGTCTTTCAACCTCGAGGTCTGCGTTTTCACACTTCAACACCTCTTGCCTGATGGGAGAGGGGAGAAGAGGGAGTGTCCGGGATGCGACGCGTCCTTGATGATGCTGCCGGCCTTGCCGAGGCAGCCTGACGTGTAGATGGAGTCAACGGCAGGGAGGTGGGGTTGTGTGGTGGTCTGGGCTGCGTCCACAATTCTCTGCAGTTTCTTGCGTTCTTGGACGGAGCTGTTCCCAAACCATGCTGCGATGCATCCCGATAAAATGCATCCCACGGTGCATCTGTGGAATTTGTCGAGAGTTGTTGGGGACATTCTGAACTTCCAAAGCCTTCCAAGGAAGGAGATGCATTGGTGTGCTTTCGTGGCCATTGTTTCAATATGGGTGGTCCAGGCCATCAAGCGACCTTAGCTGCCATGTACCCTGAAGATTGCAACCTTCACGTGGTCCGCCCTGTTTCGACGAATGCAATCAACCCAGAGTGCACAATCAAATAAGATCAAACAGAACAAGTTGTCCTACAACTTTAGGCTGTGCACGCCATACGCAAGAAGAAGAGATTATTCAGTAATCTGATCATACTCAATAACTTTCTTTAGATGCCACCATCTCATATAGGAGACTATGCACGTACACAAATCACAGCAGGCATTATTGCTTTTAAATATTTGGTTTAATTGAGAGATACAGAATGGAAACAGGCCCTTCAGCCCACCGAGTTCACACCGACTACTGATCTCCCCGTACATTAGCTCAATGTTATCCCACTTTTGCATCTTAGGACCAATTTACAGAAGCCAATGAACCTACAAACCTGCACGGGCTTGGAATGTGGGAGGACCTGGAGAAAACCCAAGGGAGTACGTACAAACTCCGAAAAGGTACCACTCGTAATCAGGATTGAGCCTGGATCTCTGGCACTGTGAACCAGCAGCTCCACCTCTGCGCCACTGTGCCGCCGAGCCTTTAAGCAATGTTTCTCTGTGAAAATCTACTGTCTAATCCATGTTCGCTGATATAAGGATTTGTGCCAATAGAATGCACTCATTCATAAAATATATCAATGTTTGATTGTAATTAACTCAGCATCACTTGGCATTCCCAAGTGTGGTTCATCCCATTGCAAATAAATATAAGCCCTTTTATTACTAAGTCAATGTTTCCACTGTTTCAGCAGCTTGGGGAAACAAGGAATAATTGCTGCAGAACAGATCCATCAGATTCAGTGGAGTTTGGACGGATGCAATTTATTATCGTGGGGCTATTGCAGCCTGTGTTTGGAAATATATCATCCCTTAGCATACTTTAGATTGTGCATTTGTATCATGTAAATGTTTCATCTGTTCTATTTCAGGAGAGAATTCAAGGCTGTTTATTTGTCTTTTGCACCAGATGTGAATTGGAACAATGACATTTTTACCTGCTGCAGTTTTACAGGCACATTAGATGCCACAATAATAAATACACGATAAATGTACAAAGCCTTTAGTTATTTCTTAAGTTCACAAGTTCTAGGAGCAGAATTAGGCCGTTCGGCCCGTCAAGTTTATCCCGCCATTCAATCATAGCCAGACACAAAATGCTGGAGTAACTCAGTGGGACAGGCAGCTTTTCTGGAGATCTGTGTTTTCACACCTTACCTTTCCATATCTTTGTGTCTCCCTCTCGCCTGACACTAAGTCTGAAGATCATCACCCATTCCTTCTCTCCAGAGATGCTGCCTGTCCCGCTGAGTTACTCCAGCATTTTGCGTCTATCTCCGGTGTAAACCAGCATCTGCAGTTCAATGTCGCGCTGGTGGCCACCTTTCTAGGCACAGTAGAGGTTACCCTGGTGCCTCCAGGTACTCCAGTCACTGTGCCTGCATGTTGTGGGGTTGAGATCTCCATGTCCATCTGGTGAGCCCATGATCGCTGATTCTTTTAAATTGTCCAGAAGCAGCTTAGTTACAGCACCAATTCTGCTCTTTCTACTAGTGTAAGGAATTTAAAATGGAAATATCTATCTATCTATCTATCTATCTATCTATCTATCTATCTATCTATCTATCTATCTATCTATCTATCTATCTATCTATCTATCTATCTATCTATCTATCTATCTATCTATCTATCTATCTATCTATCTATCTATCTATCTATCCATCTATCCATCTATCCATCCATCCATCCATCCATCCATCCATCCATCCATCCATCCATCCATCCATCCATCCATCCATCATCCAATCCATCCATATCTATCTATCTATCTATCTATCTATCTATCTATCTATCTATCTATCTATCTATCTATCTTCTTATCTATCTATTCTATCTATCTATCTAGCTATTATCTATCTATCTATCTATCTATCTACACTATCTATTCTATCTATATCTCTAATTTCAAGTAACTCCTGCATTCCCTCTCTCCCTCCCTCCCCCACCCTAGTCTTCCTAAATAGTTTTCCACTGTTCGCATCCCTGTATCCCGTAATCACCTCTTCCCCAGCCAACAATGGCCCATTGTGGGCTCCACCCTTCCAAGGTCATCTGTTACCGGCCCTGATTTGTTCTGGCCTTTTCCTACCTCTAGTTCCCTCCCTTCCCCCCCCCCCCCCCCCCCCTAATTTCATTCTGAAGAAGGGCCCCGACCCGAAACATCACCCGTTCCTTTTCTCCGGAGATGCTGCCTGACTCGCTGAGTTGCTCCAGCACTTTGTGTCTATCTTCTATATATATAAAATTGTCCTTCCCAACCGCTGGCAAAATGTCATCACACTTCAGTTCCATTTTATTTTTGGATAAAAGGTTTCAACTCTACAATAGATAAATATAATAAAAATAATATGGATTTTACAATGACAAGAGGCTCGAGCACAGCATAAACATTGGCTTCATCATACTGGTTTGATAGCTCTGATGTGCCTTAAATTCTGTGTAGTATTTTAACAAATGCATTGTTTGCCCTTTATAAATTAATTTGCAATATTCTTATTCACTGCCTTCCCCTTAATGCCAGAATATTCAGCGGGTGGACCCATACGTGAGGCATCCCTGCACTACCTTCCAGCGACTAATCTCTTTCTGTGCGACATTAAATCAGGCAAAAATAATTAAGTCACACTGCTGTGTGCAAAATTGAATAGTCCAGGGCTTCTTTCTGTCAGGAAAAGGCCAGGGAACAAACCTGATAGAGGTCATTTCAATCGTGGAAGGGTTTGATGGGGCAGATGAAGAGAAAATATTTTTCCAGCTGTGCTGGGCAATAGTTCACCCTCTTTCAACACAAATGTGAAATTGTTCTTGCCTTTGTCTCATTACTCTTTATTGGAGATTGTTAGGCAAAAAACTGTTTTTAATTTTTCGGTGTTGCAGCGACCACATTTTTGGCTGTGAAGTCGAGCTCATGAAAGATGTAATATAAATGCAAGTCATTCTTTACTGTTGTTGTGCAGCAGAGTGAACAGTCCATGATGGAGATGTGTGGGGTCTTTGCAGCAGTGAACAGTCCATGATGGAGATGCTGCTGGCCTTGGACAAGCAACGTTTGCACGCAATGTCCCGGAATGAAGGAAAAGAAGTCCCGATGATTTTTTTCAGCCGTCCTCACCGCTCTCTGCACGGACTTCCAGTCGGAGGCTTTGCAGTCCCCAAACCAGACAGAGATGCAGCTGGTCAGAATGCTCTCTATGGTGCCCCTGTAGAAAGTGGTGAGGACGGGATGGGGGAGGTGAGCTCTTCTCATCCGGCGCAGAAAGTGCAACCGCTGCTGCGCTCTCTTAACTAATGATGTGATGTTTTGTGACCAGGTCAGACTGTTAGTGATCTGCACCCCCAGGAACTTGTAGCTTTTTTAGATACGAACAAAAAACACAGAGTGCTGACCACTTCGGTACGTGCGCTATGGAGCAGTAAGCCACAGCACCAGCCAGGCTCCTCGCAAAAATTTTTCAAAAAACGGGGATTTAAACAGATTTAAAAGTACTTACCGATCGACTGCTTTCACTGTCTGCGCCATCAACACCGACGGTACCGGCTGACGTCATCAGCCCTGCGACGAATTATGACGGCACGGTAGCCCTACCGAGTGAATACGAAGGGTCGAATAAACCCGGGCGAGACCGGGAGAGGCCTGGGAGAAGCCTCGGACTCGAGTAGGGCCAGCTCCTTGGTAGACGTTTACAGGAAAGCAGACACAGGAGGTGAGGACTTGAGAATTTTTTATTTCTCATCAGATGGTGATTTAAAACGTGAGTTCAAGGCAGAAATGAAAGATATAAAGAAAGAATTGAAAGTAATACAGGGAGATATAAAGGAAGAAATATCTCAAATTAATAATCAGATGGACTTGATGAAAAATCAATTTGTGTGAATTTCAAAAAGATACAAAAAGACGCATAATTGATAATAAGTTCACAGAAAGAATCAGAACTATTGAAGAATGAAATCATGATATTGATTAATAACCTGGAACGCAACAAGATGGAGGGTTAAACTTGAAAGTTACTGTTAAAAGACTTTAAACATAAGATTGACACTATTGGCAAAAGTGGTTCGTAACAACAAGTTGACGGCATTAAAAACCTTGAAAGATAGCGGAGGCTAGTACTGTGTCTAACAGCAAAGCTGATAAGCAGAACAAGAAAGTCTACTGGAGTTGTTATCCAAAGTAACAGATAAAATGCACGCAGCTGGAAGGCTATCAAAGAAGGCAGAACTTGAGGATTGCAGGGATTCCTGAAGGTTTAGAGAAACACGAAGACACTCGAGATTCACTGCTAAATTACTGCAAGCTGTTTTATCTTTGGCTGTGATATGCCTGTTTTAGCTCGTGCCACACCGTGTCGGCAGGAAGACAGACCAGTACAAACGCCCCCCAAGACAAATCATTGTCAAGTTTACAATATGATTTCACCCTCGAGGATCATTATGCGAAGTGCCTCGAGAGAACAAAGAATCTGATTGTTTTCTAGGACAAAAGAAATCAGATTATCGAGACTATCCCCAGAGGTTGCCAGAAAACGTAAATAGGTTTAACGAAGCCAAAAAAAACCTTATGAGGGGTGTAGAAAACTGAGATACGGTCTGAAGTCTACCCCGCCATCTTAAGAGATTACTTATAAACAACGTGGAACACTTTTTCAAGGACTCCACAGAAAGCATTGGAATTTGCAAAGCAGTTTGACACTTTGAAACCATCTACAAGCAAATATGTACTGCTTTTTCTATTTTTAAAGACCTAGTATGGTCTCTTAAATTTTATGAATATGAAACTTTATACGACAACATGGAATTTAGAAGAATCAAAGATGGAATGGACAATGTCGTATGGAACGAAATGTTTTCCCGTGATTGGAAGAAGCCTCATCGACGAAACATTGACAGATTATTCATAATATACAACTTAAACCCATAACAAATAACACATCCTACTAAAATTTTAACTCGGTTTTATTATTACTATGACTGTTATTAACCAAGACTCTGCACCATTGCTAATTAATACTACTAATAATTAATATCTTATGTCCTGGTATCTTGGGGATATCCCTCCCTCAATATATTTCTCCCTCTTTTAATAATGACTTCTATTTTTTGTATTTTAAAAAAAATTTCTTTAACTGTTGCTCTCTATAATTGGATTTTTTTTTTAAACTAACCTTAGAATTATTACTTTTTAGTTGTTTAATATCACTCTTTTCATTTCTTTAATACTAGTATTTCCCGTTAAAATATTACTAGGAATAATAATTCTTTTTTTTCTTAAATTAGGAGCTGCTTAAATTTAATAAACATCAATGCCGGAAGCCTTTAGATTATAGCCAACACACTTGGCTTTCACTAAATAACAAATATTTTATTTGTATTTCTTCTTATTCTTTATACACTTTCTAAGCTTTTTATCCACTTCTCATTACTTTTTTTTATGTTTTACCATATCTTTCAGTTTGAATGGAGCTATATACTGGAAACATATGGAGATACACTCGTGAAGCAATAAGAGAGATCTAAAATTCATCTACTCGGTGTATCGGGTTGTAAGGTTTAAGTTACTGGCGGACCTTGGACCCTATTCTAGATTCCCACAAATCTAAATGCAGGATTATTTAAAAAGAACTAATGGGGACACGAGGGATTAACTTTTGCAGTTGGAATTCAGATTCAGATTCAGATTCAGATTCCCTTTATTGTCATTCAGACCTTTCGGTCTGAACGAAATTTCGTTACTTGCAGTCATATAACATGTAATAAATTAAAACAAAAAACACAATATAACACATAATTTAACATCCACACACAGGAGTTCACCAAGCACCTCCTCACTGTGGTGGAAGGCAAAGTCTTTTAAGGTCTTTGTCATTTTCCCTACTTGATCCCCTCTGTTATGAGGCATTCCAGGCCTTCGATGTCATCGGTCCACCGGCCCGCGGCCGAGCCTCCGAAGCCAGGCCCTCCACAGCCGCCTCCGCAGAACGCCTGGGAACACCACCACAGCACCCAGGTCAGGATCGACACCAGGGAACGCTGAGCGGCCGGAGCTCTGAAGCCGGGCCGCCGCTGGAGCACCTGTGGAGAGCCGCTGGAGAGCACGACGGAGTCGCCGGAGTAGCGCCGAAGACGGGGCCGCCGCCGGCACACCCGCCGGAGAGCCGCTGGTAGAGCCGCCGGAGCGCCGGGAGCGCCAATGCGGGCCGGCTGCTGGAGCACGCTGGGAGAGCCGCCGGAGAGCGCCGAAGGTCGCCGGAGCGCGAAGACGGGCCGCGCCGGGACAACCCGCTTGGAGCCGCTAGGCGCCATTGCCGGGCCGCTGCTGGAACACCCGCCGGAGAGCCGCTGGAGAGCCGCCGGAGTCGCCGGAGCGGTCGAAGAAGGGCCGCCGCCGGGACTCCGCTGGTGAGAAGCCGCCGGTAGCGCCAATGACCGGGACGCTGCTGGAACACACGTGGAGACGCTAGAGGCCATGCCGGGGCCGCTGCTGGAACCACTGCTGGAGCAACTGCTGGAGCGCTGAAGCCGGGCCGCCGCCGCCGGCCGTCCGCTGGAAAACCGGAGCTCTGAAACGCTCGCCACAGCTACGATGAGGCCACCAGCTCCGCCATTAGCCTCAGCACACAGACGGAGACTGGTGAAGGGGGATACGACAAGAAGGGGAAAAGGTCGCATCCCCCCGAAGGGAGAGACTAAAACCTTGTTTCTCCCACCCTCCCCCCCCCCCCCCCCACACAAACACAGCCTAATAAACCAAATATTCTAACTAAAAACAGACACAAAAGGACCAAAAAAAAGAAATGTTAAAGGTTCAATGAAACCATTAAAAAGAGGAAAAATATTGACACACTTAAAGGCATGAAAAGCTGATGTAATATACATTTCAAAGAAACTCACATAAAGAAAGCGCTGAAAATTAGGCTGAAGCTAAATGGATAGATAAAATATACCATCTCTTCCTTTACACATAATAAAGACGGAAGGGCGTTAGCAATATTATTTCGTAAATAAAGGTACTTTATTTAAGCATTATATTTACTATACTGATACAAGATGGCAGATACATTATTGTTAATAGGATAAATAAATTAGGGAAAAAATGATTTTTTGATTATTTCTAGGTCCAAATTTTGATAGTCCTTATTCTTAAGAAGTACTTAATAATATTCCAGAAATTAACACACTACAATTTGATACTTGGAGTGAGATTTTAATTGTACATTAGGACCTTATTTAGTAGATCTCTTCAAAAACAAAGGAAAACTAAATCGAACTCTAGTGAATTTATTAAACGCCATACATTCAACGTCTACATTAAAGATGTTTGGAGAAAGAAAAATCCTACTGGTCGAGAATATTTCGTTCTACACGCCAGTAATAAAAACCTATTCTAGTATAGATTACTTCTTGTAGATGCAAAGCTTATCTCATTACTTACGAATCCAAATATCATAATATTATAATTTAGATCACGCAACCATTAACATTTAAAATTAAAATAAATGGTAAACAGGAAATCTAGGACAATGGAAACTTAATCCACAAAATTTTAAAAAATAAAACAACTCAGGAATAAATCATTCATAACTCAGATTAAGATGTTTTTGAAATAAATGATCAACCAGAAATATCTCGCTCTTTATTATGGGAAACATTTAAAGCATATCTTCGAGGAATTATGATTTCTTCACAAGCATTCCATAATAAGAAGATCGGAAGGAACAACATGACTTAGAAAGGGAGATCAAACAATTAGATATACAGAATGCAACAAAATCTAGATATAATAATAACCATAATAAAATTGTAACATTGAAGTATAAATTAAATAAAATATATACTGATCAAGTTTTTAAAATACTACCAACATACTAAACAATTGTTGTTTTGAATTTGGAGACAAACCACAAAAACTATTGGCTCGACAATTAAGGAAAATTGAAGCGGAAAAAATTATACATTGGATTAAATCACAAAAACGGTGAATTAATAATACAACCCAAGGATATTAATGAAAGATTTATGCAATATTATAAAAATTTGTATACTGGTAACACAACAGTAAATAAAACAGAAATAGATGCCTTTTTAAATGTATGTAACTTAAAAGAATTAGATTTACAAAATAGAGAATTTTTAAATGCCGATATTTCAATAAAAGAAATCCAAGAATCTATTAAATCTTTAAAAAAATGGTAAAACTCCAGGACCAGATGGTATAGGCTCGGGAATTTTATAAATTTTTTCATGCCCAAATGGTCCCATATTTAAAATCACTATATGAACAGATATATATATACAAGAGAAACTACCAGACACATTGAACGAATCTATTATAACACTTATACCCAAAATAAATAAAGATTTGGATGATCCAGGATCGTATAGAAGCAATTGCTTTATTAAATACCGATCAAAAAAATTTTAAACAAAAATTCTTGCACAAAGACTAAGCAAAATTGTTAACGAATTAATTCATCCTGATCAAACAGGATTTATACCTAAAAGATATATTCTTCATATAATTTAAGACGGTTTATTTAATATTATATATTCGAAAAGAAGTGATAAAAAAGACTTAGTAGTCATCTCGTTGGATGCAGAAAAAGCTTTTGACCAGGTGGAATGGCCTTATCTATTTTCGGTGATGGAAGCCTTTAAGCTTGGTGATAAGTTTACTACTTGGATTAAATTATTATACGCAAATCCAACAGCTAGAATAATAACAAATTATATGTTATCAACTAAGTTTAGTTTATCTCGAGGTTGTAGACAAGGCTGTCCTTTATCACCATTACTGTTTGCGTTAGCAATCGAACCCCTTGCTCAAAGGGTAAGACTACATCCAGAAATATATGGATACGATACTAAAGATACTAAGAATAAAATCTCGTTATATGCGGACGATATATTACTTTATATTACAAAACCGGAAATAAGTATCTGTAATTTGTTAAAACTAATAACGGAATTTGGTTTAATTTCAGGATATAGCATCAATTGGAATAAAAGTGAACTTATGCCAATAACCATGAATAATTTACAGATATTACAAACAATTTCCTTTCAAGATAACAAATGAAAATATTAAATATCTTGGTAATTTTTGTTACAAAAAGATTTGACTCTTTATTTAAATCTAATTTCCCGTTATTATTGAATAAATTAAATAAAAATATCTTAATATTGGAAAAGCTTACCTATCTCAATGTTAGGTAAAATAAACGCAATAAAAAATGATTTTCCTCCCACAATTATTATATTTATTTCAATCAATCCCGATATATCTTTCTAAAAATTTCTTTAAAAAAGTAGACTCAATAGTCACTAACTTTATTTGGATTACAAAAATCATAGAATAAATAAAAAACATTTATGTAAAGCTAAAATAAACGGGGGCTTAGCTTTACCAAATTTTATGTTCTAATTATTGGGCAGTTAATATTAGAAATATGAATTTTTGGTTAGGAGAAATAGATAATAAACCAAATTGGTTAAAAATGGAAAGAGAAGACTGTTTTCCATTTGAAAATTAGCTCTATAAATATTTGCTAATATTAATGTACCTAAGAAAACTTATAGTGAAATATTTGATAATAGAAAGTGGAATACGTATTTGGAAAACAAATTAAGAAAAACACTAAAACTAAAATTTATACCGCTAGCTCTTACAATTGCCAATAATTTTACGTTTAAACCGTCAATGATGGATAAAGCTTTTATACAATGGAAAAAAATAAAGGAATTCTAAATATAGGGATCTTTATAAGGATAATTCATTTCTTTCATTTCAAGAATTACAACAAACTTACGGGCTTCATAATAATGAATATTTCAGATATTTACAAATCAGAAACTATATTTCTGCAAATACACAAGAACTTAGAAATAGAAAGAGTGAAATTTTAGATGAATGCTTGAATAAACACCCAAATACAGAAAAAATGATATCATACATTTATAATATTTTGTTGGGAAAGTGATATCCCATCATCGGAAATACATAGACAGCGCTGGGAAAAATGAACTAAGTCAAATAATAAGTCCAGAAATATGGGAAGAAAGCCTACAACATATACATTATTGCTCTTTAAACGCTAAACATGCACTTATACAGTTTAAAATCTTACATAGATTTACATTATTCTAAATCTAAACTACATAATATATTTCCAAAACTATCACCTATATGTGATAAATGTCAAATCATGGAAGCAACTCTGTCACACTCATTTACTAATTGTACGAAGATTTTACAATATTGGAATGAAATATTCAAAATAATCTCGAAAGTTATTAATATTACTATGATTTATGACCCAAAAGTTAATCATACTTGGAGTACCGGAAATGGAACAATAAATTACAAGGAATCATAGAACTTTTATCGACTATTCTTTAATAATTGGGAAAAAAATTAATATTAAAATTTTGGAAAGGCCCTGTATCCCCAACAATTAAAATGTGGAATACAGAAATGACGGAGACACTTCACTTGGAGAGAGATTGAGACTTGTCCTCATGGACAGGTTAGATCTCTTCAAGGAGATATGGTCTCCCTATAATTAAATATCTACAGGGTCACAACGGTTCGGCGCAGGGGACTTGACTGAGGCCTGAATATCTGAGTGGATGAAGAAATACACATAACAAATCATGAATGTATCTCCAAGATTGGATTTAACTAGTAATACTTCAATCTCCATCAAACTTTTCACACTTTCTTTTCTATTTTCTATTCCTTTTTTCTATCTCTCTATCTTTAATTAAGGAAAAAATTATAGAAACATACTATATAAATTTTTAATATGTACACACTTATTTCTGTTTGTATGAAAAAGATTATAGATGTCTTAAACTTGTAATTATATAAAACTAGGTACTTTCAATTATACAATAACTATGAAATATAAAATTAACAATAATACAAACATTATTAATATTTTTGATAACATTATGAATATTAAAAAAAAATGTTGTTTAAGATTGGGTACTATACTCCCAATTATATAAAATAAATAATAATGAAATGTATAATGGATAATACTACAATTATCATAAATAGTACTAATTAATAATCAATACGTTATAATTTTACACATTGTATAAAAATCTCCAAATGTCGTATAAGAGTGTACTTGGTATATACTGTTTCTACAATAAAAAAATATTAAAAAAAAAAAAAAAGAACAAAACACAGAGTGCTGGAGTAACTCGGTGGGTCAGGCAGCATCTGTGGAGGGAATGGACAGACGGTTCAGTCGGCACCCTTCTCCAGATTGTCCATCCCCTCCACAGGTGCTGCATGACCCACTGAGTTACCCCAGCACTTTGTGTTTTGCTCACGATTCCAGCTCCTTGTGTCTCCACTGTCGTAGATATGTTCTCGCTCTATATTGCAAGGGGAAAAAAAAAACATGCAATTATACCAGATCATTAACAGAGTAAATTTGCCCAAAGATCCTAGTCATTCTACCAGTCCCCCTTCCTCCACCCTAGTCCATTTAATGGTTCCACAGTTCTCCACATTATTTCACTCTTGAGATCACCTAGCCTTCCCTAGCCAACAATGAGCCTACCAGGAACCGCCCTGCCTGAGTTCATTTGTGCACAGCCATGGTTGGCCCTGGTCTTTTCTCACCTCCAGCTCTTCACCTCCCCTCCTCCCCCCCACTCCCTCTTTTATTCAGACCAGGCAATAATGAATGGCTGGCAATATATTTCCATATCAAGTTGGCATGTGACTTGGCGGGGAAGCTGGGAGATGATATTTCCATCCTGCCCTTGTGGTGCCTGGTGATAAGATGATTTAAGTAAAGCCGAGGAGGGCTCAGCGGGTCAGGAAGCATCTGTGGAGGGAATAGGCAAGAGGCATTTCAGGTTGCGACCCCTCTTCAGACTGACTGTAGTAGTAGGAAGAGAGGTGAGAGGTGGGAGCTGTCGGTGGACACAGGTGAAGGGGGTTTATTTGGCAGATGGGGTGGAGTAAGTGACAAAAGCTAGAGGTGAAAAGGGGACATAGAAAGTGAAAATGGGGAAAAAAAAGTGAGGGGAAGGGGGGGGGGGTGTGGAGAAGATAACAGTGTTAGAAGGAACTTGGGGATGGCAGACGATTTTATAAAGGAGGAGGAAAGGGCAGGTGACTGGTTGGGTGGGAGATGGTGGGAGAAAGCTGGGAGATGTGCTGCGGTGGGGTGGGTTCTATGGGGAGTAGGGAGGTTGTTATTTAAAACTGGAGAAGACAATGGTCGAATGGTGCTTAAAAGCAATCGCACAGTGAAATTCTGTTTGCAAATTTGCACGTGCGGACGCCGCCATGTTTTGGCACCATTTCAGCTTACATTGTTACACACGTTAAACTCAGCCGTTGGATAACATTTAGTTGAAATTCACAGCCTTGTTTTCATCGGATTCAATTGCTTCCAGCCCCTGTACAAACTGAACAGCAGCAGAGAGAGGGAGTATTGGAGCATTGCTATTGTTGGTAGCAGGAGTCTATTCTGACACTGCAATAGTTCTGACAGTGCAATTCTGACACTGCGATAAGCTGTGTTGGAAGGAACTGCAGATAGACACAAAATGCTGGAGTAAATCAGCGGGACAGGCAGCATCCCTGGAGAGAAGGAATGGGTGACATTTCGGGCCGAGACCCTTCTTCATAAGCTAATGGTTGCAAGGCAAACACTGAGTGGAAGATCAAGCATTTTTCGGGAGTAGGTAATGACCCGTGGAAATGGAATGATTGCACCAGTAATTCAATCTGCAAACTCTTCAGTGGAGAAGGGCAGTGGGATGGGGGGATGGTGGGGGCTGGGATGGGGGAGGGTGGTGGGGGAAGAAATGGAAGTCTATCTTTATGCACAGATTTGTTCCGGGGATGAAAATGAGTGCTTGAGAATTCTTTGCCCCAATGATGTTCAAAAAATTGTTCCTGGCTATTGAAAATGTTTAGATACCGTGCAGTTCTAATGCAAGCAATTGGAATTAGCATCGGTGGGCAAAAATGTTGTATGGATATGATGGACTTTACGAGGATGTTTCCAAGGACTAGAGTGCCTGAGCTATAGGGAGAGGTTGAGCAGGCTGGGACTCTATTCCTTGGAGCATAGGAGGACGAGAGGTGATCTTATAGAGGTATATAAAATCATGAGAGGAATAGATTGGGTCGACGCACAGAGTCCCTTGCCCAGAGTAGAGGAATCGAGAACCAGAGGACACAGGCTGAAAGTAAAGGGGGAAAGATTTCATAGGAACCTGAGGGGCAACTTTTTCACACAAAGGATGGTGATGGACTGAGCTGCCAGAGGATGTAGTTTAGGAAGGGACTATTTCAATATCTAAGAATCATTTAGACGGGTACATGGATAGGACAGGTTTAGAGGGATAGGGGCCAAACACAGGCAGGTGGGACTAGCGTAGATGGGACATGTTGGTCGGTGTGGGCAAGTTGGGCCAAAGGGCCCGTTTCCACATTGTATAACTCTTTGACTCTATGAATCTAATCAAAGGTAGGAGAGGGAAACTGAAAAGGCAAATTAAAACCGCTTTGCATCCTTGCAAGTTTACCTGTACTGATTAGAATGCACTCAGTTTAGCTTATGGACACGTGTACCAAGGTAAATGAAAAGCTTTTGTTGCGTGCTAACCAGTCAGTGGAAAGACAATACATGATTACAACCGAGCCATTCGCAGTGTGTAGGGATTTAAGAGTGTGGAACGATTGTGCATTGTGATCGTATATCTGCTTCTGTGGCTAGCACGCAAATTGTCGCCTGGGTTGGGCACCATCTTGGAAGCAATAATGGATCCCTGCCCTGGTTATTTCATTGGCTTGCCCGCATGGTGGCAGGCAAGGCCTTGATGTGGGCGGCACGGTGTGCAGCATCAGTGTCGCTGCCTTACAGCAGCAGAGACCTGGCTCCGCTCCCACTACACTCCCACACTCCAAAGGCAAACAGATTTACAGGTTAATTGGCTTGGTAAAATTGTAAATTATCCATAGTATGATCAGAAGGAATAGGAGTACAATTAGGCCATTTGGCCCATCAAGTCTACTCCGCCATTTGAGTAGCATCCCTCTTCCCATGGAACAGTATCCCTCTTCCCATCAGAACTGCCCCCTCCAACGACTCCTTTAAGTCGAGACTAAAAACTCATCTTTGCTCTCAAGCCTTTCTTGACGTCCTCTGAGTGAGGGGTATATGCATGGTTATATGGGTATATGGATTTATGTATGTAATTAATGGATTTATGTATGTAATTAATCTATGAACCACTGTTGTGTAAACGTTAGTACCTGTGGAATTCTCTGCCACAGAAGGTAGTTGAGGCCAGTTTATTGGCTATATTTAAGAGGGAGTTAGATGTGGCCCTTGTGGCTAAGGGGATCAGGGGGTATGGAGAGAAGGCAGGTACAGGATACTGAGTTGGATGATCAGCCATGATCATATTGAATGGCGGTGCAGGCTCGAAGGGCCGAATGGCCTGCTCCTGCACCTAATTTCCATGTTTCTATGTTTCTACCTTCACCAATGTAAAGCACTTTGGTCAACGAGAGTTGTTTTGTAAATGTGCTATAGAAATAAAAGTGACTTGACTTGATTCAATCACAGCTGATCTATCTCTCCCTCCTAACCCCATTCTCCCGCCTTCTCCCCGTAACCTCTGACTCCTGTACTAATCGAGAATCTATCTATCTCTGCCTTACATATATCCACTGACTATCTATCTATCTCTGCCTTACATATATCCACTGACTTGGATATCCACAGATTCACCATCCTTTGACTAAAAAAATGTCCCCTCATCTCTTTCCTAAAAGAACGTCCTTTAATTCTGAGGCTATGACCTCTGGTTTTAACTCCCACTAATGTGTGTAGGATAGTGCAAGTGTACAAGGTGACTGCTGATCGCCGTGGGCTCGGTTTCTGCGCTGTATCTCTAAACTAAACTAAACTTGCCCAAACATTGCTGTATTACCTGATAGATAAGCCTTGCCTACACAACATTCCTCTGCATAAGCTCACTCTGCTGGGATGATCTGTGTAGGTGTAAGTGGCGTAAGTGGCGGAGTACAGATCATCCTGACATTTCCGCACTGCTCCATGGCAGGGATTCTCACCGCCGGCAGAGACTGGTGGTGAGTGTGTGGAACGAGATGCCAGAGGATGTAGTTGAGGCAAGTACAATAGTGGCATTTCAAAGACATTTGGACAGGTACATGGATAGGACAGGTTTAGATGGAAATGGGCCAAACACTGGCAAATTGGACCAGCTTAGAAGCGGCATTGTGGCAGCATGGTGGCGCAGGGGTAGAGTTGCTGCCTTATAGCACCAGAGACATGGTTTGATCCTGACTACAGTGGCTGTCTGTACAGAATTTGTATGTTCTCCCCATGATCTGCATGTGTTTTCTCCACGATCTTTGGTTTCCACCCATACTCCAAAGATGTACAGGTTTGTAGGTTAATGAGCCGGGTGTAATTGTGAAAAATTGTCCGGCGTGTGTGTAGGGTAGTGTTAATGTGCGGGGATCGCTGGTCGGCGTGGGCTCAGTGGGCCAAAGGGCCTTTTCCGCGCTGTATAACTCACTGACTCTATGAGACGTACCACTGCACCATCTCTTGCCAGGGTCTTTGAACGATGGAGGGAACTGCAGAAACATGTTTATACCACAAAATACCCACAAAATGCTGGATAAACTCAGCGGGTCGGACAGCATCTCTGGATAAAGAATAGACAATAGACAATAGGTGCAGGAGTAGGCCATTCAGTCCTTCAAGCCAGCACCGCCATTCAATGTGATCATGGCTGATCATCCACAATCAGTACCCCGTTCCTGCCTTCTCCCCATATCCTCTGACTCCGCTATCTTCAAGAGCCCTATCTAGCTCTCTCTTGAAAGTATCCAGAGAACCAGCCTCCACTGCCCTCCGAGGCAGAGAATTCCACAGACTCACAACTCTGGACTCCCCCAACATGGGAACATGTTTTCTGCTTCTAGAGTGTCCAAACTCTTAATGATCTTATATGTTTCAATAAGATCCCCTCTCATCCTTCAAAATGCCAGAGTATACAAGCCCAGCTGCTCCATTCTCTCAGCATATGACAGTCCTGCCATCCTTGGAATTAATCTTGTGAACCTACACTGCTCTCCCTCAATAGCAAGAATGTCCTTCCTCAAATTTGGAGACCAAAACTGTACACAATACTCCAGGTGTAGTCTCACTAGGGCCCTGTACAACTGCAGAAGGACCTCTTTGCTCCTATACTCAACACCTCTTGTTATGAAGGCCAACATGCCATTCGCTTTCTTCACTGCCTGCTGTACCTGCATGCTTACCTTCATTGACTGAAGAACAAGGAACCCCAGATCCCGTTGTACTTCCTCTTTTCCCAACTTCACATCATAGTAGGCCCCCCTCGATCATGACTGCCCATGGGTGATGCATTCTAGTTTGCAGGTGATGTGTGGTCAGATGCAAGCCTGGGCGATGTCATATGGAGGACAGGCTGTTGCCCATGCAGCACGTTCCCCCCTCTCCACGTCGCTGATCGATCCAAAAGAACAGCAGGGCCGTTACAGTTTGGCACCAGCGCCGTCGCAGGAGCTGCCAGAGCGAGGTTGTGGACAACGACGAACTGCCTTAGGGGCTCCAACTCTGGATTTTCTTGAGGTTTACTCCAGGAGCCTTTTTCATGACTGGATATGGCCACAAGGCAGTGGAGGTTTTAAATCAGAGTGTTCCCTCTCCTAGATGGACTGCCTTCCCAGGCTGACGAGCCCCATCTGCCTGAGACACATGGGGGCAGGAGCGTCTACCTTCCCGTGCAGGTCTATAGCACCTGCCCACTGCCACTTGACTAGCTTGACAACATTTAGATAATAATCTTCCTTCCTGTTTTTGCTACCAAAGTGGATAACCTCACATTTATCCACATTAAACTGCATCTGCATCTGCCATGCATCTGCCCACTCCCCCAACCTGTCCAAGTCACCTGCATTCTCATAGCATCCTCCTCTCAGTTCACACTGCCACCCAGCTTTGTGTCATCTGCAAATTTGCTAATGTTACTTGTAATCCCTTCATCTAAATCATTAATATATATTGTAAATAGCTGCGGTCCCAGCACCGAGCCTTGCAGTACCCCATTAGTCACTGCCTGCCATTCTGAAAGGGACCCGTTAATCCCTACTCTTTGTTTCCTGTCTGCCAACCAATTTTCTATCCATGTCAGCACTCTACCCCCAATACCATGTGCCCTAATTTTGCCCACTAATCTCCTATGCCGGACCTTATCAAATGTTTTCTGAAAGTCTAGGTACATTACATCCACTGGCTCGCCCTTGTCTGAAGAAGGGTCTCGACCCAAAACGTCACCCATTCCTTCTCTCCAGAGATGCTGCCTGTCCCTCTGAGTTACTCCAGAATTTTGTGTCTATCTTCTCGGCTGAAGTAACACAGTGGGTCAGGCAGCTTTATCGATGGAGTGAGATGGACAGATGCGATTCGAAGTTGGAACCCGTCTGAAGATGGGTCCCGACCCGAAACCCAGTCTCTCTATTTCCGTCCACAGATGCTGCCTGGAGTTCCTCCAGCAGATTGCTTTTGCGTGTAAAACCGCCGGGGGAACCCAGTGAGTCAGGCAACAATGGTGGGGGAAGGGGGAAGGGGGAAGGGTGACGTTTCAGATTGAAACCCTGCAAAACCCTGTTGCTGCCTTACAGCGTCATAGACCCGGGTTCGATCCTGACAACGGGTGTTGTCTATATGGAGTTAGTGACCTGTGTGGGTTTTCTCTGGGTGCTCCGGTTTCCTCCCACATTCCAAAGACGTAAAGGTTTGTAAGTTAATAGCCTTCAGTAAAAATTGTAAGTTGTCCCTAGTGTGTAGGATAGTGCTATTGTATGGGGATAGCTGGACAGCGCGGACTCCGTGGGCCAAAGGGCCTGTTTCCGTGCTGCATCTCTAAACTAAACAAAACCAAATACCAGAGAAAGTAGCATCCAGATTATTTTGCTCTCAACACTCAATTATTGGGAAATTTTTGCAAGTGAAGCCATATCAGCCGCCGCATATGGCTGATAATAAACGGATTCAGTAATGATTTATTTGCTGTTGTTACCGTTCCTAGGTTCTCAAATACAGAACAACACTATGGATACATAACCCCATTCATGGCTAGAGACATTTAGGTGATGTATCTAACTAGACCACAGTGTTCCAGTCAGTGAAATAACACAGGCAATCTTCATTGGGTTACTTTCACAAACTGTGCTGTCTGGAGAATGAAATGTTCATGATTTATATGAGTTCTCAACCACTTTACACACTGACCTGTGTTAAATCTGAAACGAGAACACAGAAGATTTACGCGGATGTTATCAGGACTCAAGGACCTGAGCTACAGAGAGAGGTTGGGCAGGGTAGGACTTTATTCCTTGGAGCGCAAGAGGCCGAGGGGTGATCTTATACAGGTGTATAACGTCATGAGAATAATAGGGTGAATGCACAGTCCTTTTCCCAGGGTAGTGGAATCAAGAACTAGAGGGCATAGGTTTAAGGTGAGTGGAGAAAGATTTAATAAGAACCTGAGGAGCAATGTTTTCATACTGAGGGTGGTGGGTATATAGAATGAGCTGCCAGAGGAAGATACAAAATCGACATTTAAAATACATTTGGACAGGAACACATATAGGAAAGGTTTAGAGTGATATGAGCCAAATGTGGGCAAGTGGGATTAGCTTAGATGGGACATCTTGGTTGGCCTGGACGAGTTGGGCAAAGGGTCTATTCTCGATTAGTATGGGTGTCGGGGGTTATGAGGAGAAGGCAGGAGAATGGGGTTGAGAGGGAAACATAGATCAGCCATGATTGAAAGGTGGAGTAGACTTGATGGGCCGAACGGCTTATTTCTGCTCCTAGAACCTATGACCTTACGTTTTCATACTGTATCGCTGTATGACTATAAATCACAGGTCATGGTCAGCCTGTTTATTTTAGCTAGTGATAACAGACCCAGGCTAAAAATAAACTTTCAAAGCAAGATGGCAGGCATCCATTGCACTGACTGTCAATAGTTAAAATATAGGATTTTACTTCGGAGTCACGTGACTCCGAAGTAAAATCCTATATTTAGTCAATAGTTAAAATATAGTATTTTACTTCGGAGTTACTTCGAAGACTCCGCCAGCACGCATGTGCGATATATCGTCGAACACATGTGAAGCGACAGGCAGGGAGGAGGGTCGCTCCTCCACCGGAACGGACCTACAGGTAAGGATCAACTAACCTGAGGTCGGGTTTGTTTTTCAGGCACTCTGTACCCCACCAACGGGCCGCCTCGAGAGACTGACTGTGGGCCGCGGGAACGCGGCCAGTCAGCTGCGGCAGACTTCTCCACAGACCCGGAAGTCGGGCAGCCTGTTGACCCGGCAGGGTCCGGGCTCGGAGACTCGCCGCTCGCGGGTAGCGACGGCAGAGTGGCAGCCCTGACCTAAAGCCACAACAGCCCGCAGGAACACGTCGGACTGGTGGCAAGACTACCTGGAAGTGGGGCAAGCCTGTTGACCCGGCAGGGTCCGGGCTCAGAGACTCGCCGTTCGCGGCTAACGACGGCAGTCGATAATCCCGCATGGAGCGGATGGGGAGCACTAGCTCCAACGTGGCACACTCCAGCAGGAGCCTGGTCGCCGTGGGTCTCCTAGCAGATCCATGGCAGTACCCTTTACAGGGCTGCCAAATGCTCACCCTCTTCGCAGGGGAGCATAAGGAGTCAGGTCTGGGCTGACTCTGAAGAGGGGGTGTTGGCAGAAGAATACAACAAGCTAGGGGTCAAAGAAGAGGAGCTACTTGGGATGGCGTCCAAGTTGCGATGCCCTCACAAAAGGGGCTACCGTTGTCAGCAGGCAGCCAGTATATTAATGATCTGGATGAGGGAATTGAAGGCAATATCTCCAAGTTTGCAGATGACACTAAGCTGGGGGGCAGTGTTCGCTGTGAGGAGGATGCTAGGAGACTGCAAGGTGACTTGGATAGGCTGGGTGAGTGGGCAAATGTTTGGCAGATGCAGTATAATGTGGATAAATGTGAGGTTATCCACTTTGGTGGCAAAAACAGGAAAGCAGACTATTATTTAAATGGTGGCCGATTAGGAAAAGGGGAGATGCAGCGAGACCTGGGTGTCATGGTACACCAGTCATTGAAAGTAGGCATGCAGGTGCAGCAGGCAGTGAAAAAAGCGAATGGTATGTTAGCTTTCATAGCAAAAGGATTTGAGTACAGGAGCAGGGAGGTTCTACTTCAGTTGTACAGGGTCTTGGTGAGACCACACCTGAGTATTGCGTGCAGTTTTGGTCTCCAAATCTGAGGAAGGACATTATTGCCATAGAGGAGTGCAGAGAAGGTTCACCAGACTGATTCCTGGGATGTCAGGACTGTCTTATGAAGAAAGACTGGATAGACTCGGTTTATACTCTCTGGAATTTAGGAGATTAAGAGGGGATCTTATAGAAACTTACAAAATTCTTAAGGGGTTGGACAGGCTAGATGCAGGAAGATTGTTCCCGATGTTGGGGAAGTCCAGGACAAGGGGTCACAGCTTAAGGATAAGGGGGAAATCCTTTAAGACCGAGATGAGAAAGACTTTCTTCACACAGAGAGTGGTGAGTCTCTGGAACTCTCTGCCACAGAGGGTAGTTGAGGCCAGTTCATTGGCTATATTTAAGAGTGAGTTGGATGTGGCCCTTGTGGCTAAGGGGATCAGAGGGTATGGAGAGAAGGCAGGTACGGATACTGAGTTGGATGATCAGCCATTGATCATATTGAATGGCGGTGCAGGCTCAAAGGGCTGAATGGCCTACTCCTGCACCTAATTTCTATGTTTCTATGTTTCTATAAATTACTTAACAACTCATCTAGCTCCAGGAATCTGTATTTCCCTCAATGTGCGTGCGGTAAATCCTGAAACTACTGGCCTCGGGTATTACCAGGTCAGTAGACGGAAGATATGTCAAAGGAGCAACAGGAAGCTCTGGCACTCTCCTGTATGGTCAATTGAGATCAACTGTTTCAGGAAGAATGTTATCCGACCTACATTAAACCCCAAGTTCGCTGGGTTGTGTAGAACCAGCAGTGCACAGCCGCCTACTCTGTTATTCGGGGACAACCTGCCCAAACAGGTAAAAGACCTTGACAACGAGGCAAAAGCCGTCGGCATGATTAAGGTGCCGGCCGCTACCAGGTCCTCACATATTTGGCGGCAGCACCCCTACGCATCCACCAGCAGGCTGCGATATCACACCGAAAGAAAAACTGGTGAAAGCTCGAAGGCCGTACAACCTACACAAAGGTCTTTTTCAGGCCATGTCCCAGAACGGCCTTCCTGGAAGATGCGCCAACCCCACACCACAACGCCTCCACCTCCCAGGAACCAAGGAAGGAGAAAACCAACACAGCACCACCAGTAACCGTGGAGGTAGGTGGGTCTGGTTGCCTTCGGAACATAGCGTGTGCAACTTCTTCACAGGTTGGGGGAAGGTTACACTTGTTCAGGGAATAACTTCTGATCTTTTCATACTGCACAATATTCAGCGATACAAAATTGAATTTGTTGACAAACTCCTCCTTTCCGGTTCAACATGCACCTAGCCGAAAGTTTGTGCTTTCACAAACAAGAGAAAGTGGAAGGTCATGTGGAACTGTTAAGACTATATACAAAAGGAACAATAGAGGAAACCAAACATGAGTCTCTTGAGTTTGTATCAAACATCTTCACCTAAAAACAAAAAAGATGGTGGATGCCGCATCATTTGATTTGACACAACTGAATACTTTTGTGCAGTACACCCACTTCAAAATGGAAATTTTTTGTTACTGCTAAAACAACTAGTTTCTAAGGGGTACTTCATGGCTTGCATCGACCTAAAAGATGCATACTACTCAGAACCAATAGACAAAGATCACCGCAGATATTTGAAATTTATCTGGATGGGATAGCTATGGCAGTATAAAGCATTGCCTAATGGATTAACATCAACCCCAGACTGTTTACAAAAATATTGAAACCAGCTTTGGCGTTTCTTCGGAAACAAAAACATATTGTCATGGCATATCTAGATGACATCTTATTGTGGTTATAACCTTGGAATTGACTAAATTGGCTGTCACAGCCACCAAGCTCCTATTTCAAAAATTGGGGTTTATTATCCATCCAGACAAATCCAAATTAAATGCCTTTTGTGACTATGGATTATTTGGGATTCACGATTGACTCTGTTCATATGTCTGTCACCTTGCCAAAGGACAAAGCAACAGACTTGATAGAGGCATGTAACAGACTTGTTTGCGTCAGTAAACCATCTATTCGGCAGATAGCCTGGGTAATTGGGAAGCTCGAGGCTGCCTTTTCCCAGCCACAATTTGGACCCTTACATTGCCAAAATCACAAAGGGCCAAAACTGCAGCACTCAAAACACCATGCTTGCCATTCTGACAGACCAGCCAAAGCAAATTGGAATTACGATGGTGGATTAGCAATATTCGACATTGCTCTAAATCCCATCACAGTCACAAATCCTTCGGCTGTGTTACAAACTGACGCCAGCACTCACGGCTGGGGAGCAACCGATACCACCTCCAGATGCGGTGGTAGATGGAATACACATGAGATAACCTTACTTCAGGGTATCAATCATCTAAAGATGTTGGGAGCATTCACGGACTTCAGGCTTACTGTGTCAGACATGCGTCATCTGCATGTTCGCCTACAAATTGATAATACCACCGTGGTGACATACATTAATCATATGGGTGGAATTAAGTCGATATCTTGTGATGAATTGGCCAATTCAATCTGGCACTGGTGCATAGAAAGAAATTTGGATATCAACTACTTACCTTCCGGGTAAGCTCAATAAAGTGGCGGACACCAGGTCACGCGAATTCAATGACAACACCGAATGGATGTTGGACCACCAGTTATTTACTGACATTGTAGCTCGGTATGGAACGCCAGATATCGATTGTTTTGCATCAAGACTTAATCACCAGATACCAACGTATGTTGCATGGGAATCAGACCCTGGGGCAGTAGCGATGGACGCGTCTCGCTACACTGGGGAGGGGGATTGTTTTCTATGCTATTTTTCCCCCCTTTCTGCCTCATTAGTCGGGTCTTGCGAAAAATTCAACAAGACTCCGCATCAGGTATTTTGGGAGTACCCGATTGGCCCACTCAGCCATGGTACCCTGTGGGACTCGACATGGTCAGAGCCATGGATTCCGATCTACAAACGCCCGAGTTTGCTGGTACATCCTGTGTCAAGGGAGAGTCATCCGTGCCATGACCAAATGAACCCATTGGGTGCAAGATTTGGAAAAGACCTCTCCTGGAATTTGGGCTGTTGGACCGAACCATGAATATCATCGCAGCAACATGCAGAGAGTCCACCAGGGAACAGTACCTCACCTATATCAAAAAATGGGAGGTATTTTGTACAAGGACAGACACAATTTACAACACAGCCACCATCACAGTTGTGCTGGAGTTGAAGGCTTGAGTTATAATGCCATCAATTGCGCAAAAAATGCCCTATCCTCATACAGGAGCTAGAACACCATGGAGGAGTATCTCACCCTCTGGTGTCAAAACACATGAGGGGATTTTAACACAAATTTCCCCAGGCCTCAATATACCCGGACCTGGGATATTGGCATTGTCCTGACCTATTCAGAGACTGGGCACCAGCCACGTCCCTCTCACTAACTCGTATAAAAAGTGATGCTGAGGACACTTGTACCGGCGCAGCGGGTCCAGTCTCTGCACAAACTAGACTGGACGCCATGGTAACATCCGAAAATAAGGTAACCTTTCACATTTATGAGTTACCTAAACAAAACAACCCTGGGTCATCTGGCCTCAAATTGGAGTTCCTGGCTTATCCCGTAGATAGACGCCTATTCATAGTGAACCACCTCCTACATTAACTGGAGGTCACCAAAAGTCTCAGGGGAACGGAAATGGCTCTATTGATAAGTTCAAACATCCTCATCACAGAGTACCGTGCAGAACATATCAAGGTGCCTCAGGGGGGTGGTAGGTGCAGCAGGGGTGGACACTGATATTTTAAATCTCATTCCACCAGGGCTGCAGCTACATCATGCAGCGAGGATGATGGGAGTCCCTATGGGCCAAGCCCTTGTAACGGCAGGTTGGTCTAATGAAACAACTTCCTGCGGTTATAACAAACCTGTGGCCGCGCCTAAGATATTTACAGACACTATTTTAAGTTCTGTATTATAATTTTCCCCAAAATTAGGGGTTATTATTATTATTGTTAAATAATACATTGTTTGTTTTACAGCACTGTACAAGTCTGAAATACGTTAACATACTTCCTCCATTGGTTATTATGGCAGTGTGTGAACATGGATTCGTTTCCAGGGAATGAAATCACAGAGCTTTGAAGTCTTCACGAAGTCGCTCACGTGACTCCAAAGTAAAATAGTAAGATTAAATGAGAACTTACCAGTTCAAAGTTTGATCCTTATTTTATGAGGATTACGATGAGGGATTTCCTGTCCTCTGCTCTCAACCCTCTATTGGAAGGTCAACTGGTATGTTAGTTCTCTTATCTTACTATCTTCAGTCAACTCTACTATCTGTGATTTCACACCGCTGCTTTGAAGAAAGTCGCGCATGCGTGCTGGCGGGGTCTTCACGAAATCCCTCATCGTAACTCCTCATAAAATAAGGATCAAACTTCGAACTGGTCAGTTCTCATTTAATCTTACTATTATTCATCCTAATATTCATGAAAGATGACAAAAATCAGATGGATTGAATCCAGAATGAATTGCAACTGAGGCAATCCTTTAAAACTATCCTAAAATGGAAGCTTCTGAAGTTTGCTTTTGGTTTAATGTTAATCCAGGGACAATTTAGACGGTGATTCATTTTAAACATTAGTGAAGGCACAGACTTCTGACAGCGATTAGACTGCAAAGTCATACTTTCCGCAAAAGGTCAGACAGATCATTATCGAGAACACAACAATTAAGATTTAACGTAACAACCAAGTGCTCAGAAATCAGGAACATGAATGCAATCGGAATATCACCTGGCAGCAGGCAGTGTAAAAAGCGAATGGCATGTTGGTCTTTATAATGAGAGGAGTTGAGAGGAGGAGCAAGGAGGACCTTCTGCAGTTGTTTTGGGCCCGAGTGAGACCACACCTGGAGTATTGTGTGCAGTTTTGGTCCCCTAATTTGAGGAAGAATATTCTTGCTATTGAGTGAGTGCAGCGTCGGGTTTGCAAGGTTAATTCCCGGGATGGCAGGACTGTCATATGCTGAGAGAATGGAACGGCTGGGCTTGTACACTCTCGAGTTTAGAAGGATGAGAGGGGATCTTATTGAAACATATAAGATTAATAAGGGTTTGGACACACTAGAGGCAAGAAACATGTTCCCGATGTTGTGGGAGTCCAGAACCAGGGGCCACAGTTTAAGAATAAGGGGTAAGGCATTTAGAACGAAGATGAGGAAACACTTTTTCACACAGAGAGTTGTGAGTCTGTGGAATTCTCTGCCTCAGAGGGTGCTGGAGGCCAGTTCGCTGGATACATTCAAGAGAGAGCTAGATAGGGATCTTAATGATAGCAGAGTCAGGGAATATGGGGAGAAGGCAGGAATGGGGTGCTGATTGGGGATGATCAGCTATGATCGCATTGAATGGCGGTGCTGGCTCGAAGGGCCAAATGGCATACTCCTGCACCTACTGTCTATTGTCTGTTATCTATAGGCTAATGTTTATTTTTTAACATCTGAAAAGCATGAAGTAAAGGCACATTATGAAACACTTGTAATTTGGTTCAAATTGCCCCAAGATGCTCTGACTACATATTCAAATATTGGAAATAAGGACAAAATGTTGGAAAAACTTGCAAGTCAGGTAGCATCTGTGGAGAGAGAAACAGTGTTAATCATTCATGATCTGAAGAGGGGTCCCGATCTGAAACGTCACCATGGTCAGATAGCATCTGGGAAGAGAGAAAAAAAGGTAGTGTATGAAGGAACTGCAGATGCTGGTTTAAACCAATGATGGACAATAGACAATTGACAATAGACAATAGGTGCAGGAGTTGGCCATTCGGCCCTTTGAGCCAGCACTGCCATTCAATGTGATCATGGCTGATCATCCCCAATCAGTACCCCGTTCCTGCCTTCTCCCCATATCCCCTGACTCCGCTATTTTTAAGAGCCCTATCTAGCTCTCTCTTGAAAGCATCCAGTGAACCTGCCTCCACCGGCCTCTGAGGCAGAGAATTCCGCAGAATCACCACTCTCTGTGAGAAAAAGTGTGTCCTCGTCTCCGTTCTAAATGGCTTACTCCTTATTCTTAAGGAGGTACAAAAAACTGGAGTAACTCAGTGGGTCAGGCAGCATCTCTGAAGTCCCTTCAAGGTTCTTGACCTGGAATGTCACCGGTTCCTTTTCTCCAAAGATGCTGTCTGTCCCGCTGAGTTACTTCAGTTTTTTGTGTATAAAAATAATTAGTATTTCAGTATGAAAGTGGAGTGCTGATCTAAAGTAGAACTTCTGATTATCTGAAGTTGTTGAATTCCATATCTTATGTCCTAAAGCTACGATGTGTCCTAATGCTATGATGTGTCATAAATATTGCCTGACCTGATCAATATTTCCAGACTTTCTCATTTTATCATCTTCCCCTGTCATATTTCGATTTTCATTTCTGGAAATATTTGGACAGGTGACCCAAGTTTAGTTTAGTTTAGTTTAGTTAGAGATACGGCGCGGAAACAGGCCCTTCAGCCCACCGGGTCCGGGCCGACCAGCGATCCCCACACATCCTACACCCACTGGAGACAATTTTTTTTTTTTTTTTTAAATAATATTTTTATTAGAAGTAATCCATCATAACAACGGTATAACAACTTTTCAAATACACAACCAACTTATTTCAATAAGTATACGGATGTTACAAATAATTCTTATAAACTTCTATTTTTATAGAAAGTAGAAAGTATTTTTTAGAAAGAAAAGAATAGATTTTAATCAATAAGAATGGTGATTAAATAATAATTTTGATTATATAGGGAGAGAAAGAGAAGAGAAAAAAAAAAGAGAAGAAAAAAAAGATTATAGTATATATTATTCATCTTAATAGTGAATAACACAATTTCAAATAACGATATCAATAGAGACATGCATACAAATCCAAAAAAAAAAGAATTATTTTCATCTAATCCTGCCGGGTATCCATTGAGTTGTGATGCCAAGAACAGCTACCCCTTCAAATATTCTGTATATGGAGACCATATCTGTTCAAAGAGTTTGTATTTGTCCATTAGGACAAATCTGATTCTTTCCAAATGCAATGTCTCCAACATTTCCACTGTCCACATTTTAATTGTGGGGGATAATGTTCCCTTCCAAAATTTCAATATTAATTTTTTTCCCTATTATCAAACAGTAATCCAAGAAATTTCTTTGGTTTACTGTTAATATTAGATTTGAATCCGGAACTCCTAATATTATTAATTTTGTATCTGGATCCAGTTTAATTTTAAGAACTTCAGAGATAACTCTAAAGATTTCTGTCCAATAATAGTTGAGTTTTACACATGTTACAAAACTATGCGTTAAGTTAGCTTCCAAGTTCTGACATTTATCACAAATAGAAGAAATGTTAGGATAAATTCTATTTAATTTTGTTTTTGAATAATGTAATCTGTGTAATACCTTAAATTGTATCAATATATGTCTAGCATTTAATGAGCAATGATGTATACATTGTAGGCTTTCTTCCCAAGTTTCCTTCGTTATAGATAAACCTATTTCATTTTCCCATGTTTGTCGATATATTTCCGAAGTTGGGATTTCCCTATCCAAGTTAGTATTGTATATATAAAGCTATTAATTCTGTATTGGGTGTTTATTAAACAATTCATCTAATAATCCTGGTTTCTATTTTTATAGTCTTGTGTATTTGACTTAATATAGTTTCTAATTTGTAAATACCTAAATATGTTATTTGACTGCAATCCATAGATATCCTGTAACTCTTGAAATGAAAGAAAATTTCCTTTCTTGTAAAGGTGTTCTATCCTTTTAATTCCTAAATCATTCCAGTGTCTAAACCCCTTGTCCAATACAGAGGGCTTAAACAAAGGATTATTCATAATTGGCAAACAAAGAGACAAATTATCCATATGTAGGGTCTTAACTATTTGTTTCCAAATACGTCTATTGCTATGAATTATAGGGTTATCACCATACGTTTTTTTTTTGTACTTCCCTTCAAAAGGGCAAAACAGTCTTTCCTTTTCCATCTTTAGCCAGTTTGGCTCCTAATCTAAATTTACCAACCAAAAATTCATATTTTTAATCTGAACTGCCCAGAAATAATATAAGAAATTTGGTAGTGCTAGTCCACTATTTATTTTAGATTTACATAGATGTTTTTTACTTATTCGATGATTTTTATAGTCCCAAATAAAACTATTAACCAAAGTATCTATTTTTTTAAAAAACATTTTAGGGAGATATAAAGGGATGGCTTGAAATAAATATAACAATTGTGGGGCAAAAAAATCATTTTTATAGCATTTATTCTACTGATCATTGAAATAGGTAGTGTTTTCCAATATAAAATATATATTTTTAGTTTATTTAACAATTGAGGGTAATTATATCTAAATCGACAGTTATATGATTTACATTAATTCCTAGATATTTAAATTTGTCCGTGACTATTTTAAGTGGAAATTGTTCTAGTATATTTAATTTTATTCCAGTTATAGGCATAATTTCACTTTTATTCCAGTTAATTCTATACCCAGAAAATGTGCCAAACTTAGTTATAACATTAAGCATATTAGGAATACTAATCTCAGCTTTTGTGATATAAATTAAGATGTCATCAGCGTATAGAGATATTTTATTTGTTGTAGTTTTGGTATTATATCCATATATTTCTGGTTCTGACCTAATCATTTTGGCTAATGGTTCTATTACCAGGGTAAATAGTAATGGTGATAACGGGCATCCTTGTCTACAACCCCTAAAGAGATTAAATTTTGCTGATAACATTTGATTTGTTAATATTCTTGCAGTTGGATTCGAGTATATGATTTTTACCCATTTGGAAAATCTATTCCCCAGTTGAAATTTCTGCACTATTTTAAATAAATATGGCCATTCATCCTGGTCAAATGCTTTTTCAGCATCTAAGGATATGACAGCTAATTCAATATCATTCAATTTTTTTGAGTATATGATATTGAATAGACGTCTCAGATTATAAGATGAGTAGTGTTTTGGGATGAAACCTGTTTGGTCATGATGTATTAAGTTATTAATCACTAAACTTAGCCTCCGAGATGAAATTTTAGTTAGTATTTTTTGATCAGTGTTTAAAAGAGCTATTGCTCTGTATGACCCAGGTCTTCCAAATCTTTATCAGCTTTAGGGATAAGTGTAATTGTAGATTCATTTAATGATTCTGGTAAACGTTCCTTGTTCATAAGCATATTTATATATTATATGTAAAACGGTGGAGAGATCAGATCATAAAACGTCTTATAAAATTCAACACAAGCCATCAGGGCCTGCGGCTTTTCTGTTATTTAATGATCCAATTGATTCTTCAATATCTTTTACTGATATATCAGCATTTAACAAGTCTCTACCTTCCTGATCCAAACTATTAATATGACATTCTTGTAGGAATGTTTCCATTCCATCTGATTGTCCTGCTAGTTTAGATGAGTAAAGATTTTGATAATATTGTAAAAATGTATCATTGATATCTTTTGGTAAAGTCAATATTTCTCCTTGTTCAGATCTAATTTTATGTATCATTTTCTCCTCATCTAATTTTCTAAGCTGGCGTGCCAGTAATTTTTGTGGTTTATCCCCAAATTCAAAGTGTACTTGTTTAGTCTGTTGAAAAAGTTTAATAATCTGATTTGAATATATTTTATTTAGCTTATATTTTAATGATGCAATTTTATTACTTAGCCCCTTTGAAGGGGATATTGCATTTTCAATATCTAATTGTTTTATTTCATTTTCCAACTTTTGTTGAGTCTTTCGATTTTCCTTATTAATCATAACAAGCCTTATCATTTAATATTTTTGGGTTGAGTCTCCAGTTAGAGGTTTTAATAGTTATGTCTTTTAATTTTATCTTAAATGTTAATGGAGCATGATCCGAGAAAATAATATTATGATATTTTGAGTCATACGAAAATGGGATTAGTTTTGAATCTATTAAAAAATAGTCTATCCTTGAATAGGTTCCAAATAGAGGGGAAAAAAATGAGTATTCTCGACCAGATGGGTTATCTGTTCATTTTTTTTACATTTACCAAGCCAATTAATCTACAAATCTGTACGTTGGAGTGTGGGGGGAAACCGAGGATCTCGGAGAAAACCCACGCAGGTCACGGGGAGAACGTACAAACTCCGTACAGACAGCGCCAGTAGTCGGGATCGAACCCGGGTCTACGGAGCTGCATTTGCTGTAAGGCAGCAACTCTACCGCTGCGCCACCGTGGTCTTGGTCAAATGTTTATTGCTTAAAGCTTAGAGATGGAGAGAAATCCAAAATCTGAGGTTAAGGCAATGGGAGACAAAATGATGCCTTCATAAACATTCTCAAAGTCTTGTAGTCAACATTTATAGCATCAATTTAACTTTGACCTTCACCTGGAGTTTCTTTCAGTGGTTAACAAGCTGATGGAACAGTTACAGTAATTAAGTAGCCAGCTGGAACCTTGTAATTGATGGAAGCTGGAGTGAATAAGCTCACGTCTTTGCACTTTTAGAATTTTTAAGTGGAGGAAGGTTTCAATAATGCAAGGAGTAAACAACACAGGGTCCAACTCGAGTCATCGAGTGATACAGTGTGAAATCAGGCCCTTGGGCCCAACTTATACAATTATACAATTATGCAATTATTTATTGTCATTTGAACCTCAAATGAAGTTCAAACGAAATTTGGTTTCTGCAGTTATACACCAAGAAAAGAACCAAGACACACAACCAACACGATTTACGCAAACATCCATCACAGTGAATCTCCTCGTCACGGTGATGGAAGGCAAAGTCTTGTCTCTCCCCTGTGTTCCATTCTTCTCCCGATGTTAAAGCCCCTGGCAGGCGATGGCAAGTCCCGTGGCCGTTAAGGCCGAGCCGGGCGATGTAAAGCTCCACCCCGGGTCCGAATGTCAGAGCCCCCGGCGGGCGATGGCAAGTCCGGCTCCGGGCGATGTAAGGCCCACACCGGCCAACAATGTTCCAGCCACGCGAGTCCCATCTGCCAGCACTTAGTCCATATCCATGTACCTGTCCTATCCATGTACCTGTCTAACTGCTTCTTTAATGTTGGGATATCCCTGCCTCAACTACCTCCTCTGGCAGCTTGTGAAAAAGTTACCCTTCAAATTCCTATTAAATCATTTCCCCTTCACCTTAAACCTTTGCTCTCTGGTCCTCAATTCACCTACTCTGGGCAAGAGATTCTGTGCATCTACCCGATCTATTCCTCTCATGATTTTATACACCTCTATAAGATCACCCCTCATCCTCCTGCGCTCCAAGGAATAGAGTGCCAGCCTACTCAACCTCTCCCTATAGCTCAAACCCTCTGGCCCTGGCAACATCCTTGTTAATATTGCACTCTGCACCCTTTCCAACTTAGATGTAGTTGAGCCAGGTACTATCACAACATTTAAGAACCATTTGGACAGGTATATGCACAGGATAGGTTTGGAGGGATATGGCCCAAATGCAGGCAGGTGGGACTAATGTAAATGGGGCATATTGGTTAGTGTGCACAAGTTGAAATGCCTATTTCCAGACTGTGACTCTATGACAAAAAAAAAAGTACTGAGAAAAGCAGATATGTGTAGGATCTCAGATCTACTGTTGGTTGATGGCTGGTTTGGACCTGATGGACTCATTTCTATCTTGTAAAACCTCAGTGATTCCTTGAGTTCAGAACAAGAAGAAAAAAGATTACTCCAAGTATAGAATGTGTAGTGAAAGTATGAACAGCAAAATTGGGTAAACACAAGAGGCCAATGATTTGTTTTCTGAAATAGGTCAACCTTTCTACTTGGAACAAGTACATTCCCTGGTGTGCTTCACTTCATAGTAAATAATAAGTAAATCAATAGCTAGTGCGACACAGACCAGGAAGCAGGTTCACTGACCGAGTTAATTTTGAAGCATGTCAATATGAATAAGGTGGGCTGCCTTTTCTACAAGGGAATGTGAGGACACATGAAGAAACTGGGAGCTGCAGATGCTGGCTTACGTAAAAAGGAGACAAAGTGCTGGAGTAAGCCTTGGAGTCGGGCCGAGGGTGGGGGGGGGTCGGGTGGTGGAGGACGGCCCACGTCGCCAAGATCAATGGGGACCCGGGGTGGGGGTGGGGGGGGGGTGGTGGCATCGAGAACTAAGGGGGACTAGTGGAAAGGGGGATCATAAGGTAATACGCGATTCGAGCTGAATTAGACCATTTGGCCCATCAAGCCTACTCCGCCATTCAATCATGGCTGATCTATCTCTCCCTCCTGAAACCAGTCTGCTGCCTTCTCCCCATAACCTCTGACACCTGAACGAAGAAGGGATGAGTACTTTTTGTAGCTTTGTCGTCGCCTTTGTGGCGACTCTTTTGTGTACTTTATATGCAAAAACAAAGCTTGGTACAAGTGATAATAAAGCATCATCATCATCATCATCAAGTCTGCAGGCCATGCAACAACTCTGGAGAACATGGATTGGTGACGTTTTGGGTCGGGACCTTTCTTCAAACTGAATGTCAGGAGTGGGGGAAGAAAGTTGGGTGAGAGGTGCAGCGTCCGGGCGGTAGGTTTAAAAACCGAGCGAGGGGCTTTGTTTCGCAGAGGCCCAGGAGCGGTTGGAGCGCCCACTCTGCAACGTTCCATCACACTTCAAAATAAGTGGTTTGGAGGAAGCCACGGATTGGTGGAAGCGGACTACTGGAAGCAGCTGATTGGGAGTAACCTCAGGTTTGTATTTCTGCTTTCTGTTCGTACTTTTAAGTTAAGGGTAGAGTGAGTTAAGGGTAGAATGAGTTAAGGGTACAGTGAGTTTAAGGGTCTAGGGGGCGCTGCTCTGACAGCAGCCTCTGCCTGCAGCCCATTTGTTTTTACATCTTTTTTTTATTTTTAGTCCATTAAAAGTCTGTCTTGGGGGGAAACTTTGACTTTTATATGTGGGGGAGGGGGGCAGGGTAAGGGGGAAACTAACTCCCAGTCGCTTCCTGGCGGGGACGCGACTGTTTCTCCGAGTCGCGTCCTCGCCCCCCACCTCGCGGCCTACCTCCTGGATCGGAGCGGCCTTTCCTGCCGGAGACTGGGAGCTGGACAGGACTGCAACAGCGGCGGCGCTGGAGTCACCACGGAGCGGGCGATGCCTACCTGGGTCGCCGTTGGAGATCCGGAGCGTTGGGCCGCTGCTCCAACCTCGTGGAGCTCTGGTTTGTAGAGCGCCCAACGCGGGCGGCGCTGAACAACTCCGTGGAGTCCTGGGGCCCTTTGCCGAGGGCCTCCAGCGTGGTGTCTCCACCCGGCGCGGCCTGCGGACATTGGGAGCCGTGGACTCCGGTAGGAGGGGGCCGACTCGGGGTCCAGGCCGCTGAGGACGTCCCCCAGCCCCGACATCGGACTTGCATCACCCCGGGGAGTGGGCCTGAACATCGGGCCGCCCATAGCGGCGACTGCAGGGGGCTCGGGGAGGCCCCGACCACGGGTGAACAGTGGGGAACATCAGGGGAAGAGACTGACTTTGGTGCCTTCCCTCACAGTGGGAAACTTTGATCCTGTTGTGAGGGGATGTTTTATGTTTTTTGTTGAATTTCTACTCCATGTTGTGTTCTTTATTTTTTACTGTATGGCTGTATGGTGGTTTCAAGCCACGGTTGCCTAGCCAGAGGCAACTACATTTAAAGTGGCACTTTCTTCCCAATAACCCTCTCTGGCTTAACCCCTCCCTTCACCATCTCCAGTTTAAATTCCAGTTGGAATATTTTGGAGGACCAAGTAACCAAGAACCAAGAACCAAGGGTACAGTGAGTTAAGGGTACAGTGAGTTAAGGGTACAGTGAGTTAAGGGTACAGTGAGTTAAGGGTTCGGTGAGTTAAGGGTTCGGTGAGTTAAGGGTTCAGTGAGTTAAGGGTTCAGTGAGATAAGGGTTCAGTGAGTTAAGGGTACAGTGAGTTAAGGGTACAGTGAGTTAATGGTACAGTGAGTTAAGGGTTCAGTGAGTTAAGGGTACGGTGAGTTAAGGGTACGGTGAGTTAAGGGTTCGGTGAGTTAAGGGTTCGGTGAGTTAAGGGTTCGGTGAGTTAAGGGTTCAGTGAGTTACGGGTTCAGTGAGTTAAGGGTTCAGTGAGTTAAGGGTTCAGTGAGTTAAGGGTTCAGTGAGTTACGGGTTCAGTGAGTTAGTGAGAGTTAAGGGGTCAGTGAGTTAAGGTACCGTTACAGTGAGTTAAGGGTTCAGTGAAAGGGTCAGTGAGTCAGTGAGGTTAAGGGTTCAGTGAGTTAAGGGTTCAGTGAGTTAAGGGTACAGTGAGTTAAGGGTTCAGTGAGTTAAGGGTTCAGTGAGTTAAGGGTACAGTGAGGTAAGGGTACAGTGAGGTAAGGGTACAGTGAGGTAAGGGTTCAGTGAGTTAAGGGTTCAGTGAGTTAAGGGTTCAGTGAGTTAAGGGTACAGTGAGGTAAGGGTACAGTGAGGTAAGGGTACAGTGAGGTAAGGGTTCGATGAGTTAAGGGTACAGTGCTTTTTAGTAAAGGTACAGTTTAAAGGATTAATATTTTTATAGTGGGAGTGAGTTGATTTAATTTGGGGGTAAGCCATGTCAGTTGAGATCGGCCTTGTGCATTGCTCATCCTGCAACATGTGGGAGATCAGGGATATGGTCGGTGTCCCTGGTGACTACGTTTGCAGGAAGTGCGTCCAGCTGCAGCTCCTGACAGACCGTATTGAACGGTTGAAGCTGGGGTTGGATTCATACTGGTGCATCCACGATGCTGAGTAAGTCGTGAATAGCACGTGCAGTGAGTTGGCCACACCGCAGGTAAAAGTTAAGCGGACAGAAAGGGAACGGGTGGCCACTAGCCAGCGTAGCAGTAGGCAGGTAGTGCAGGAGTCCCCTGCGGTCATCTCCCTCCTAAACAGATATACCATTTTGGATGCTGTTGGGGGAGATGGCTCATCAGGGGAAGGCAGCAGCAGCCAGGTTCATGGCACCATGGGTGGCTCTGCAGCACAGGAGGGGAAGGGCTATAGTAATAGGGGATTCAATTGTAAGGGGAATAGATAGGCGTTTCTGTGGCCACAAACGAGACTCTAGGAGGGTATGTGGCCTCCCTGGTGCAAGGGTCAGGGATGTCACTGAATGGCTGCAGAACATTCTGGAGGGGGAGGGTGAAAAGTCAGTTGTCGTGGTGCACATTGGCACCAACGATATACATAAAAAACGGGATGAGGTCCTACTAGGTGAAATTAGGGAGCTAGGAGATAAACTTAAAAGTAGGACCTCAAAGGTAATAATTTCTGGATTATTACCAGTGCCACGTGCTAGTCAGAGTAGAAATAGGAGGATATTGCAGATGAATACGTGGCTTGAAAAATGGTGCAAGGGGGAGGGATCCAAATTTCTAGGGTATTGGAACCAGTTCTGGGGGAGGTGGGACTAGTACAAACAGGACAGTCCGCACCTGGGTTGGAATGGAACCAATGTCCTTGGGGGAGTGTTTGCTAGTGCTGTCTGGGAGGATTTAAACTAATGTGGCAGGGGGGTGGGAGCGTGAGCAGAGAGACAGAGGGGTGTAAAATGAGGGTAGAAGCAATAGGTAGCAAGGTGAAAAGTAAAAGTGGCAGGCAGACAAATCCAGGGCAAAAATCAAAAAGGGCCACTTTTCAACATAATTGTATAAGGGGTAAGAGTGTTGTAAAAACAAGCCAGAAGGCTTTGTGTCTCAATGCAAGGAGCATTCGTAATAAGGTGGATGAGTTGCATGTGCAGATAGTTATTAATGAATATGATATAGTTGGGAACACAGAGACATGGCTCCAGGGTGACCAAGGCTGGGAGCTGAACATCCAGGGATATTCAATATTCAGGAGGGATAGACAGAAAGGAAAAGGAGGTGTGTGGTAGCGTTGCTGGTTAGAGAGGAGATTAACGCAATAGAAAGGAAGAACATTAGCTTGGAAGATGTGGAATCGATATGGGTAGAGCTGTGAAACACTAAGGGGCAGAAAAAGCTAGTGGGAGTTGTGTACAGGCCACCTAACAGTAGTAGTGGAGTTGGGGATGGCATCAAACAGGAAATTAGAAATGTGTGCAACAAGGATAAAACAGTTATAATGGGTGACTTCAATCTACATATAGATTGGGTGAATCAAATTGGCAGGGGTGCTGAGGAAGAGGATTTCTTGGAATATATGCGGGATAGTTCTCTAAACCAACATGTGGAGGAACCAACGAGAGAGTAGGATGGAGAGTGAAATAGTTAATTCAGAAACAAGGGTTCTGAACTTAAAAAAAAGGTAACTTTGAGGGTATGCGACGTGAATTGGCCAAGATAGATTTTCAATTGATTGTTAAAGCGTTGATGTTGGATATGCAATGGAAGGCATTTAAAGACCGCATGGATGAACTACAGCAATTGTTCATCCCAGTTTGGCAGAAGAATAAATCAGGGAAGGTAGTGCAACTGTGGATAACAAGGGAAATCAGAGATAGTATCAAAACGAAAGATGAAGCATACAAATTAGCCAGAAAAAGCAGCCTACCAGAGGACTGGGAGAAATTCGGAGTCCAGCAGAGGAGGACAAAGTGCTTAATTAGGAAAGGTAAAATAGATTATGAAAGAAAACTGGCAGGGAACATAAAAACTGACTGCAAAAGCTTTTATAGATATGTGAAGAGAAAAAGATTAGTTAAAACAAATGTAGGTCCTTTGCAGTCAGAAACAGGTGAATTGATCATGGGGAACAAGGACATGGCAGACCAATTGAATAACTATTTTGGTTCGGCTTCACTAAGGAAGACATAAACAATCTGCCGGAAATAGCAGGGGACCGGGGGTCAAATGAGATGGAGGAACTGAGTGAAATCCAGGTTAGTCGGGAAGTGGAGTTAGGTAAACTGAATGGATTGAGGCCAATAAATCCCCAGGGCCAGATAGGCTGCATCCCAGAGTGCTTAAGGAAGTAGCCCCAGAAATAGTGGATGCATTAGTGATAATTTTTCAAAACTCTTTAGATTCTGGAGTAGTTCCTGAGGATTGGAGGGTAGCTCATGTAACCCCACTTTTTAAAAAGGGAGGGAGAGAGAAAACGGGGAATTACAGACCAGTTAGTCTAACATCGGTAGTGGGGAAACTGCTAGAGTCAGTTATTAAAGATGGGATAGCAGCACATTTGGAAAGTGGCGAAATCATTGGACAAAGTCAGCATGGATTTATGAAAGGTAAAGCATGTCTGACAAATCTTATAGAATTTTTCGAGGATGTAACTAGTGGAATGTATAAGGGAGAACCAGTGGATGTGTTATATCTGGACTTTCAGAAGGCTTTTGACAAGGTTCCACATAAGAGATTAGTATGAAAACTTAAAGTACACGGTATTAGGGGTTCAGTATTGATGTGGATAGAGAACTGGCTGGCAGACAGGAAGCAAAGAGTAGGAGTAAACAGGTCCTTTTTAGAATGGCAGGCAGTGACTAGTGGGGTACCGCAAGGCTCAGTGCTGGAACCCCAGCTATTTACAATATATATTAATGATTTGGACGAGGGAATTGAATGCAACATCTCCAAGTTTGCGGATGACACGAAGCTGGGGGGCAGTCTTAGCTGTGAGGAGGATGCTAGGAGGCTGCAAGGTGACTTGGATAGGCTGGGTGAGTGGGCAAATGCATGGCAGAAGCAGTATAATGTAGATAAATGTGAGGTTATCCACTTTGGTGTCAAGAACAGGAAAGTAGACTATTATCTGAATGGTGGCTGATTAGGAAAAGGGGAGATGCAACGAGACCTGGGCGCATGGTACACCAGTCATTGAAAGTAGGCATGCAGGTGCAGCAGGCAGTAAGAAAGCGAATGGTATGTTAGCATTCATAGCAAAAGGATTTGAGTATAGGAGCAGGGAGGTTCTACTGCAGTTGTACAGAGTCTTAGTGAGACCGCACCTGGAATATTGCATACAGTTGTGGTCTCCTAATCTGAGGAAAGACATTCTTGCCATAGAGGGAGTGCAGAGAAGGTTCACCAGACTGATTCCTGGGATGGCAGGGCTTTCATATGAAGAAAGACCGGATAGACTCGGCTTGTACTCGCTGGAATTTAGAAGATTGAGGGGGGTTCTTATAGAAACTTATAGCCAGTTCATTGGCTATATTTAAGAGGGAGTTAGATGTGGCCCTTGTGGCTAAAGGGATCAGGGGGTATGGAGAGAAGGCAGGTACAGGATACTGAGTTGGATGATCAGCCATGATCATGTTGAATGGCGGTGCAGGCTCGAAGGGCCGAATGGCCTCCTCCTGCACCTTTTGTCTATGTTTCTATGTTTCTATCATCATCATCAAGGCTGCAGGCCAGGCAGCATCTCTGGAGAACATGGATAGGTGACGTTTTGGGTCGGGACCTATCTTCAAACTGAATGTCAGGAGTGGGGGAAGAAAGTTGGGTGAGAGGTGAGGCAGGACGAAGCATGGATCAAAATGAACTTCAGTGAATTACAGCATTGTGCTTAAGTAACAGCCTCATTTATTTCTGTGGCATGTATATAAGTGCACATATTATTTGGAGGGGAATGATGGGGAGAGGGGCGGCATGCACACTCATGAAAGGCTGCTCCTCGCCTGACACAGTGCTTCTCTCTTCCAAGATGTACGAGCAAATAAACGACAGCCATTAATTAAAAATGAAAGCAAAGTTACAAGGGAGATGATGAAACTGAGAAGAGTATTTTTAGGTTGGCCTATGAAAGTGGGTACTATTAAAATCCTTTCGCACAATCTCCCAGTTAGCACGTCCTAACTGAAGAGTAGTTTGAAAGGCAAGTTTTAGAGTTGTAAAATATTAATGTGTAGGAAGGAACTGCAGTTGCTGGTTCAAACCAAAGATAGACACAAAAAGCTGGATTAACTCAGCGGAACAGGTGGCAGCACCTCCGGAGAGAAGGAATGGGTGACGGTTCGGGTGGAGATTCTTCTTCGAAATCAAAGTCATTAATAAAAAATATCACTTTTTTTTTGCCCAGGACATCTAACCAATATAAGAAAAGTTTGCCCATTCACATGCCCGTATGTTTAGGTGACAGAGAAAGAGATAGAAAGCCATTTTTCCTTCCCCCCCCCCCCTCCAACATCACCACAAATTTCTTTGGGTCAAGTTTGATGCAATATTTATCTTGCAGAGGTTAAATCTCAGAGGCGATGAAGCTGTTTCTGGTCTCAGCAACCGGCTTTGCTTGCCTCTGTCAGATCCTCGCGTTGGAACAGCTCAAAAGCAGTGACTGAATTTCTACTGGAGATACAATTGATTCGCTCTGCCCACACTTTGCTTTTCAAGTACTTGGCCTTTTACCTGCATCTCATATTTTCTTACAACACGCGCTACCAACTCGATTTAAGTGGAAGCCTTGACAGACATCCTGTGGGAAATGGAGCTGCTGCTTTCTAAGAATAGGAGGCCATAATGTGTTCTTTTTCTGTGTGTTATGAATATTAGTTAACTCAACTCTGTGGAGTCAACTCTGTGGGTGTCTAATCAGTAAACAGACACAGCCTGATTAATTGGAGCCAGGGACTTTGGGAAGTTGGTTAGAATTTAATTTTTACTGTAAAGAATGCCAACTGTCTGTAAATATCTCATGGTAGGCAAAGATGCTGGAGAAACTCAGCGGATGAGGCAGCATCTATGGAGCGAAGGAATAGGCGACGTTTCGTGTCGAGACCCTTCTTCAGACTGTATCTCCAAACTAAACACGATTAACTTGTGTAGGAAGGAACTGCAGATGCTGATTTACACCGAAGATCGACACAAGATGCTGGAGTAACTCAGCGGGGCAGGCAGCATCTCTGGAGAAAAGGAACGGGTGACGGTTTGGATGGAGACCCTTCTTCAGACTGAGAGCCAGGGGAGAGGGAAGCTAGAGGTATGAAAAGGTACACGGCAAACGAGAGCCTCCACCAATGACCAAGGAAAGGTGGAGCCCACAATGGTCCATTGTTGGCTGTGGAAGAGGTGATAATGAAGGGATACGAACAGTGAAACTGTCAGGATGACTAGGGTGGGGGAGGGATGGAGAGAGAGGGGATGCAGGGGTGATTTGAAATCGGAGTAATCAATATTCATACCGCTGGGGTGTAAGCTGCCCAAGTGAAATATGAGGTGCTGTTCCTCCAATTTGCGCTGGGCCTCACTCTGACAGTGGAGGAGGCCCAGGACAGAAAGGTCATTGCGGGAATGGGGAGGGGAGTTAAAATGTTTGACAATGTCAGGGGAGAGGGGGAACTAGAGGTATGAAAAGGTACAGAATAAATCCCCCCTCCATCCAATTCCCCTTAACTCCCCTTCCCATTCCCACACTGACTTTTCTGTCCTGGGCAGTTCTATCCTTCCATCCCCTGCATATCGATGCGCTCGTCTAAAAGCTTCTAAATGGCGTTGTTACTTCAGTCTCCATCATCACCCCTTGCAGCGCATTCCAGACACCCACCACTCCATGATTATATATATATTTTTTTAAACTTGCCCCTCACATCTCCTTTAAACATAATTTTTCTTGTGGGGGGGGGGGGGGGGGGGGGGTGATGGGGGTGATTGGCTCCGGAAGCACCTGTCTTGGGGTGAGTTGCCAATGCCGCCCCCCCCCCCCCCCCCCCCCCCCCCCCCCCACCCCGACGGAGCCCGATGGGTCCCACTTGGTCTAGTCTCCTTTAAACTTTGCCCCTCTCGGCTTAAAGCTGTCCCCTCCAGTACTTGATATTTCTACTCTGATAAGAAGGTTCTGACTATCTCCCCTACCTATGCCTTTCATAATTTAACGTACTTCTATCAGTTCTCCTCTCAACCTCTGACTTTCCGGAGAAAACATCCCAAGTTTGTCCAGATTCTCTTTAAACATCGTGCACCTTGCAATCCAGACTGCTAGCCGGGTTGCAGAATAGAAATTAAGAAATCAAAATACAGAGTATGCATTTTTGAAGTTTAACGGATTAAATGTGCTTGATGTGTACAAATGTCAACATTGAGGATGGAAGTTGAATTGTTCCGTCATCAATTATAGAAATAATGTTCAGTGTGGTAAGACACTGTAGTCCAAATAGCTCTTAAACATGTGTAGGAATGAACTGCAGATGCTGGTTTAAACCGAAGATAGACACAAAACGCTGGAGTAACTCAGCGGGACAGGCAGCATCTCTGGAGAAGAAGGAATGGGTGATGTTTCGGGTCAAGACCCTAGTTGGGGATAAGGGAAATGAGAGACAGACTGGTTACGGGCGATCTCTCGTTTCCCTGATCCTAACGAGTCTGAAGAAATGGTCTCGACCCGAAACATCGCCCATTCCTTCTCTCCAGAGATGCTGCCTGTCTCCTTGAGTTACTCCAGCTTTTTGTGTCTATCTTCAGTTCTTAAACATGACAGATTTATTTAACTACCCACAGAAGGCTGTTCAAATGTCATTGCTTTTAGAGTTCAAAGTGTCTGAAGAAGGGTTTTGTGCCCCGAAAATGTTGCCTATTTCCTTCGCTCCATAGATGCTGCTGCACCCGCTGAGTTTCTCCGGCATTTTTGTGTACCGCCCATTATCTAGTGTCTACCTTTGAAAAATAAATGACGTGCTAGGAAATTTAAATGAGTCTAACAATCAGACACGCAAACTGTGGTTTGCAATAGAAACAATGTACACGCTGCAGATGTACAGGGTAGTTATTCACTGAAATACAGTAAATGTGATGAAGTGAACGGAAGTATCCTTAGCAGCTGACATTTTGGGTTAACAAGGCCTATTCACGTTTGGCCGTGATCCGTGTCGGTTTCGAGCTAGATTTAGATGCCACCGCAAGAAGAGGAGCTATAAAATGTAGCCAAGGCAAGTGGTCTATTGGCCTGTTGATGTTGCTGCGGTTAGGGGACCTGACATGTGTCGTGAAGGCATTTTCCACATTGAGAACCTAGTGTGGATTGACTAGTAACCCTTGCTTCCGGTCATTTACCTGACCAGTACACCTGCCTGATACTGACATCCTCGCCAGACACAAAATGCTGGAGTAACAAAGGACAAGGACAGAGGACATTTATTGTCACGTACACCAATTGGTGCAGTGAAATTTGAGTTGCCATTTGCAGCACACCAATAAAAATAAACGCAACATGAAAGAATTGAACATTAAACATAAAAACATCCCCCCACAATGGTCCCACTGTGAGGGAAGGCAGCAAAGTTCAGTCCACTTCCTCTATGTTCACCCGTGGTCAGGGCCTATTGAAGGCCTCAGCAGTCGCCGCTATGGCGGCCTGATGTTTCAGGCCCTCTCGCCGGAATGATGGAACTCCGGCGTCGGAAGAACACTCTTCAGCGGCTTGGAGTTCCAAAACGGCCGCTAGCTACCGGAGACCGCGGCTTCCGAAGTCCACAGGCCGCGCTGGTCGGAGCTCCAACACTGGCGATCTCGGCGAAAGATCCCAGGCTGCGCGGTGTTTAAAGTCAGCGCCGCCGTGGCTGGACGCTTCGCACATCACAGCTCCACGAATTCGGCAGTCGCAGCACTCCAGAACTCCACACGGCGACCCGGGTAAGGCATCGCCCGCTCCGAGATGGTGCCTCAGCGCTGAGCTGCCGCTGAAGCCGCAGCGCGAAGCTCTGGCCGGTCTCCAGCAGGAAAGGCCGCTCCGATCCAGGTGGTAGGACGCGAGGAGGGGGCGAAGGCACGGCTCGGAGGAAGGACGCATCCTCGCCCAGGTAGGGACCGGAAAAAAACGGTTTCCCCCTCCCCCCCATCCCCTACATAAAAAAGACTAAAAGGCCTCCAAAAAAAAACTTTGAACAAACTAAAAATTTTAAAAAGGGGTGAAAAACTAAGCTGCAGGCGAGGCTGCCACACTCTATGGTGCCACCACTTTAAACACCACTACTAACTCAACGGGTCAGGCAGCATCTCGGGAGAAAAGTGATATGTGACGTTTCTGGTCGGGACCCTTCTTTCGACTGCTCCCCCGCACTGTCATCCAAACCATTGGGTAAGCCTGCTCCTCAGTTCCTGAAATCCATCCTGGGCATCACAGTGATGCAGAGCCAGTGACCCGGGTTCAATCCTGACTGCGGATGCTTTTTCCTTACTGAGTTTGAACGCTCTCCCTGTGACCACGTGGGTTTTCTCCAGGTGCACCTATTTCCTCCAAAGAAGTACAGGTTTGCAGGTTAATTGGCTAAATTGTCCGTAGCGTGTGTAGGATAGTGCGAGTGTATGGGGTGATCGCTGGTCGGTGCGGACTCGCTGGGCCAAGGGGCCCTTTTCCACGCTGTATATCTCTGAAGTCTGGAAAATAGTGCAGAGGGACTGAGGACAAATGGGAAGGTGGAGGGAGAGGAAAGAGGGAGGAAGGAGGGATGGCAGGAAAGAGGGAGAAGATTGGAGGAAATAGCTCATACGAGAGGAACAACAAAAGCAGTACAACAACCAACTGATGTATTTGTAGACACAAAATTCTGGAGTAACTCAGCGGGACAGGCACCTTCTCTGGAGAGAAGGAATGGGTGACGTTTCGGGTCGAGACCCTTCCTCAGACGTACTTGCATTTGATCTTGTCAAGCATACTTCTTTTTAAATTCTGAATGACAGTGTACTTTGATTGAGGCTCCGTGCAACTTCACTGCTGCCAATGTTGTTGGCAGGCAGGCATCCAGCAAGTCCGAGCTCTGTCCCAATTTAAGTTCTTGTCACACTTGCACCTTCAATGGTCAATGTTGCTTTTCTTGCCACATGCAAACGCTCGGTGAAATTCTTATTCTTGCACGCAGTTCAGTAAAATATTGCCATTCCCAAGCACAATCCCCGATTAGAAAAGTGTACAGAAACAGAAATAGAGACCGCAAGCTAAAAGCGCCAGGTTTTGGCACCATTCTGAAGTACAGTTTATAGAAACATAGAAAAACTGGTGCAGGAGTAGGCCATTCAGCCCTTTGAGCCAGCACCGCTATTTAATACGATCATGGCTGATCATCCACAATCAGTACCCCGTTCCTGTTTTTCCCCATATCCCTTGATTCCTTTAGCCACAGAGCTAAATCTAACTCTCTCTTGAAAACATCCAGTGAATTGGCCTCCACTGCCTTCTGTGGCAGAGAATTCCACAGATTCACAACTTTTTCTCATCTCAGTCTTAAATTGCCTACCCCTTATTCTTAAACTGTGACCCCTGGTTCTGGACTCCCCCAACATCGGGAACATTTTTCTTGCATCTAGCCTGTGACAATCTTATATGTTTCTATAAGATCCCCTCAGATCCTTCAGTGAATACAAGCCCAGTCGACCCATTCTTTCATTATATGTCAGTTCCGCCATCCGGGGAATTAACCTGGTGAACCTACGCTGGACTCCCTCAATAGCAAGAATGTCCTTCCTCAAATTACGATACTCCAGGTCCGGTCTCACCGGGGCCCTGTACAACTGCAGTAGGACCTCCTTGCTCCTAAACTCAAATCTTCTCGCAATGAAGGCCAACGCCATTAGCATTCTTCACTGCCTGCTATACATGCATGCATACTTTCAGTGACTGATGTACAAGCACAGGTCTCATAGCAACTCGCTCTTCATAATCTGACACCATTCTGATAATAATCTGTCTTCCTGTTCTTGCCACCAAAGGTGGATAACCTCACATTTATCCACATTATGCTGCATCTGCCCACTCATCCAATCTGTCCAAGTCACCCTGCACCCTCATAGCATCCTCATCGTAACTCACACTGCCCCCCAGCTTTCTATTTTATCTGCAAATTTGGAGATGTCACATTTCAGTCCGTCTTCTGGGTTTAAGTTTACAGCACGGAAACAGGCCCTTCGGCCCACCGAGTCTGCATCAAACAGTAATCTCCACACACTAACGCCATCCAACACACACTAGGGACAATTTACATTTTTATCAAGCTAACTGGCCTACAAACTGTATGTCTGTAGAATGTGGGAGGAAACCGGAGATCCCGGAGAACATGAAGACTCCGTACAGACAGCACACATAGTCAGGATCAAACCCGGGCAACAACTCTACCGCTGCCACCACTGTGCTTCCCAGGTCTCATGGAGCAGAGTCCGGTCTTGGGTCTGATGTATTTTTAGGTGGGCTGATAAAATGTTAAACTACATTAGTTTTTTTAATCAGAACCGTTTCACATGCACATTCAGTATCCAGGGCATTACCACAGTTCCTTTGTTTAAAATGTCTATTGAGAAAGGAATTATTGCCAAAAAAAACTTCTTTTGAACTGCGGCCACTGTCATAATGAAGGAAGTTCTGCAGATAATTAGTATACAGCAAGCTTCCACAAGCAGCAATGTGTATTGACCAGATAATTTGTTTTACAAAAGTTGATTTGAGGATAAATACTGGCCACATTGTTGGGCTAATTCCCATATTCTTGAACCAGTGCCTTGGGAAATTTTGCATCCAATTTTTTTAATATCAGGCGTTTCCACTGAATGTTGATAGATCCAGAGGTAGACAAATATGCTGGAGAAACGCAGCGGGTGAGGCAGCATCTATGGAGCGAAGGAATAGGTGACTTTTTGGGTCGAGACCATTCTTCAGACTGAAGAAACGTCACCTTTACCTTCGCTCCACAGATGCCGCTTCACCCGCTGGGTTTCTCCAGCATTTTTGTCCACCTTCGATTTTTCCCGCATCTGCAGTACTTTCTTAAACAATAGATCCAGAGGTATCAGCTTTGATTTTGTTCACCTCTTCAAGTATCTTTGCCTCATAAGATCATAAGATATAGGAGCAGAATTGGGCCATTTGACCCATCGAACCTACTCCGTTATTTGATCATGGCTGATCTATATTTCCCTTTCAACGCCCTACTCCTGCCTTCTGCCCGCAGCCTTAGACGCTTCATGGATGCTTAGTGCATTCTCCTGTGCATTCACTTGCCCTCATTCTGGCTTGGCCCACGTGATCTCCCAGTTGCCAAACATTTTAACTCCCCTTCCCATTCCCACAATGACCTCCTCTACTGTCGGAGTGAGGTCACACACAAATTGGAGGAACAGCAGCTCGTATTTCACTTGGGCATCTTGCAACCCAGAGGTATTTGCATTGCTTTCTCTAATATCATATAACCCTTGCATTGCCCCCCCCCCCCCCCCCCCCCCCCCCCCCCCCACCAATCCTAGTCTTCCTACTAGTTCCACTGTTCACTATCCCTTCATTATCACCTCTACCCCACCCAACAATGGGCCATTATGGGTTCCACACTTCTTGGTCATCAGTTGACGGCCGTTTCTTACCTCCAATTCTCTCCCCTCCGGTTTCAGTCTGAAGAAGGGTCCCAACCGGAAACGGCATCCATCCTTTTCTTCCAAAGATGCTGCCTGACCTATTGAGTTACTCCAGAGTTTAGAGGTTTAAGAAGGAACTGCAGATGCTGGAAAATCTAAGGTAGACATAAATGCTGGAGTAACTCAGCGGGTGAGGCAGCATCTAAGAGCGAAGGAAATAGGCAATGTTTCAGGTCGAGACCCTTGTTCAGTCTGTGACTGAAGAACGAGCAGTACGATGTCTGCTTGCATAGTTTTCATGATTCTTACGTTCGACAGGAGGATGTGGGGGCTGTAGGTAATATTTGACTTGAAAGTTGTGTCTGTGAATAACCCAGCCAGCAAATAAGATGCAAGACACGCTAGCTCCCATGCTGTGTTTCAAAGCAGACCGAACAATTTAATATGCCTTGCCGTCTCTTCATAAAATATGCTTTCCTTGGTCCCAGATTGAGACAAACTAATCTGTTTGTAGGAAAATTACTGACAACCAAACGCAATATGCCTGGGCATCTCATCAATAAATATGCTCTGTCTACTTGAGCCCAGATTGAGACGAACTAATCTGTTTGTAGAAAAATTACTGAAAACTAAATGCAAACAGGATCAGTTTCTACAATGTGTATGAAGCAACTGCAGGTGCTGATTTCAACCGAAGATAGACACAGAGTAACTCAGCAGGACAGGCAGCATCACTGGAGAGAAGGAATGGGTGTCCTTTTCAGACTAAAGAAGTGTCTCGACCCGAAACGTCACCCATTCCTTCTCTCCAGAGATGCTGCTGGAACCGCTGAGTTACCCCAGCATTCTGTGTCTATTAGTTTCTACAATAATCTTTTAACGTGGCAGATCAGTCTAATGATGCGATGGGAACAGGGAGAATCATTATATGCTGGCAGCAACAGTGTTCTGTACAACTGCTTTCTTGCCCTTCCCTGGTAAGATCATTGATGAAAACCTCCTGAGGTATTTTTTAGAATTGGCAGGCGGATAGCAATTTTAAGGATTTTGCTCGTTATCTCCCCCTCTAACAATTTTCTTTAATGCATTTCAAAGCAGTCAGGAAATGGCAATGGCACAGAGACAATCTTTTATAAGGAGGAAATGTGCTCTGGTTTTTGTTTCATGCATATGCTGACGTAAGATACTGGCAAGTTTGGTTGGTGAATATAACCAATTCAATGTGTTATTACTCTGTTCTTGCTATAGAGGCTTGCAACTGGTATTGCCCACTTTTACATGAGCTATGGAATAGGATCTTCTTCTTATCGAGTCCACACACAAGATTTGAAGTTGTTCAGCCAGAGCTGAACACACTTCTCGGCATCTGCATAGAATGGTGTCTGTCTTGTGGCTTCTTGTGCTTCTCGTGCGTGGCAGTGGATAGATTGGTGGAAACAGGGCCGCGACGCGAACGCTCTTTCCTTGACCCCATGGAATATGGGATGGTTCATGGAATGAGCTGCTGATGGAGGTAGTTGAGGCAGATCCTAGAAACAGCATGTAAAAGAGACTTGGACATGTACATGGACAGGAAAGGTTAATGGGCCCAATGCAGGCAAATGCGACTAGGTTGGATGGGATATTTTGGTTGGCGTGGACAAGTTGGGCTGAAGGAACTGTTCACTTTCTGTATCCACTCTTGACATTGAATGGCATTACCCCCATCATTAACATCTCTGGCAATCACCATAGACCACAAATCCAACTGTATCACCCACAGAAGCACTCGCTCCAAGAGCTCGAGTGGATATCTCCATGGCCAGTGAGTCAATGTTTGGGTTTATTATTGTCATGTGTACCAAAGTACAGTGAAACGGCGTTGTTTTGCGTGCCACCCAATCGATTCAGATAATACTGTACATAAATTCAAGCAAGTTAAACTTAAATACATTAAGTAGGGAAAAGGGGAAGAGACAGAGTGTAAAATAGAGTTCCCGGAATTGTAGTGCACCCTTTCCGGAGACTGGTCCTGATACCCCAGTATTTTTTTTACCATAAAGGGCCTGTCCCACTTAGGCGATTTTTTAGGCGACTACAGGCGACCGGGCTGTCGCCACATGGTTGCCGGGGTGTCTGTCACCTGTATGGGCGTGAGTAGTCTCCTCAGTCGCCCAAAGAATCGTAGTGTTTTTCTGATCACCGCTGGATTTTGAAATGTTCAAAACTTTTTGGTGACAGTCGGCGACAGTTGGCTTGACGCCAATGAGCGTAACTTGACTTCTCCTGACGTAGGCGCTGCTGTAGGTTATCGTCAGGATGACGTAGGAACAAAGTCGGCAACCTTATTCTGCATAGGGGCCAGGACGCATGTCTGTGAGCGGATGGCGGGCCACATGTATCACGTGTACACATGGATCCTGCCCCCATCCCGCTCCGGATGGCAGGCATCAAACCACGTGTTCACAGAAGGTGCGTGGCCGTGCCGGCGGCTTTGCACAGGATGCAGTACAGCCAGAGCTCGGCGCTCGCTCGCTCAGCCATTGCGGCCGCCAGCGCAGGGCTCCTTGCGTCCTTGCGTCCTTGCGTCACCGCGACTGGGAGCCGCGGCCTCAGGCCAGGGAGGTACCGGAGATGATAGAAGTCAGCGGGCCGGATGATTCTGGATTACGGTCTGCATTTGGCCCGGGGCCGTAGGTTGCCGAATTCTGACGTAGGTTGTCGGCAGGTGACGTAGGTTGTCGCCGATGCTGACTTCCGTGAATTCCATGGGCGACTACCTACGTCAACCTACGTCAACCGGAGACAGGTACCGAGACTGAATTGTCTTCAGTTGTTGCTTTTGTACCCTATCGTTGTTGTGGGTGGGACGCGTAGGTGTTGTTCGGTGGACAATGGGTCTGCCAGTTTACTTGACGTCGACTGGGAGACATTGTTGCAGATATTGTCGTATGGGAGGGTGTCGCCGTTTTCTCGGCGCCCTGCCACGACTGTGACAGTCGCGGCATTGCTGATCGCCCAAGTGATAAAATACACTTGCCTGAATAAGTGCAACTCAAGAAGGTGACACTAATTGGGACAAAGTTACTCAGTGCAGTGTATCCGCCTACAATATTCACTGCAATTACTCACCAAGACTAATTCACCAGTCACACACAATGTCATCTCTAAAAGGACAAGGGTGGCAGCATGTGAGAATTGATTATCAAAAATGGCATTGGTTATCAGAAATTACAGCACGATCCTGATCAGATGAGCAGGTGGGCAGAGGAACGGCTTGATGCAGTTGAATGCAGATAAATTCGGGGTTTTTGCATTTTGTGAAGTCAAACCAGGGCCTGACCTTCACAATGAATAGCAGTGGAGATAGGGTGGTCAAGAAGGCTTTCAGTACATTGGCCTTCTTCAGGCAGGGTATTGAGTATAGAGGTTGGGATAGACACGAAAAGCTGGACATACTCAGCGGGTCAGGCAGCATCTCTGGAGAAAATAAATAGGTGATGTTTTGGGTCGAGACCCTTCTTCAGACCCGAAAATCACCTATTACTTTTCTCCAGGGAAGCTGCCTGACTCACTTAGTTACTCCAGCTTTTTGTGTCTATTCTTGGTGTAAACCAGTATCTGCAGTTCCTTCTTAAACTTAGAAGTTGGGATGTTATGTTACAGTTGTACAAAGCATTAGTGAGGCCACATTTAGAGTATTGTGTTCAGTGCTGTTCACCCTGCTTTAGGAAGGGTGTTAAACTAGAAAGAATGCAGAGAAGATTCGCAAGGATGCTATCAGGACTTGAGGGATATGGGCCAAGCGCGGGCAGGTGGGACCAGTGTTGATCTTAGTCCTCATGAGTAAGTTGGGCCGAAGGGCCTGTTTCTGTGCTGTATGACCTGTATGGGAATCCAGCGGGTTGCTCATCAAGTAATGTAGCTATTGTAGCTTAGAGATTGTCACTAGGTCTCAATCATGGAGCTTGCTGTCCAACATCACCTTTGAGAGTGCCTCATTAGCGACACAAGGATAGTTCAATCAGGCTAACCACGACGTTCCCAAGGGCCGTTTTGGAATGGGCAGCAGTCGCTGATCTCACCGACAAGGTCTTCATCTCATATTCTTGGACAATTCTGCCATGTATCAATTGCTGAAATGGGCATTTATCCAAAACAACTGGATCTGGCTGCAACACACAAACAATAATACTTTAATGGGGAAAGTCCAGAATAAATATTGGCCTAGATAAGTGAGCTATAATAAATATTAACCTAGATAATTGAGCCACGTGTAGTTCTTTAATGGGAAATAAATCATATTTGCCCCACAGATCCTTTAGTGTGAAGGTCAGGCCCTTGTTAGCCTAAGATCAAAGGCTCACGCCTACCTTTGAATCACCTTATTGACCTATCCCATAACCCTGAGGGATCTGTGGTCATAGTCTCCAGGGTCCAATCCACACGACTCAATATCTCCACGTTGGTGTGCATTTCCATGCCTTGTTGCACCCCCCCAACTAAACGACTTGATACTTAGGGCTGGCATTTCTGGTCTAATTTTCCCGCACAGTGACCAGATGATCAATATCTTTCTGCAGCCTAAATCATTCCTCCTTAGCTGCGGTGGTACATCTGCAAAACCACTGTCTCGTAGCTCTACATCATGAAACTGCACCATCCCACCGTCAACCAGAGAGCAGTCCTGGACTACTCTCTACCTTAATGGAGACCCTCAGACTATCTTTGGTTGGAGTTTATTATCTTGCACTAAGCGTTATTCACCTTTATCATGTATCTGTACACTGTGGATGGCTCGGCTGTCTTTCTGCTGACAGGTTGGCACGCAACAAAAGCTGTTCACTGAGACACTGAGTAGACGAGACAATAAACTCGTTAAATATTTTTTATTAGACGCAAGTACATATTAAAAGAATATACTTGTCACATACATTCTTAATATTATTAATATTAACAGTCATGTCTTATTTGTATTTCTATACATTTTTTTTGTTTTTATTACAGATATGAAAAAATAGTGAAAAATAAAGTAAAAATAGAAAGTCAAAAAAAAAAAAAGAGTGGAGTGTTAAACAGGTTATCCATCATTGGAGATATATCCATGATATGTTATGTATGATTCTTCATCTGTTCCTTTATTCAGGCTTCAGTCAGGCTCTCGCACCGAGCTATTTTGACCCTTTAAATATTCAATAAATGGAGACCATATCCCTCTGAAAAGATCCAACTTGTCCAGTAGGACAAGCCTTAATCTTTCCAGATGAAGTGTCTCCGACATTCCTGTAATCCACATTTTGGTTGTGGGGGATGTAGGACCTTTCCAGAATTTCAATATTAATTTTTTCCCAATTATTAAACTGTAATCAATAAAAATTATTTGATTCGTTGTTATTAATTGATCTGTTTCTAATATTCCCAATATTATTAATTTTGAGTCAGGGATCAGATTCATATTAACAACATTCGAAATTATCTTAAATATTTCTGTCCAAAATTTAGTAATTTTTATACAATTTGTAAATGTGCGTTAAGTTAGCTTCTAAGTGCTGACATTTATCACATATGGCAGATACATTTGAAAAAATACCATGTAATTTGGATTTTGAATAATGTAATCTATGTAATATTTTAAATTGTATAAGAGAATGTCTAGCATTTAATGAACAATGGTGTATATGTTGTAAACTTTCATCCCATACTTCTAGTCTGATTAATTGACCTAATTAGTTTTCCCATGATTGCCTATATATTTCTGTCATTGGGACATCGTTTTCCAATAAAATGTTATAAATATATGATATCAATTTTTCTGTGTTCGGGTGTTTATTTGGACATTCATCTAAAATTTCTGTCTTTCTATTTCTGATTTCTTGTGTGTTTGCTTTTACATAGTCTCTAATTTGTAAATATTTAAAGTAATCTTTTGAATGTAATCCATAAATTTGTTGTAATTCTTGAAATGACATGAAGGAGTTTTCCCTATAGAGATCACCCATCTTATTAATTCCATAGTTTTTCCATTGTAAAAAAACCTTTGTCCATGATTGAAGGTTTAAATGTAATGTTATTTACAATGGTAAGGGCTAGTGGTATACATTTCAATTTTAATGTTTTCTTTATTTGTTTCCAGATACTTTTCCCACTTTCTATTATAGAATTTTCACTATAGATTTTCTTACCTAGTTTAATATTAGCGAATAAAATCGAGCTAATTTCAAAAGGCGAACAATCTTCTTTTTCCATTTTTAACCAGATTGGTTGTTTATCTGTCTCTACTAACCAAAAATTCATATTTTTAATATGAACTGCCCAGTAATAAAACATAAAGTTTGGCAGTGCTAGACCTCCATTTATTTTTGATTTACATAAATGTTTTTTATTTATTCCATGGCTCTTATAATCCCAGATAAAGTTGGTGACTATAGAATCAACCTTCTTAAAGAAATATTTAGGAAGATATATCGGAATCAATTGGAAGAGATATAGTAATTGCGGGAGGAAAATCCTTTTTATTGCATTAATTCTACCTAGCATTGAAATAGGTAATGTTTTCCAATATAAAATATTCTTATTTAATTTATTCAATAAAAGTGGAAAATTGGATTTAAATAAAGAATCAAATCTTTTTGTTACATAAATTCCAAGATTTGATTTTTTTCGTTTGCTATCTTAAAAGGAAATTGTTGTAATATATGTAAGTTATTTACCATTATTGACATAAGTTCACTTTTATTCCAATTAATATTATATCCTGAAAATAATCCAAATTCAGTTATTAATTTTAGTAAATTTGGAATACTAATTTCCAGCTTTGTAATATAAAGTAATACATCATCCGCATATAAGGAGATTTTATTTTCAGTATCTCTGGTGTCATACCCATATATTTCAGGATGTAATCTCACACGTTGAGCTAATGGTTTTATTGCAAGTGCAAACAATAGCAGGGATAAGGACAACCTTGTCTGCAGCCTCGGAATAAATTAAAATTAGTTGATAGCATTTGATTTGTTAGTATTCTGGCTGTGGGATTAGTGTATAATAATTTAACCCAAGTAATAAACTTCTCTCCCAACTTAAGTTTCCATAACCGAAAACAAGTAAGACCATTCCACCTGGTCAATAAACTCAACTCAACTAAACTCTTCCTTTATTATTAACATACATCACTTGCAAACTTCTGTATCGTCTGCACACCTTTGCATCGTGACTTGTATCATCTGCTGATTTCTGTACAGTGCCTCTGCCTTTATTATTAACATGTATCACCTCCAAACCACTGTATCATCTGCAAATTGCTGTATCGTGACTCTTCCTTTGTTATTCTGAACATGTAGTGTAAACCGTGACTCACCCTGAGAGCTTTTGAACGCATGCCAGTGTCAGCGTGGGAGATTCACCTCGCCAACAGCTCGGGCGCTTGGCATAAAATGAATGCGCCTGGATCTGCCAGACTTAATGCAGGAGTTTATCCAATGCCTTTTTATGAGGACGTTGCCGAGACTTAGGGAGAGGTTGAATAGGCTGGGACTCTATGCCTTGGAGCACAGGAGGATGAGGGGTGATCTTATAGAGGTGTATAAAATCCTGAGAGGAATAGATCGGGCAGGCGCACCGAGTCTCTTGCATGGAGTAGGTGAATCGAGAACCAGAGGGCATACCTGTAGGTTTATGGTGAAGGGGAAAAGATTTAATAGGAATCCAAGGGGTAACTTTTTCACACAAAGGGTGGTAGATGTATGGAACAAGCTGCCAGAGGAGATAGTTGTGGCTGGGACTTTCCCAATGTTGAAGAAACTGTTAGACAGGTAGATGGATAGGACAGGTTTGGAGGGATATGGACCAAGCGCAGGCAGGTGGGACTAGTGTAGCTGGATCGTGTTGGCTGTTGTGGGCAAAGGCCATGTTTCCACGCTGTATCACTCTATGACTCTATGGCTAAAACATGCCAAAGTGCTGGCAAAGCTTCAGTCTGAAGATGGGCCCCAACCCAAAATGTCACCGATCCATTTTCTCCCGAGATGCTGCCTGACCCACTGAGTTACTCCAGCATTCTGTGTCTAACGCTGGAGGAGCTCAGCAGGCCAGGCAGAAGGAAGTGGACAGACATCATTTTGGGTCAGGCTCCTTTTTCAGAGAGAGAGGAGTTTTCTGAAGAAGGGTATCGACCCGAAAACGTTGCCTATTTCCTTCGCTCCATAGATGCTGCCTCACCCGCTGAGTTTCTCCAGCATTCCTGTCTACCTCCTTCTCCAGAGAGCTGGAGTAAGGGTGGCGAAAGATGTAAAAGAGTGTTTGGTATGGGACAAAGCCTCTGTGAATTACCCCTAATGTGTAGGGAGTGGATGCCATCCTTCCAATTAGGGTGGTAAAGAAGGCGTATGGTATGCTTGCTTTCATTGCTAGTGGCATTGCATATAAAAGTCAGGAAGTCATGACGGAACTCCATAGGACTTTGGTTAGGCTGCATTTGGAGTATTGCGTGCAGTAGTGGTCACCCCATTACAGTAAGGATGTAAAGTGTTTTGAGGGGGCGTAGAGGAGGTTTACCAGAATGCTGTCTGGATTAGAGGGTGTTAGCTACAGGGAGAGGTTTGACAGACTTGAATTGTTTTCTCTGAAATGTCTGAGGTTGAAGGGTGACCTGATAGAAGTATATAAAATTATGAGAGGTCGACAGTCAATATCTTTATCCCAGAGTGGAAATGCTATGCCTTTCCAGGGAGGGCATAGCTGACAATGAGGGGCGGTAAGCTTAATAGAGATGTACAGCTCAGGTTTTGTACACTATAGTGGGGGCCTGGAGCGCATTGCCAGGGGTGGTGATGGAGGCAGATACAACAGTAGCGTTTAACAGGCTTTTAGATAGGCACATGGAAGTGCAGGGAATAGAGGGATAGGGATCATGCACAGGCAGGTGAGATCTGTTGAACGTGGCATCATGTTTGGCGCAAACACAGTTTGGCATGTTCAGCACACTGTTCTATGTTGTACTTTCCATCAGGATGTTAATGCTTGGACCATTTTCTCACTGTGAAGATCAATGTACTGGTTTTAAAAGAACGTGTCAAGTTCAACACAGTCCCATTTTAGTACAGGTCTTGCGCAGGACTGCACAAGGCTCCACCGTAACCATAAGTTATGACATTAAAATAATATCAGCATATACAAACAATGTAATCGTATATACATTTGATTTGTATAGACAATAGACAATAGACAATAGGTGCAGGAGTAGGCAACTCGGACCTTCGAGTCAGCACCGCCATTCAATGTGATCATGGCTGATATATGGTTGTGATAATTGGCAGAATCTGGCAGAATGACTACAACATGAAATCTGAACAAGACTTTGCATATACTTTTGCTATTCTATTATCTAACATCCAGTACACGGAATTAACAGATGATCCTTCAACATTGGTGAAGTTTTCTTCCAAGTATTCAGAAATTATAAATTGTATGTAGAAAAGTGAAAATTCCAGTGTAGGAACAGGGCCTTCTGCCAACAATATACGCGCCAAACATGATGTCAAGAATAAAGTGATACAGGTTAATTTCATCTGCCTGCGTGTGAACCATATCCCTCAATTCCCTACATATCCATGTCCCTATTCAAAACACTCTTAATTCCCACCATCTTATCTGATTCCTCCATCACCCCTGGCAGCGCATTCCAGGCACCCACCGCCCTCTGTGTGCCAAAATAAAACAACCTGTCCCATACAGTTCCTTTTTGTCTGTATCACCTTAAAACTATGCCCTCTAGCCTTTGACATTTCCATCCTGGGGAAAATAGATTCTGACTGTCCACCCTATCTATGCCTCTCATCATTTGATATACTTCTATCAGGTCTTCCCTCAAACTCCAATAATTTAGTATGGTTATGATTTCGCCAAAAAACATCTCCCATGCCCTTTAATGCTCCAATCTCTGTTAGAAAATAAGAACACAGTGAATAGAAGCAAGAGACTCGTAGATAGATAGGGTGGTTAAAAAAGGCCTTTGGTACATTGATGAGGCCACATTTGGACTATTGCGAGACGTTGATGAGGCCACATTTGGAGTATTGCGTTTAGTTTTGGTCACCCTCCTTATAGGAAGGATATCATCGAACTGAAAAGAGTGCAGAGAATATTCACAAGGATGTTGCCAGGACTAGAGGGACTAAGCCATTGGGAACGGTTGGGCAGACTAGGACTTTATTCCTTGGAGTGCAGGAGGCTGAGGGGTGATCTTATTGAGGTGTATAAAATCACGAGGGCAATAGAGAGGGTGAATGCACAGAATGTATCCTTTTACACTGGGCAGGGGAATCAAAAACTAGAGGACATAGGTTTGAGACGAGAGGAGCAAAATCTAATGGGAAACTGAGGAGCAACTTTTTCACTCAGAGTGGTGCGTATATTGAACAATCTGCCAGAGGAGATAGTTGAGGCAGGTGTTACAACGGCATTTAAAAGATGCTCGGACAGGTACATGGAAAGGAAACATTTAGAGGGATAAGGACCAAACGGGCAAATGGAAGTAGCTTAGATGGGGCATCTTGGATGGTGGGCACAAGATGGGCTGAAGGGCCTGTTTCCGGACTCTAGAACAGTGGTTCTTAACCTGGGGGTCGTGACCCCCTATGGTGGTCGTTTGGGGCTTTGCCAGAGGTCATGCAAGGGGACACAAATAACATATGGATTTGTTGAGCGCATGTTTAGAAACCTAACAAAGGTGCATACCACATACAGTATTTTGTTTGCGTATGCAGGTACTGGTGCCAAAAAGGTTAAGAACCACTGCTCTAGAAGCAAGAGTGGGTCTTAGCCATAATTCAGTATGTTCCTAGTTGATCCTACATAATTCATAAGTTATAGAAGCAGAACTAGACCACTCTGCCATTCAATCAAGGCTGATCTATCTTTCCCTCTCAACCCCCATTCTCCTGCCTATCCCCCGTAACCCCTGATACCCATCCTAATCAAGAATGTGTCAATCTCCGCCTTAAAAAGATCCATTGACTTGGCCTCCACAGCCTTCTGTGGCAAAGAACTCCACAGATTCACCACCCTCTGACTAAAGAGATTGCTCCTCATCTCCTTTCTCCAGGCACATCCTTTTATTCTGAGGCTTTGGCTTCTGGTCCTCGACTCCCAGGCTGAGATCCAATTAAAATTGAATTGAAATGATGCTCTGAGGTTTTACTCTCTCAGATGACGCAACCACTAATTTTGTTAGCCGTGGATCAGATTGACGTGCAGAACAAGGAGGTCTGAAGGAAGGTTTAGTTTACCAAAAAAACCTGCATTATTAGCAGTAATAAGTTGAATCTCGCAGAGCATGAATTATTCATCCCGGCTTTATTTTTACTGTGGATTGAAAGACAGCCAGAACACACGGTACCAAAAATGATTAGCACATTACACATTTGTTATTTCTTTTCTGGTATTTGATGACAACCTTTGCCACATTGAAGGACGGAGACAGCAGGTACCATTGCAGGTTGCCCTCCAAGTCACAGACTATTCATGTTCATTAGTGATAGGAGCAGAATGAGGCCATTCGGCCCATCAAGTCCACTCCGCCATTCAATCCTGGCTGACCTAACTCTCCCCCTCAACCCCATTCTCCTGCCTCCTCCACATAACCTCATATTTTGCGTGGGCAGCTTACAACGCAGAAGTATGATTATTGATTTCTCTAATTTCAATTTTAATCTCTTGGCTTCCCACTCTCTCCATCCACCCCCCCACCCTAGTTCACCCTAGGGCTCTTAAAGATAGTGGTGTCAGGGGATATGGGGAGAAGGCAGGAACGGGGTACCGATTGGGGATGATCAGCCATGATCACATTGAATGGTGGTGCTGGCTCGAAGGGCCGAATGGCCTACTCCTGCACCTATTGTCTATTGTCTACTCTCCAACCAGCTTCACTGTCCTCCTGATTCATTTTTCTGATTACATGTTGTCATCTTCCCCTCAGCCAACAATGATCCATTCAACATTTCCTTGAACATCTTCTGTGATCTGTTGTTTTCACACCTTACCCTTCTATAACTCTAGTCTCCATCTCTCTCCTGACTCTCAGTCTGAAGAAGGGTCTCAACCCGAAATGTCACCAGTTCCTTCTCTCCAGAGATGCTGCCTGTCCCTCAGGCATTTTGTGTCTGTCTGCATCTGCAGTTCATTACTACACATCTTGATATGGAAACATTTTATTTTTCCTGCTATCAGGCTTCTCAACAGTCCTTCCATAAGATAGGGTACTATCCGATGCACCTCCACCCCATTACTTACATTGGACTTTGCCTCTGGAGCTGGTGAGCTACAATGCTGTGAACTATATTCATTGCAGCATAGTGCACAGCGGTAGAGTTGCTGCCTTACTGCGCCGGAGACCCGGGTTTGATCCTGACTACGGGTGCTGTCCATATGGAATTTGTCCGTTCTCCCTGTCTCCTTGTGGGGTTTTTCCGGGTCCTCCGGTTTCCTCCCACACTCCAAAGACGTACAGGTTTTAGGTTAATTGGCTTTGTTAAGCTGTAAAATTATCCCTGGTGTGTCGGACAGTGTATGGTGTGATTGCTAGTTGGCGCAGACTTGGTGGGCTGAGGATCCGTTTCGGCACTGCATCTCTAAAGTCTAAATATTCTGCACTTTGTATCTTCCCCTTTGCTCTACCTTTTGAACTTGAGTTTGTAAATAAGCTCTTCTAAGCTTCCCCCCCCCCCCCCCCCCCCCCCCCCCCCCACTCTAGTTCAGTCAATAAAACACTGAGTCAAGCACTGGAGCAACTAATCTTTATTTTTGGATAGAACAATAAATTCCCCTATACTATACCTAAACCACTGCAGGTTCGATCCTTGTATCTGCCTGGCCAAGCCGTTGAGCCTCGTGCAAGCAGAGACACTCCAAAAGGTCACGCAGTCCCAAGCGCTCTTCCAGAAGATCGACAAAGAACCTCGTGGGGGCTGCCTTTTATAGGTCCCCGAACCTTGAGGGGCCGAACTACAGAGGGGTGGTCGCTTTACAATCGAATCAAACATATTAATTACAACAATACATTATTGACAGTTACACAGACCAATAACAGAACCCCCCCTTACATTGTTGCAGGGGAAGCTTCCAGAAGAAGCTAACAGAACTTGAATAATGCAACATTTACCCTGGAATCCAAACAAACCTGCAGGGGCTCAACACTTTAACCAATCAACAAACAGCAGGGCATCTGTCTAGCAGCGTAATTTACAATATGTACGCTTAGTTTGCATTAATCCAACCAGCTTCATGCATTTTACACTTCCTTGGAGGTCCTCTGCAGAAATCCCATTTATTCTGTAAATTGAATATGCAACGCTGATCTGGGCCCTAGATTTACTGGCACCATTCAGAAGCTTGTCTGATTTCTGCAGAACACATCAGACTTGACCGAAATGGCCTAACAATACATGAATCCTTACTAGATTTTGTTGCTGTGGCTGCTCTGTTTTAGCCGGGATTAACAAGTTTGGCTTGATTGCGTTTATTTTATAGTGATATCTGAAAGCTTTTCACTGTACCTCGGTACGGGTGACAATAGTAAACCTCAACCTAAACTTAAGCACTGTCCACAGTTCCCTTTGTTTCGCATTGGTGAAATGTTTATATAAAACAAAATAGTAAGATTAAACGAGAACTTACCAAGTTTGAAGGTTGATCTGTATTTTACGAGGAGTCGCGGTGAGGGATTTCGTGAAGAACCCGCCAGCACGCCTGCGCAGCATCCTTCAAAGCAGCGGTGTGGAATCACAGAACCAACCATGACTAAAAATAGTAAGATGAAAACCGTAGAACTACCTGTTTGACCTGATGATAGAGGGTGGGAGCGGTGGGCACGAAATCCCTCACCGCGACTCCTCGTAAAATACAGATCAACCTTCAAACTTGGTAAGTTCTTGTTTAATCTTACTATTTTACTTCGGAGTCACGTGAGTGACTTCGTGAAGATTTCAAAGCTCTGTGATTTCACGCCCTGAACAACGTCCATGCTTATCACACTGCCGCCATTCTGATGGAGTAAGACTGTTAATGGAGTTCAGTTGACAGTGGCTGAAAAATCAACACAATTTATTAATCAATTAAACAACAACCCCTAAACCGGGCCAGACATTTACTGAGCGGTACCCAGGATAGCTTCTGCGAATGTCGCAGGAACGGCCAGAGGCTTGTTATAGAACCGTTGAAAGGTTTTCTCCCCACTGGCCCAGCACGCGGTGGCGAGAATGTGGTCCATGGGCACCTCCATGGCTCTCGCTGCAGCCCTGGTGGAATGAGACTTAAAAAAAAAAAATGTTAGTAGCAACTCCTGCTGCATCCAGCACCACCCTGAGCCACCTGGCGATCGTCTGTGTAGTCACCCGATGATGCGGAGGTTTTATGACTGATGAGGAGCCCCTGTTCCTTCATCCTGATAACTCCAGTAACTCGGATGTAGTGGTGGAGATGGGTGACTATGCAGAGTGTGGCATCTACAGGGTACGCCCGAAATTCCAGCTGCAGCCCATGCGCCCCTGGCCTGTGCTGTTTTAATAACTCTTTAACAAAGAATTTTATTTGACCAGGGTTGGCCCCCATGCTGTCCAGTCGCAGTTTTTGTAACGTCTGGACTCGTTGGGCTGTCGTCAGTGCCATGAGCATCACCACCTTAAAGGTGTGCTGTTTCAAATGGTAGCTCATCTATTGGAGCCCAGCTCATCAGTAGGGTCAGCACGATCCCCACATCCCACGTTACTGTATATCTGGGTCGTGGAGGGATTGGTATTGAATACTCCCCTCATTAGTTTAGACACCAGGTGGTGGGAGCTGATACCTATATCCAGGTATGAATACAGCGTACTCCTGTCGCTGTTGATGGCACTGTAGCTGAGGCCTGCATCAAAATGGAGGCCTGCTAGAAACTCCAACACATCCGGTATCGTTGCCGAGTTGGAGGACTTGTTGTTCCGGGCACAGAAAACCTCCCACTTTCTGATTTGAGTGAGGTATTGTTTGCGGGTTGATTCCCAACACGATGCTGCAATAAGGTTCATGGCTCTTGACGAGATGCCTGCCCGGTTGAGCGGTCTTTTCAGAACCTGCAAGCCAACAAGTTTAATGACCATGGCAAGGATGACTGACCCCCCTGTAATGGAGTGAGTAATCAATTTGGGATATTTCCCAATCGCCATCCATGGTTGTTGTACATTTCTACAACCATCGGGTACCATGGTTGTGTAGGCCAGTCGGGAATGATCAATATGTCAGTTGCAGAGTCTAGTTTAATTTTCTGCAATACCCAACTGGTGAGGCAGCATGGGGGAAACGCGTAGCAACCCATTTCCCCCAATGGATAAAAACGCATCCAATGCTATTACCCCAGGGTCTGGTTCCCACAACACATACGTTGGTATTCGATGGTTCAGCCTGGACGCAAATAGGTCAATATCTGGTGTCCCCAATTTGAGCTATAATATCTCCAAAATTTGGGGGTTCAACATCCACTCAATGTTGTCATTGAAGACACGTGACCTGGTGTCCGCCACTGAATTAAGCTTCCCAGGCAAATAGGTCGCAGTAATCCAAATATTTCTTTCAATGCACCAGTGCCAAATTGTATTAGTCAATTCATTGCAAACTAGCGACCTGATACTACCCATATGATTGATGTAAACCATTATTGTAGCATTATCTCTTCGAAAGCGGACATGCCCATGAATTAGTACAGTAAGCCCGCAGTCCATGAAATGCCCCCCCCAGCATTTCTATATAGTTTATCCCATGTGAGTCCAGGAATGTAGGCTCATGAGAGTTCCATCTGCCACCACAACTGGACATCGTACCAGTTGCTCCCCAGCCTGGTGCACTTGCGTCAGTTAGTAGCACAACATCAGGGTTGCTCCCTATAATAGGTCAATGACATTCTTTAATATTATCTACCCACCATTATAGCTCGTTTCTAGCTTCCGGTGGTAAACCGAAGTGGCCGATCAAAGCAGCCAGCATTTGTTTTTTAATGCTGTGATTTGTGACCTTTGTGAATTTCGGTAGTGTAGCGGTCCGAATCGTGCAGCTGGGAATGTAGTTACCAATTTAGAGTTACCAATACCAATAACTTTTGCTGTTTGCCACATGGTCGATACCCTGGCGCAAGCAAGATTGTGGCACTCTTCTGATATAGCAGTAGCTTTATTAGTGGGGATGATAAACTTCATTAAATTAGTGTCTAAGGTGAACACCAAATCCATAACCCGTACTGGGTGCAGTTTTTTGATTTGGCTGGATGGATTACAATCCCAGCTTCTCAAGCAGAGCCTTGGTTGCAGCCACTCCTTGAATTGCCAATTGGAGGGTCTGCCCCACTATAAGGATTTCATCCAACATGCCATCACTATAATCTTGTTGTCGGAGAAGAGCCAATACAGGTAAATACCAACTTAGTAAACAGCCTAAGCTGTGATGGTTCCATTAGGCAATGCACCCTTCCAGACAACTTCAGAAATCCCTGTGAGCCTCAGCGATGGGCACCGTATAGCATGCTTCTTTCAAATTGATACATGCCATAAAGTACCCTGAGTAAAGCTTCCACCTAGCTGTTCCAAAAGCATCCATTTTGACATGGGTATATTGTACAAAAGTGTTCAACTCAGCTAAATCGATTATAATCCGACATTCCTCTTCTTTTTTACTGCTGGTGAACATATTAGGCTCAACTCAATAGGTCCATGCTTGGTTATGCCAATTACCACTTTTCCTGCTCGCCATATAATTTCAGCATGCCCTGCCTCCACCTCTTTTTTGGGATAGAGTAAATTCCTACGAGGCGAATGCTGGGTATGGGAATCTATACCTCCCACGAATTATATACCTTGAACACTTTGTAAAATAAACTCATCTGTGGTTACAGTTTTCCCCATATGTCCAAGGCCGCCCGCAATCGCCCACCTATTCGTACAGGAGGGATACTACGGCGTGAGAGGAGCCAGACCCCCTTACCTCCATAGTGAACGGTGGTTCCATACATACGGTGCTTCGGGTGGACGTTATGGAGGTTGACGGGCCGGCGGCCGCATTTCCCATGCAAGCCGCTGTTGGCCTTGCCCCAAACGGTCGTTGTATTTATTGAGATGGAGGTAGGTAGAATCTTTGTGCCCTATCCGGCAGCCTTGGTTCACAGGTTGTATTAGGCTGTTGCCGGTGATATGGGTGAACTCTGGCCGATGGAGTTTCATGAGGCCCACTGTTTTGGCCTCCTTTGTCCAGTCCCTTCACCTGTTTGTACAGGTCTCCAAGCAACTGATGCGGCGGTGGAGCGGTAATGGTCGGCACAACCCGCGAATTTGGGTTTAGTGTGGGCTATATGGAGCTCTTACGCAGGCAATTTATCTCATACTGGGCGTTGCATAGGAGTGCCAGTGCATCATGCTATTTACTGGACACATTATCCCCGATCAGGGTTTTGCAAACGCCGTTATGCCCGTGGAGAACCTTTCTCCAAGGTATTATTGAGAATCTGACTCCAGAGTTGGTGCATACGTAGGCAATCAATGGTGCCCGCCAATTCGTGGTGCAGGGTTCACCTGTCTGGGTAGAAACGGCAAACTTCACTCACCACATCCAGCATCCTCCTCATGCTCTGGTTCAGCGGTCACTGGCTGTCCCTGGTCGTCGTCAAACTCAGCAGCTGGGCAATCATTAATGCTTCTGGCTGGAGACGATGAGGAGCTGAGCGGAGTCCTTGCACGGCTAGTGGATGCCCCCCGAGTCCCGTTCTTCTCGTTCTCGGTCCCGCTGGAGATGTTGGACCATTTAAGAGCTCCAACCGCTCAATGCGACCGTCCCTGCGAGATGCAGCGACAAGCCGACTTCCCCCAGGCCCTGCGAATTCACTGGGGCTTCCACCATCGGACCTCACCCCCTTAGGGTCTATGGTCCAATGGCAGGTCGTCATGACCTACAGCCCAAGTAGGGTCATACGACTCCCGCACGGACTCTCCGCTAGTCTGTCTTCTCCCAGACTGTGGCGGCCCACCTGGCTGATAAGAAGGCAGGTGAGTTGACTCTGCGCCAGCCCCCGGAACCTGGCTCCCCGGAGTCCGTGCAGGCTTACCTCCACACTTACACCATTACTTGGCGTGGAGGCGCATGGTCGGCCGCTCGCAGCGCTGAGCTGACCGACCGCTTCCTGCTGCCACCTCCGCCCTTGACCGCAGCCTGACGGGGTGTGTTGTCGGCGGTATCTGCTCCAGCAGGCCTACACGACGCAGCAGTGTTATGCCCGGGCTGCACGATGGCAGATATCCCTGGCTGTGGTACGCAATCGGCACTTGCAGGGCTCCCCTGTCGTGCGGCTGTCCCCCGGCCCAGCCCCCTCGGGTCTACTTGGAGCTCGGGGAGAGGTTGCCTGTAAAGAAAACAAGACCCCTTGCCACGTACCTGTATCCCCCCTTATTCTCTTGGGGGACGGGGGCTCGGAGTCTGGACCTGTTGCTTGCAGCTCCATAGCGGTAACCCATTCGGGTGAGTCGGCCCCTGTATTAGCGGGAGCGCCCGACTTCCGCATTCCTGCCCCCACCGTTGCGTTAAAGCTGCCGGCGTTCCTTGCAGCTCCGGGGACAAGGGCCGTCGGCTGGCCGCAGCTCAGCTCCGCTCCTCGACAGCGTCGTCCTGCGGCCCTTGTCCATGCTGTAAGGGAAAGGTAATACATACCTGCCGGTCTTGTGAAGGAGCCGGTGGGGAGAGCGCACTCCCCCCCCCCAGCCTGCCGGTGCAGATGCGCGCGACGATATGCTGCGCAGGCGTGCTGGCGGGGTCTTCACGAAGTCACTCACGTGACTCCGAAGTAAAATAAGGGTTGCCTTCATCCTCAGAAAGGACAGTTTAATTGAGAACCCTTATGAAAACTGGACTGACGTTATGAAAACTGGACAAATGTATTAAGGTTAGTTTAGTTTAAAGATACGGCGCAGAAACAGGCCCTTTGGCCCACCGAGTCTGCATCAAACAGTGATCCCCGCACATTAACACTATCCTACACACTAGAGACAATTTACATTTACACCAAGCCAGTTAACCTCAAACCTACAAACCTGTACGTCTTTGGAGTGCGGGAGGAAACCAAAAATCTGGGGGAAAGCCCATGCAGTCACGGGGAGAACGTACAAAGGGCGGCGTGGTAGCGCAGCGGGAGAGTTGCTGCCTTACAGTGCTTGCAGCACAGGAAACCCTGGTTCGATCCCGACTATGGGTACTGTCTGTATGGAGTTTGCACGTTGACCCATGACCTGTGTGAGTTTTCTCCGAGATCTTCGGTTTCCTCCCACACTCCCAAAGGCGTACAGGTTTGTAAGTTAATTGACTTGGTATGAATGTAAACATCGTTCCTAGTGTGTGTAGGATAGTGTTAATGTGCGGGGTTCGCTGGTCGGCGTGGTCTGAGGGGCCTGTTTCCAATAGAAGGCAGCCTCTGCCTACAGTCTGTTTGTTCTTCTATCTTTTTTATTTATTTAGTTTTAAAAGTATTTGTCTTTAGTTTCTTTAGTTTTTCTATGTGGGGGAGGGGGGTAGGGTAAGGGGGAAACTGTTTCCCAGGCACTTCCTGGCGAGGACGCGACTATTTTCCGAGTCGCGTCCTCGCCCCGCTCTCGCGGCCTACCACCTGGATTGGAGCGGCCTCTCCTGCCGGTTTACCCGGACCAGAGCTTCAGCTGTGGCGGCACATCGCTGGATTCACTGCGGAGCGGGCGATGCCTTACCTGGGATCGCTGTGGAAGCTCTGGAGTGTTGGGCCTGCAGCATCGACATCGGAGCTGTGGTTCGTAGAGCTTCCAGCGCGGGCGGCGCTGTCTGCGACATCGCGGAGACCTGGGACCCTTCGCCGAGGGCCGCCAGCGTTGAATCTCCGCCCGGCGCGGCCTGTGGACTTCAGGAGCGGCGGACTCTGGTAGGAGGTGGCTGTTTTCGGATGTCCAAGCTGCTGAGGACGTCCTCCAGTCCCGACGTCGGAGTTCCATCATCCCAGCGGGCCTGAACATCGGGCCGCCCGTAACGGCGACAGCGGGGGTTCGGGAGCCCATCGACCACGGGGGGACAACGGAGGAGGATGACCAGGGCTGCCAACTCATCACGCCTTGGAGCAAATTCTCACGCCCTCACGCTCATGACCTTGTTCTCACGCTGAGTTCAGTCCCTGCGCCAGTTTGTCCCTTTGCGCTGCCTACCAGCGATCTGTGCAGGTCTGGGGAAGCACATCAGTTGACGGCTGTGAGTAACGTCGCGTCTCTTCTCTTTCTTTGGTCGAATGTGCAGCTGAAGACATCAACAACCAGGTGAAGCAGTTGTCAAACATGGAGGGGGGGGGGGGGGGGGACGACAACGACCACCACAATGTGGCCAAACATCTAGGACAGGGTTCGGACTGTGGGCACATGGTCCGTAACCCGAAAAACCGCGGGGTTTTTTTCAATTTGTTTTTGCGGGGTCGGGGCAGGCGAGCCGACTTGAGAACTGCAGCCAGTCCCTGGGATGCGAGCTGACCTGGGAACGGCAGCCAGTCCCTGGGCTCGCAGAATGCCAACTTGGTTAGTATGGACAAATTGGGCCAGTCATGTACATGTTGTATTACTGACTCTATGCAGATCTCAATTGGCTTAGAATGACCATTTAAGCAAAATTGCCCTCATTTTCCCCATTTTGATTCTTGAGATTAATATCCCTTTGCTCTGTTAAAGTACTTATGAGGTAGAGTCAGGAAAGGGAACATGTTATTTTTTTTCTAGTTTGCTTTAATTTGTTAGTTGATTTTTTGTTGACTGCCATAATTTCTGAAATAGTCTTAAAGTAACTTAACTGTTATAAAGCAGTAATAAGTGATTTTTGTCCAAACAATTGGAACTTGCATAAAATGTTTGTATTATTAGCAGGGCTGCCAACTCTCACGCATTGAGCATGAGACTCACGCATTTCACAAAATTCTCATGCTCCACGCTGAATGAGAATAGGACCTGTTTTGCTCAACAAATAGTGTAGGAAGGAATTGCAGATGCTGGTTTAAACTGAAGATAGACACTAAAAAATAGAAAAACTCAGCAGGACAGGCAGCATCTCTGGAGAGAAAGAACGGGTGATGTTTCGAGTCGAGACCTTCAGCCTGAAGAGGTTGAAAACCAGCCATAAAACACAATGACTGGACGTGTGTGTTATCCAACTAAGGGCAGACATCAGAATCATGTGTTCATCTTTATTCATGTGACACCATAATAAATATATTACAGAAAAAATAATTTAATGGGGTGGCACGGTGGCGCAGCGGTAGAGTTTGCTGCCTCATGGGTTTTTCTCTGGATATTCCGGTTTTTCTCCCATATCCCGAAAGAAGTGCAGGTTTGTAGGTTAATTGGTTTCTGTAAATTGTCCCTGGCGTGATGGATGGAATTGGTGTATGATAGATTGCTGGTCGGTGTGGACCGACCTGGTGGCGGAAGGGCCTGTTTCCATATATATTTTTTTCCATATATATCTTAATTTCATTGAACCATATATGATTGAATATGTGGCATTATTTCGTCTTGTTTTCTATATTCAAAGGGTAAGATTGAAACCGTCTGAAGAAGGTTTCGGCCCGAAACTTTGCCTATTTCCTTCGCTCCATAGATCTGCCGCACCCGCTGAGTTTCTCCAGCAATTTGTCTACCTTCGATTCTCCAACCTGCAGTTCCTTCTTGAACAAGGTTGATTGATTTATTTGTGCAGAACAGTGATGGAAGTCTGACTTTTGCTTGTTTCTCTGAGTTTTTCTCTATATATATGCATAACAGCAGAATTAATCTGATTTCCATACATGAATATAGTCATTCATGTGCTGCACCTGTTGAGCAGGAGCCTGCTCTATTGTGGAATGTAATTAGATGTAATTTAGCCTAACCTTATTCATACCTAATCCAATTAAAGCATAAATGTTGCATGCAAGTGTAAGTTAAAAGACTCGCCACAGTATGCACCAGATTGCACAATTTCAGCCTAAAAAAATGCAAAAGCTCCCTACCGTGGGAGCGGAACAGACCCCCACAAGCTCCCCCCCCCCCCCCCCCCCAAATCCCACCCCCACCCTTTAAGCCCATCCCACCCCCCCCCCCCCCCCACCCCCCCCCCCCCCCCCCCCCTCCCCCCCCCCCCCCCCCCACTTTCCCGGGTACTACGCTCCCTGAAATTTCTCACTCTTAACTCTCACCCAATGTTGGCAGCCCTGAGGATGACTGAATTTTGGAGCCTTCCCTCACAGTGGGAAACTTTGATCCTGCTGTGTGGGGATGTCTATGTTAAAAACTATCGTTGTTCTGTGCTCTTTATTATTCGTATGGCTGTATGGTGACCACACATTTCACTGTACCAATCGGTACATGTGACAAATAAATGTATCTTGTATCTAGTAAGCTAAATGAAACTAATATGGAGCGACCCAAAACCCCGAGCCGGGCCACCCGAAACGTCACCCATCCTTTTTCACCAGAGATACTCCATATCCTGCTGAGTTACTCCAGCACTATGTGTCTGTGAGCGATAGTATAATACCAAGCGACAATACAACAGTGATCATATAATACAAACTTGAGCAGGGAAGCTTTAAAGATTCAATTGTCATCAGAAGTACAAGTGAAGCACTCTAGGAAGATGAACCTCCTCTCACAGGCAACAGCCCACCTACGTGAATGAGCAATGGAGGAGTTATGTGCTGTTAAATGCCATTGTGTTGCAGGCTGCTAGTGGTTAATTACCAAGTCAATAGGTGGAATTAGCGAGAAGGAGATGAAAAGCAAGTGAAATAATAACAGCTGGCCCCTTTTGTACTCAGTTTGAGGACACGTCCCCTGCCTCCCACTCCTGAAGTAACTACAGTGCTTGCTGTTCTTTTGTCAGCTGTTCTTTTGAATAAAGAGAGCTGGGGGAAGACTATTATGATGCACAACATTAGTACATCAGGTTTCAATCATAACTCGTTCTTTTTTTCTTCCCCCACGTACCGTTAACAATGGACACACGATTCACAACTTTTCTATCCCCAAGCTTAACGATATGATACGATATGATACAATAGAACTTTATTTATCCCATGAGGAAAATTGGTCTGCCAACAGTCGTAAAAACACAAGATACATGAATCATGAAACTAAAGTGACAAGTAGAAAAGATGTGCGAAGATTGGGGAGGCGAGGGGGGGAGGGGAGGGGAGTCTGTCTACCCCACGACAGAAGAGGGAGGAGTTATAAAGTTTGATAGCCACAGGGAAGAAGGATCTCCTGTGGCGTTCTGTCCTGTTCAGTCGGTTGCTGAAGGAGCTCCACAGGTTGACCAGCGTGTCATGGAGGGGGTGAGCTGTATTGTCCAGGATGCTCCGCAGTTTGAGGAGCATCCTCCCCTCCAAGACCAACCTCCCGTGAATCCAACTGCGCCCCCAGGACGGAGCCAGCCTTCCTGACGAGTTTGTTGATCCTATCGGCGTCCGCAGCCTTCGCCCTGCTGCCCCGGCACACGGCAGCGAAGAAGATGGCGCTGGCTACCACCGATTGGGGGAACATCTGCTGCATCTTACTGCAGACATTGGAGGAGCGGAGCCTTCTCAAAAAGTACAGCCTCTGCCTTCTTTACAATTTGAGAACCAGTGGATAGGGCAGATTTGGAGGGCCAAACAAATGCAGGTGGGAAGAGTGTAGATGGGGCATACTGGTGAGCCTGCGCAAGTTGGGCCAAAGAGTCTGGCTCCACGCTGTATCACTCCGTCTCAGACAGTAGACGAGATCTCGGGTTAATGTTTAATCTGAAAAGGCAGCACTTGCAATGGTGTTGCAAGTCCCTTTGTGTTTCATAGATGACAATGTGGACGCATACACTATATGTTCAGCTGCTTCAACGGAGACGGTACAACAGAGTGGCTTGTTTCATTAATATATGATCTGTCACATTTGTTCCTGGCAATAATATTGGACAATTATTTTAGTTTGCATGGAAACAGGCCCTTTGGCCCACTGAGCCTGCGCTGACCAACGACCGCCCACACTCTAGCCCTATCCTGCGCACACTAGCGGCAACTTGCAGAAGTCAACTAACCTACAAACTTGCACGCCTTCGGGACATGGGAGGAAATCTGAGCACCCAGAGAAAATCCACCCGGTCACAGGGAGAACATGCAAAGTCCGTACATGCAGCACCCGTAGTCAGGATCGAACCTGGGTCTTTGGCGTTGTAGGACAACAACTCTGCCTCTGTGACACTGTGACACTGTGCCCCCCTACCAAGGAAATTGTGATCAATAAATAATACAAACATTGTAGGAAAAGACATGCCATAAGCTTCAGAATTTCTTTTTCAAGACCAGATATTTATATATTTAGAGTGCAGTTTCCTGATATTTTCATGCGATTGCCAAAATGGTTTTAGTGTTATTCTGAGTAAATGGTGATGTTTTTTTCCAATGTTACTTTAAGCACATGATTTATGATGATGTGGAGACACATTTGGCAAAGTTCTATGCGGCAGAAGGTAATACTATTTTCAATTAATGGAAATTAGTATCTTTATATGAATATCTTCTCTCCTGGGGCTGGAAGCATCAAAAATGCTAATGACCCTCAAGTATTTAGATTTGAATCATTGACAACAGAGAGTCATCCTTTAACCGTAAATAAGCTGCAAAATAAAACAGTTTGTTCCTCCTTATCTTGTTCCGACGATTAGCATGTTGATTAAATATTTAGATCAATTGTTGCAGGAAAGACTGGTGACTAGATGGAGTACAGAGAAGGTTCACCAGACTGATTCCTGGGATGGCAGGACTTTCATATGAAGAAAGACTGGATAGACTCGGCTTGTACTCGCTGGAATTTAGAAGATTGGGGGGGGGATCTCATAGAGACTTACAAAATTCTTAAGGGGTTGGACAGGCTAGATGCAGGAAGATTGTTCCCGATGTTGGGGAAGTCCAGGACAAGGGGTCACAGTTTAAGGATAAGGGGGAAGTCTTTTAGGACCGAGATGAGAAAATTATTTTTCACACAGAGAGTGGTGAATCTGTGGAATTCTCTGCCACAGAATGTAGTTGAGGCCAGTTCATTGGCTATATTTAAGAGGAAGTTAGATGTGGCCCTTGTGGCTAAAGGGATCAGGGGGTATGGAGAGAAGGCAGGTACAGGATATTGTTGGATGATCAGCCATGATCATATTGAATGGCGGTGCAGGCTCGAAGGGCTGAATGGCCTACTCCTGCACCTATTTTCTATGTTTCTATGTTTCTATGTTTCTATGTTTCTAAAATTAGAGCACAAGGTAGGATATTGACGTGGATAGAAAATTGGTTGACATACCGGAAGCAAAGAGTGGGAGTGAACGGGTCCTTTTCAGAATGGCAGGCAGTGGTGAGTGGAGTGCCACAAGGCTCGGTGTTGGGGCCGCAACTGTTTACCATATATATTAATGATTTGGAAGAGGGAATTAGGAGCAACACGAGCAAGTTTGCGGATGACACAAAGCTGGGTGGCAGTGTGAACTGTGAAGAGGATGTTAGGAGGTTGCAGGGTGACCTGGGCAGGTTGAGTGAGTGGACAGATGCATGGCAGATGCTGTATAATATGTCAGGTTATCCACTTTAGCGGCAAAAACAAGGGGGCAGATTATTATCTCAATGGGGTTAGGTTAGGTAAGGGGGAGGTACAGTGAGTCCTGGGTGTCCTTGTACACCAGTCACTGAAAGTTGGCGTGTAGGTACAGCAGGCAGTGAAGAAAGCGAATGGAATGTTGGCCTTCATAACAAGAGGATTTCAGTATAGGAGAAAAGAGGTTCTTCTGCAGTTGTATAAGGCTTTGGTAAGACCACATCTGGAGAATTGTGTGCAGTTTTGGTCTCCTAACTTAAGGAAGGACATCCTTGTGATTCACGAGATTGATCCCTGGGATGGTGGGACTGTCATATGTGGAAAGATTGGAACTAGGCTTGTATTCACTGGAGTTTAGAGGATGAGGAGGGATCTTATAGAAACATATAAAATTATAAAAGGACTGGACAAGCTAGATGCAGGAGAAATGTTCCCAATGTTGGGCGAGTCCAGAACCAGGGGCCACAGTCTTAGAATAAAGGGGAGGCCATTTAAGACTGAGGTGAGAAAAAACTTTTTCACCCAGAGAGTTGTGAATTTGTGGAATTCCCTGCCACAGAGGGCAGTGGAGGCCAAATCACTGGATGGATTTAAGAGAGTTAGATCGAGCTCTAGGGTCTAGTTGAATCAAGGGATATGGGGAGAAGGCAGGTACGGGTTATTGATTGGGGACGATCAGCCATGATCACAATGAATGGCGGTGCTGGCTCGAAGGGCCGAATGGCCTCCTCCTGCACCTATTTTCTATGTCTATATCTATGTCTAAATATTTTAATGTCGATTTTATTCTCTTTGCCATTGGACTGTACAGCGATAAGGGCCTGTCCCACTTGGGCGATGTTTCAGCGGGAATGCCGGCGACTGTCAAGTTCGTGGCACTCGCTGAAAAACCGGGAACTGGAAAGGCGAGTGTCAGAGTGGAACGCATACACACACACACACACACACAAACACATCGCAAAGGCAGGGGCCAGGGAGAGCGGGGGGGGGGGGGGGGGGTTGGGGGGGGAGCTCTGTCTGAAAATTCCATGGTGCAAAGCCAAGGTGATACAGACACACACCCACGATGAAAACAGGAAGGCTAAGACGGCTTTAGCACCGTGTACGGTAAGTCTTTGAAAGGGGGGGGGAGAGGGGCTAGAAGGGGGGGAAGAGAAGGGGGGGAAAGGGGGGGAAGGGGGGGAGAAGGGGGGGGAGGGGGGGGAGTTGGGGGTTGAAGGGGGGGAGAAGGGTGGGGGAGAAGGGGGGAGAGAAGGGGGGGGAGAAAGGGGGGGGATGGGGGAGAAGGGGGGGAGGGGGGGAGAAGGGGGGAGAGAAGGGGGGGGAGAGAAGGGGGGGAGAGAAGGGGGGAGAGAAGGGGGGGTGGGGGTGAGAAGGGGGGGGGAGAAGGGGTAGGGGGGAGAAGGGGGGGGAAAAGGGGGGGAAGAAGGGGGGAGAGAAGGGGGGCGAGAGAATGAGATAGGAAGGGGGGGAAGGGAGAAGGGGGGGAGAGAAGGGCGGGGGGAGGGGGGGGGGAGAAGGGGGGGAGAGAAGGCGGGGAGAGAAGGGGGGGGAGGAGGAGAAGGGGGGGAGAGAAGGGGGAGGGGAGAGAAGGGGGGGGAGGGGCGGAGAGAAGGGGGGGGGGAGAGAAGGGGGGGAGAGAAGGGGGGGGGGAGAGAAGGGGGGGAGAGAAAGGGGGGGGAGAGAAGGGGGGGGGAGAGGAAGGGGGGGGGGAGAAGGGGGGGGAGACGGGGGGGAGAAGGGGGGGGGAGAGAGGGGGGGGGGGGCGAGAGAAGGGGGAGGAGAGAAGGGGGGGAAGGAGAGAGGGGGGGGTGGAGAGAGGAGGGGGGGGGGAGAGAAGGGGGGGGAGAGAAGGGGGGGGGGGAGAGAAGGGGGGGAGAGAAGGGGGGGGAGAGAAGGGGGGGAGGGGGGGGGGAGAGAAGGGGGGGGGAGAGAAGGGGGGGGGAGAGAGGGTGGGAGGGGGAGGAGAGAAGGGGGGGGGGGGGAGAGAGAAGGGGGGGGGGGGAGAGAAGGGGGGGGAGAGATAGGGGGGGGAGAGAAGGGGGGGGGAGAGAGAAGGGGGGGGAGAGAAGGGGGGGGGAGAAGGGGGGGGGAATGAGAAAAAGGGGGGGGAGAGAGGGGGGGGGGGAAGAGAAGGGGGGGGAAGAGAGAAGGGGGGGGGAAGAGAATGGGGGGGGATGAGTAGGGGGGGGAAGAGATAGGGGGGGGGGGGAGAGAGAAGGGGGGGGAAAAAAGAGAAGGGGGGGGGGGAAGAGAAGGGGGGGGGAAGAGAGAAGGGGGGGGGGTGAAGAGAAGGGGGGGGGAAGAGAAGGGGGGTGAAGGGGGGGGGAGAGAAGGAAAGGGGGGGGAGAGAAAGAGGTGGGGAGGAAGGGGGGGGAGAGAAGAGAGTGGGGGATTGGGGAGAAGGGGGGGGAGAGAAGGGGGGGGGGAGAGAGGGGGGGGGAGAAGAGAGGGGGGGGGGAAGGGGGGGGGGAAGAGAAGGGGGGGGATGAGGGGGGGGGGGGGAGAGAAGGGGGGGGAGAGAAGGGGGGGGGAAGAGAGGGGGGGGGAAGAGAATGGGGGGGGAGAGGGGGGGGGGAGAAGGGGGGGGAGAGAAGGGGGGGGAAAGATGGGGGGGAGATGGGGGGGGGGAGAAGGGGGGGGGGAGAAGGGGGGAGAAGAAGGGGGGGGAGAAGGGGGGGGGAGAATTGGGGGGGGGAGAGAGGGGGGGGGGGGGGGGGAGAAGGGGGGGGGAGAAGGGGGGGGAGGAGGGGTGGGGGGGGGGGGGAGAAGGGGGGGGGAAGAGGGAAAGGGAGAGAAGAAGGGGGGGGAGAGGGGGGGGGGAAGGGAGGGGAGAGAAGGAAGGGGGAGAGGGGGGGGGGGGAGAAGGGGGGGGGGGGGAGGAAGGGGGGAGGAAGGGGGGGAGAAAGGGGGGGGGAGAGAAGGGGGGAGGAGAGGGGGGAGGAGTAAGGGGGGGAGACACTTTTAAGAAGCCAGACAACTGTTAATAAGCCAGAGATACACAACTGTGAAGTTTGGCGGGCATTTAACTAAAGAACTGCTAAAGAATAGTACATTTTTTGGAATTCTGGACCCATCAGGGCTGCAGAGGCTCATACCTTTGAGTATATTCAATATTTTATATATTAAGGGTATCGAGGGATGTGGGGCTCGAGAACGTCACTCATTCCTTCTATTCAGAGATGCTGCATGCCCCGCTGAGTTACTCCAGCATTTTGCGTCTATCTTCCTACTTCTACTGTCGTGTTTTCTTGTCTTGTTGTACTGTTCACAGAGGGCAGTGAGTCTGTGGAATTCTCTGCCTAAGAGGGCGGTGGAGGCAGGTTCTCTGGGTGCTTTAAAGAGAGAGCTAGATAGGGCTCTTAAAGATAGTGGAGTCAGGGGATATGGGGAGAAGGCAGGAACGGGGTACTGATTGGGGATGATCACATTGGATGGCGGTGCTGGCTCGAAGGGCCAAATGGCCTACTCCTGCACCTATTGTCTATTGTCTATTGTCTATTGTTCAATTTTTGTAGTAATACATTTCTAAATGTGCCTCAAGAAAGATTGCATTTCAACATTAAAGAACTCTCACTAAGTATTCGCAGTGAAATGCTTTGGGGATGACCTGGGCTAATGAAAAGAATGAACTACATGCAAGTTACTTATCTTCCTTCCTTAGTGCGCTGAGTTAACCATCGCCTCATGGTCTCGTGTTGGGGAATAAAATGGCTTATTCCTTGCGGGCAAGAACTGTTTCATTTGCTGAAGTCTTGCAAATGCAATCCATGATGCAAATTAAAATCGTGGAACCAAAACACAGGTGGAGGTCACAGAGCACGTCAAATCTGTGAAGGCGTTTTGGAACTCTCCGATTATTCCTGCCACCAGACTTTTCTCCACAGCCCTTTCATTTCTCCTTGTCAAGCAACATTAGTTTTATTTTTCTAGGTAGCAATTATTGGCATTTTCCAGCAGAGTTGGCATTGGCAGGTCGAGGCTCCCACTGTTGTGTAGGCCCAGGTAAACAGCAACACCAGTTATAAAGACTGGAGAGCTTAAATACCAGAATGTGTAGGAAGGAGCTGCAGACGCTGGTTTATACCGGAGATAGACACACAAAATGCTGGAGTAACCCCCCCCCCCCCCCCCCCCCCCCCCCCCCCCCCCCCCCCCCCCCCCCGGGGGGGGGGGGTCAGCGGGTCAGGCAGCATCTCTGGAGGAAAGGAATAGGTGACGATTCAGGGCGGAACCCTTCTTCAGACATTCTGACATTCCCACCTGAAACATCACCTGTTCCTTTTCTCCAGGGATGCTGCCTGACCCGTTGAGTTAAACATCAGGAGACTACTATAGATAAAATTGAAGGTATTGGTTGTGGGAAAGTACAAGAACGGTGTGTTCTCAGTGGAAGCGATGCCACTGTGTTTAGCTGAAATGTAGCAGGGACCTTGCATTAAGGGGAGTGTGCATTTCTTCGGTAGTTGGAGTAATTCTTCACACAAATGAAGAGGGTTGTGTTCGTTGGGAGTCAATCATCCCCATCCCTAGGTCAGCACGACTGCAGTTGCTCAAAATGGTGGCCCCGGTGTCACTATGCTAATTTGCCTCATCCATGACTTACCTTCCAGTGAGGGCAGAAATGGGAATGTTCAGTAAATTTGCAGCTCCTCTGCAGTCTTGCCACCCTCAATGCTTCCACCCAACCCAAAGTGAGCATGAAACTCATGTCGAGGCATAGTATAGAGTCAGAGAGTCATAAACGTGGAAACAGGACCTTCGGCCCACTGAGTCCAGGTCGACCAGCAATCACCCCGTACACGAGCACTATCAGTCACACTAACGACAATTTACTATTTTACCAAAGCCAATTAACCTACAAACCTGTACGTCTTTGGAATGTGGAAAGGAACCGGAGCACGCGGAGAAAAAGGAAAGAGGAAAAACCAACGGATGGGGGTAACAAGGAGAACGTACAAACTTTGTTACACTGGTACATGAGAGGAGGATGGCCTTAAACTTAAAAAGACACTAAGGGCTGGAGTAATTTGGGAGGGGGGACTCTCCTGGTCCGAGAACACTTATGCAATTATCAAGAAAGCACATCAGCGCCTTTACTTCCTGAGAAAATTACGGAGAGTCGGTTTGTCAAGGAGGACTCTCTCTAACTTCTACAGGTGCCCAGTAGAGAGCTTGCTGACCGGTTGCATCGTGGCTTGGTTTGGCAACTTGAACGCCCTGGAGAGGAAAAGACCATAAAAAGTATGTAAACACTGCCAGTCCATCATCGGCTCTGACCTTCCTTCCATCGAGGCGATTTACCGCAGTCGCTGCCTCAAAAAGGCGGGCAGTATCAAGACCATACCTCTGGCCACACACTCATCTCCTGCTACCTTCAGGTAGAAGGTACAGGATCTTGAAGACTGCAACAGGTTCAGGAATAGCTACTTCCCCACAGCCATCAGGCTATTAAACCTGGCTCGGACAAAACTCTGATAACTAATAACACATTATCTGTTATTTGCACTTTATTAGTTTATTTATTCATGTGTGTATATATTTATATATGGTATATGAACACACTGATCTGTTTTGTAGTCAATGCCTTCTATGTTCTGTGTGCTGAAGCAAAGCAAGAATTTCATTGTCCTATCAGGGACACATGACAATAAACTCACTTGAACTTGAACTTGAAGTTGGGTCAGGCAGCATCCATAGAGAACATGGATAGGTGACGTTCCTGGTCAGGGCCCCTTCTTCAGACTGATTGTGTGTGAGTGGGAGGGGGAAGGGATGAACGGTGGAAGAGAGGAGGGGCAGGACATAGACTGTGGCCTACTTTTCACTGGGAGGTACAGAGAATGGAGTGGAACATTGGCCTCTAGCTGGCTGGCAGGCAACCGCAATGGCAATGGATGAAAGAGGAGGAATTAGAAAAGATATCATCCTGAGAGCAGATTCTCCTTCCACACTCTCTTTTATCTGGGTGTCAGGGGGTATGAGGAGAAAGCATGAGAATGGGGTTGAGATGGAAAACTAGACCAGCCTTAATTGAATGGCAGGGTAGACTAAATGGGCCAAATGTCCTAATTCTGCTCCTAAACCGTAGGAACTTATGAAGGGCAACTCATCGGTCATCTGTTGGAGACAACTTATTAGGCAGCTGTAATACACCTTTGAACTCTTGATATCCAGAGACATGTAGGAGTCACTTTAGAGTAATAGCCTGGAAACGGGCGCTTCAGCACAACAAGCCTATGACGGCCACCGATCACCCCTTCACACTAGTTCCATGTTGTCCCACTTTCTCGTCCACTCCCTGCACACTTAATTGGCAATTTGCCAACTAAGTCTTGAAGATTCCCAACCCGAAGCGTCACCCATCCTTTTTCTCCAGAGAAGCTGCCATGTTATGGTTTGTTTCACTTCAAACAGCAATAAAATTAGTAATCAAGTAGTAAAATCTTTATTTCGCCAGTCGGGTGTGGGTAGTAACATAGAAACATAGAAATTAGGTGCAGGAGCAGGCCATTCGGCCCTTTGAGCCTGCACACGCCATTCAATATGATCATGGCTGATCATCCAACTCAGTATTTCCTGTACCTGCCTTCTCTCCATACCCCCCTCATCCCTTCAGCCACAAGGGCCACATCCAACTCCCTCTTAAATATGGCCAACGAACTGGCCTCAACTACCTTCTGTGGCAGAGAATTCCTCAGATTCACCACTCTCTGTGTGAAAAAACGATTTCCTCATCTCGGTCCTAAAAGACTTCCCCTTTATCCTTAAAACTGTGACCCTTGTCTGGACTTCCCCAACATCGGTAAACAATCTTCCTTCATCTAGCCTGTTCAACCCCTTAAGAATTTTGTAAGTCTCTATGAGATCCCCCCTCAATCTTCTAAATTCCAGCGAGCACAAGCCAAGTCTATCCAGTCTTTCTTCATATGGAAGTCGTGCCATCCCAGGAATCAGTCTGGTGAACCTTCTCTGTACTCCCTCTATGGCAAGAATGTATTTCCTCAGATTAGGAGACCAAAACTGTACGCAATAACTCCAGGTGTGGCCTCACCAAGACCCTGTACAACTGCAGTAGAACCTCCCTGCTCTTGTACTCAAATCCTTTTGCTATGAATGCCAACATACCATTTGCTTTCTTCACAGCCTGCTGCACCTGCATGCGTACTTTCAATGACTGGTGTACCATGACACCAGGTCTCGCTGCATCTCCCCTTTTCCTAATCGGTCACCATTCAAATAATAGTCTACCTTCCTGTTTTTGCCACCAAAGTGGATAACCTCACATTTATCACATTTATTGTAGTAACTCTTACAGTATGTAGATACAGACTATACAGAGGAACTCTATCCCCACACAAAGGGATTATAAATGTTTAATCAGATATATTTATACCCCAATAACCAGCAATTCAGCAATACTTTATCTGCAGAGCATTGTACAGTCGCTTGCTTCTAAAGATTGACAGGTTCTTGCGAGAGAGGAAGGGTTAGCCCATATATGGTCATGATGAGGAGGCTGTTTTTTCTTACTTTATTAACGTACATTATAATCTTATAGAGCAAGGTAGGAGCCAAGAGTCTGAACATTCCCTTGATTGTTTTGCTCTATATTATAAACATTCAAGTATATGTGCTGTTATCTCGCTAGTGTTATGGAAGAATGGCAAAAACATATTTGTTCGCTTTGCTAGTATAATAGGAGAAAGGTGAAAGCCTTTCTTTGCTTCTAATTTTACAGCTGAATCTATTTTTGTAACTTTTAAATCTTTTAAACTTTCTCAGCCAGACCCACTAAGTTCCTCCAGCATTCTGTGTGCATATCTTTGGTATAAACCAGCATTGGCAGTTCTGTGACTTGCAAACCTGCACGTATTTGGAATGTGGGAGGAAGCCTGGAGCACCTGGCGGACGCCCAAGCGGTTGCACTGGGAGAACGTGCAAACTCCAGATAGACTCACCCCAAGATCGAGCAAACCCTGGGTCTCTGGCGCCGTGAGGCTCGACAGTAATCCATGTGTTCAATAGAGGCGAGAGGCATTTTGAGTTGTTGCTGCTATTGTTGCCGCAGCAGGTGTAACATTAGTCACCAGATTTGTCCATCAATTCCACACTCCAAAATGAGGTGGTGAAACTCTCTGTACAGTGCTGAGCCAGCTTGGCGATCAATATTTCTATGCAGCTTGGCACTGAACACTGGCATTCTGACAATGCATCAAGCAGATCACCGTATATTTACTTCAGTCTGCATATTGTAGTCTCGGTACTTGAACATTGTGCAATCTTACTATTAGGCAAAATGATGCCAGTGTTATCCGTGTCCCACTGTTTGGCTTTAGTTGAGTTTAATTTAGTTTAAAGAAACAACACGGCCATTCAACCCACCGGGTCTGCGTCGACCAGCGATCGCCGCACACTAACACTGTCCTCCACGCACTAGGGACAATTTACAATTTTACCAAACTAATTAGCCGACAAATCTGTCTGTCTTTGGAGTGCGGGAGTAAACCACAGGTCCCGGAAAAAAACCCTCGCAGGTCACGGGTAGGACGTCCACACTCCGTGCATGCAGCACCCGTGGTCAGGATTGAACCCGGGTCTCTGGCGCTGTAAGGCAGCAACTCTACCTCTGCGCCACCGCGCCGCCCTTGGTATCGTAGTTTAGTTTAGAAATAGAGGGTGGAAACACGCTTTCCTCCACACTTGGGACAATTTACAGAAACCATTTAACCTTCAAGCCTGCCTGACTTTGGGATGTGGGAGGAAACCGGAGCAACTCAGGTCTCTGGCGTTGTAAGGCAGTAACTTTACCACTGTGCCACTTGACATGTTCTCACCGTGTACAGATCCTTCTGTGTGATAGCCTCCATTCACAGTATCACAGTGGGAAACTGAGTGACACAAATATCTTTATTACTGCTGCTTTTTGGATGTTTAATGGCTAGATTGCATTTGGATGAATGAATGAATGAATGAATGAATGAATGAATAAATGAATGAACGAATCTCAAAAGGATAAAAGCAAAAACATAAGATGGGGTAGAAGGCTCGGTACACTGGAGGAAAGGAGGTGCATGGTTCTGTTTTCACACTGTCCGTCATTGATAATCAGAAGAGACTGTGAGGAAAGATATGTATGTAGAGTGTGAGAAAGGAAGTTTAGATAAAATGAATCCCTTATCTTATTTGCTTTCACACTAAAAACCAGCGCAGTGGCGCAGCGATAGAATTGCTGCCTTACAGCGCCAGAGACCCGGGTTCGATCCTGGCTACGGGTGCTGTCTGTACTGAGTTTGTACGTTCTCCCTGTGACTGTGTGGGTTTTCTCCAGGTGCTCCAGTCTCCTCCCGCATTTCAAAGGTTTATAGGTTAGTTGGCTTCTGTGAATTGTCCCTAGAGTCTAGGACAGAACTAATGTACTGGTGTTTGTGGTCAGAGTGGACTTTGTGGGCTGAAGGGCCAGTTTCCACACTCTCACTCTAAACTGAACTAAACGGACTGACTTTGATTCCAGGATTGGAAAATAATAACTAGCACCACCTCCCGTTTGGCACGGTGGCGCAGCGGTAGAGTTGCTGCCTTACAGCGCCAGAGACCCGGGTTCGATCCTGGCTACCGGCGCTGTCTGTACGGAGTTTGTCCATTCTCCCCGTGACCTGCGTGGATTTACTCCGAGATCTTCAGTTTCCTCCCACGCTCGAAAGTCGTACAAAAAATGGTTGCTAGTATGTGTAGGGTAGGATTAACGTGCGGGGATCGCTGGTCGG